>JAMQGS010000005.1:3687500-3710000 GCA_028455905.1 Neoseiulus californicus | reverse complement strand
TTCTCCTGATTGCAGTGTCAAAACCGAAATCGACCGTGCTCGACAGCGAGTGGGCTACTGCCCACAATTTGATGCGATCGATCCTCTACTCACGGGCTATGAACACCTAGAATTCTACGCTCGATTGCGAGGGGTTCCCGAGAAACACGTCGCCAGGGTACGTCCAGTGATGAACATTTCCGCATGTATCGATAGAGCCCAACACTTTACTTCTTCATGGTTCTGGAGAAGTGCTACTCGCGTAGGTTCCCCAAGAAACCATCCTGAACGCCTAGACCTATCGGTATGACGATGCCGTTTATGAAAATCTCCGTCCTCACCAGGTGGCAGATTGGGGCATTCGCAAGCTGGGCTTGCGAATGTTCGCCCACCGCTGCGCCGGAACCTATTCTGGAGGAAACAAGAGGAAGCTGAACACTGCCATTGCCCTGGTGGGCAATCCTCCGTTAGTCTTTCTGGTGAGTCCATTCAGCGTTCCGCGCCCTAAATGCGTACAACGTGTAATGAACCTCCATTTTGCTGAATAACTCCAACGGAAACGAGATCAAATCAGGAATGATTGAATTTTATCCTTTCGACGATCAAACTTTAGCGTTGACTTCGACAAATACATATTTCAAGAAGACTCTTTTCGATACAGGATGAGCCGACAACGGGCATGGATCCGAAAAGCCGCCGCTTTTTGTGGGATTGCATCATCGATATTGTTCGAGAAGGTGGTCGTTCTGTTATTTTGACGTCTCATTCGATGGAGGAATGCGAAGCCTTATGCACGCGACTCGCTATCATGGTAAACGGTCAGTTCCGTTGTCTCGGAAGTATTCAACATCTGAAGAACAAATACGGTGCCGGTTACACCGTTACACTCAAGGTGAGAGCGATTTTCTCCCTCCGTTCCTCTTCCCGCTACTGATTGAATGGCGCGCCAAGAGAAGACAGCTTGCGATCATTCGATATTCTGCTGACGTCTCCATTTGAGCACACGGGGCATGAAAGGGCAAAAATATCGCCCAACGTGGGGCTCGAACCCACGACCCTGAGATTAAGAGTCTCATGCTCTACCGACTGAGCTAGCCGGGCACGCTGCACGGGGGCAAAATTTCAGAAGACATCGGAAAAACTCAAATCATCGTTATTTCTTGCAGATTTGTGCCGCCGTCAGTACCGTGATCGCGTACGTGGATCACGTGTTCGCTGGGAAGGCTTTACTCAAAGAGCACCACCTCAACCAGATGCAGTACCAAATCGATCCAAGCGTCCCCTTGTCGGATATATTCCGTAACCTAGAAAATGCTCGCGCTGAGGGTTCAAACCTTCTAGAAGATTACAGCGTAACTCAAACCACTCTGGATCAAGTTTTTATCAGTTTTGCCAAGCAGCAGGGAGATGTGTCGGCTCCTGAACTTCCTAAACAAAGTCATCAACACAGTTTTTCCGGGAAGTCAACGAACGGCAAAGGTACCTGATCTTGGCAAGCGTTGCACGATTGTTTTGCGTGATTTTTCTCTGACCCGAAATTCCCTCCTCCTATCCCACTTACAAAATACCCAAATCTAACCTCCACTCGTTCCCACCATTCCAGGTCTACGGCGCATGAACTCGAAGAAGGCACAAACTGATATCGAATTGCGTGTTATAGATGCTGAAGAGGGAGAAGTTGCGAGAGTTTGAATCTAAGACTTCTGATTATATCTTTCCATTAGTATATAGACGAAGAGGACGTTTTAAGAACTTTTGTTAGTGTCGAGATTTTTTTACTGACAATGAGTTCGAATCAAGCTGAGAAGCGGAGATTTCCGGAAGAGTACCGATTTGTCGTTAGTTGAGTGGCGGCGAAATTCTCTCGAGACTGGCTGTGGGAGCCCCCACGGATTCCCAAATGGCGCCCCAAGTATTCCGGCATTACGTGAGCGGATTCATTCTTTCAAACGAACATATGTTTCGGTTTAGAGGTTTCTCTCCGAATTCATCCGAGTATCTCTATGCATGGATAAGCGATCAGAATGAGGTGAGAGTTTTCGAGTATCTAGCTATGGGAGAACGACAGACGAGTTTCGAAGCGATACGTGACCGTTCCCTTCAGCCCGGACTCTCTTCAATCCTCTTTCATTATCAGAGTCATCTGTGAATTTAGTTGGCCCGTGACGAAGCAATGAAGAACATGGACGATTTAGATGCCGTTTTCCTCCCATAAGAGTACATGTGATAGTAGATAGTATGTGCTGAGCGGAAGTGAAACCTTCACTTTGTGGAGCTAGCACCGAGACGGCGGAGCAGCGAGAAAGGAGAAAATGTTCAGAAAACAACTTCATTTGACCAAAGAGTGTTTTAGAGGCGGCCTATACAACTATAACAAGTTGGGAGAAGTTTTGTACTCCTCTCTAATGGTGACTTAGATTGAGCTAGATCGATCCGATGTAATCAAACTAGACCGAGAGCTTAGCTAACAAATCTTGGGGCGAATGTTTCCGCCGGAAAACTCTCCACCGATACTCAAGTTCAAGAGGTAATCGACGGAGAATCGAATCTTCCGAATCTGGCTCTCTTCGAAGGGCAAGATTTTCACTCAGAAAGAAAGAACGATTTCTACGACTATCGAAAGCAGAACTGGCAATAAAATATTTTTCCAGCAAATCATCGAGTTTTCTCTGAAATCACTTGATTCTCATCGTCGCAGATGCCCAAGCAATCGCATGCATTCATTCATATGCCTCGGGCGAACTCTTTTGATGGAATCCCGACAAGAATCGGGAGATTCTGTCGCCGAAAATTTCACGAAAAAACCTTGCCCCATCTTGGGCTCGATCCCACGCCTGCGAGACCCCTCGTCAGTCTACGGGGGGCGAACCACGGAGACTCAAGTTCGGGAGGCGGAACTGAGGAAAAGGAGTTCCTGATCTCGTTGAGCAACAAAATAGGGTGCTCGGTCCAACCATTGAGCTAGGCCCTCCGAGAGCGTCTATTCACGAGTGCTATCCCACTACTGCAGAGCGCGGGGACTTTTGCCTGCTGTGTTTCCACCCTGAGCCGTTTCGCCCCTCGTCAGCCGACCTGGGCGTCCTGGGTTCCCCCAAGACGACCATGTGGACGCCGAGCTTAGTGCGGACACCCGATCAACATAGACAACTAACGGAGGGTGCCCCCAGCCTATGGACATCCCTGACACCAGCCTCCCAGGAGCAGGACTACAGGAACCCGCCACGGCTCCCGGCGATCATAAATGGCAAAGTTGGGGTATTGTTTCCGCATATGTCCTGCACGTTTGTTGATCATGAGAATGTCCGACGGGGTGTTCGACAAGCGAATAGTTCAGGAACAGATGATTTCCAGCGAGTTTCCACCGAATTTCACAGAGGGATCACGCGAATGCCAAACTAAGTTCTAGACACGCACTTGGTAGAGAGCGCGGCTCTAGGTTCTCTATGCTGCGTATGTGGTGTGTGGTGGTGGTGCTGCTGGTACTCGGAGGCACGGCCGATGCGGTGGCGGCTTTGACGAGGGTGCAGTTTCCATGGCAACTGGTTGGAGAGAGGATGGTGGTCGCTCAGAGAGTTCGACATCGCTGTTCCGAACATCTTCATCGGATTTTCCGACTCTAGTTGTCAACCATGCGCCATCCCAGTGTTTCTATTGGTCATCCAAGTGCGCCCTTTGGTTCCGACTGGGATTCACGCGCTCAAGTTGACGTCGAATGAGAAGACAGAATGACACTGACGACCCCTCGCGGGCTGACATCCCGATGGAGCTTTATTCGATGAGAGATCATTCCGATTCCCACGTGACGGCAAAGCCCCTGCTGCATTTGAAGCAGGAGCATTCTCCTCTTTTGTTCGTGAGAGTGCACCTCGAGCCTTGGCATGCTCTCTTCAAACAACCATACTCACAATCATTATAATCCTGGCAAGGACAACGACACATGGTGAAAGAAGTAGCTGAAGTTCTGTTCTTATCTCTGAAGAAACTACTCTCGGCCATCAAAGTGCCCCCCGCCTGCAGGCAATCATCCCCTATCATCGAATGGCGACACTTTGATTCAGAAAGGCCGATTCGCCCATCGTAGCTCTTCCTTGTTTTGCCTGTCGGAAGGACAATCTCTTGAGCGAACTCATGCTCACGTGACATTAGGGTCATGCAATTCTTCCCCAGGAGGAACTCAAGAAAATAATTCAACCACAATTTCACGTTCCCGAATTGATTCGCTGAAGAACAAGTGATTCTGGAATGCCGCTTTTGGCTTCGATGCAGAATAACCTCGAATTTCAACCTACCAGCTTCCGCTCCCGCGAGGATCAAAAACACCGCGACAAGTACACTTGTTGAGGCCATCGTTCGCGGGCCCATTAGTTCGAGCTTAAAGTTGAGAATCAATCCTCTTTTATTTGGTTCAAGCTCCATCTCTTCCGAAATCCCGTGATGGCGGATGTGATTTGACAAGACTGGTGGCCGTAATTCATGGCCAACCACGAGTCTCGATCACGGCCATGAATAGATGCCGTGGTCTAATTATTTTTGGTGAATGATAGGATGTTACCTAATTCGGGTATGAAATTCAAGATTCTTCCTCATGGATCTCCTCAATCGGTGCTCATCTGAGAAAAAAGGGGCTTGCATACGCCGTCGCTGCGTTGCCGTCGTAAACTAATAAGATAGGTTCACAAATTCACAACTCAACCTCGCGCTCCCATGTTAGCATATGCGCATCGATGGCAAAGTGGTTTTATTATTTCCAGGATGTCTCCTCTCGTTGTCCAAGCTGAAGGAAGTTGTGCTACCAGGTTGAGAAAATGGGTTTTCCGTGATTCCTCTTGGTATAGGCTGCTCGCTCAGTGTCATAGTAGCCGTCTAATGAATTGATGCTACCCTCACCGAAGGCTGCAAACCTCAATCGTTGTTGTTCGGACGTTGCCTCTTATCTCGATGCCGGAGTTCCGATTGGCGCAAGCAGACAGGGAGCGACGGTCCACAAGAGCGGCGGACACGAAACGTCTTTTGTCGCAAACGCGGCTGGAAGGCCCCAGTGCCAACCCTCAAAGAGACTGGAGTTTCTCTCTAACATCCATCGCGACGGTTGAAAATACCTCGGATCGATGCCACCGATCTTTCCCTTACGGTGAATAAACACTCGAAGCTCCAAAGTCGACTGCGTTGTGTTCCTAAGGAACTCACGGCCAGGGAAGTTCTCGTCACGACCGACGAATATGGGCTTGGGTTTTGATGAATGGGCATGATCATGATGATAAGTGGATGACATGAGGGGAGAGAAGAGATAAGCTGACAAGAGTTTGTTCCATATCGAGAACTTCCGGGGTAAAGTACATTCGAGTCCACAATATGACTTCCAACGTAGCTATCGAATCTTCGTGCGAGAGATAGGTTCCTAATCAGTGCTACCGGCATAAATCTCCATGCTGATGGTAAGATGTCGGCATGCACCATGACGGCTCGGTATGGCGAACCGTCGGAGGACAGTCTCATGGATTATCGGGTGGTACATTCGGGAACTCGCAACATGGGCTTGTAAAAGCTCGCCCATCATTGAGAAGAACCTGGACGCTTTATTTGATTCGGGGGAAACTTCGAGGAATCCCTACAATTCTTTCAGGCAAGCTGAGCATTCTCGGCTGGAGCGTACACCGAACGATGAACGCATCCTCTCGTGTACCTCTTGAGCAAATCAGAGTTTTGGCGAGAAACTTCCGCTCACATCCAAACGCACTGTTTTTCAGAATTTTGTCCACCGAGCACGATCGATCTCGTCGAAACGGCGTTCAAAACTTCGTTTTGTCTTCACACATCTCCCTGGGAACTACTTCCTTCACAAGGAGTGCGAAGGCGATATTCGAAATCGTTGTGATCGACGCAGAATCGAATCATTTGAATCTGTCCTCCCCGAATAATCAGATCAGCTCACGAAAGGAACAATTTTTCCACAAAAGCCGGCGATAACATTTCTCTTCCAAAAACGCCGTCGAATTTGAACTCAAACCACTCGATTGTCGGCCCCGCGGATTTTCAAGCGATGCGTCTAGCACAAAGGAGCCCGCGTGTTCATATTCGACCATGGATGAACTGTCCTGTCAGAATCTACAACGGGACACTCACATCATCGTGACAAAAAAACTTCGTTCGTCTCCCGGGCTCGATCCCACGCCCACGGACCCCTGGTCAAGCTGCAAGGGGCGAGCCTCAAGTTCAAAGGATGAAACTGAGGAAAAGGAGTTCCTGATCTCGGCAAGCAACAAAATAGGGTGCTCGGTCCAACCATTGAGCTAGGCCCTCCGAGAGCGTCTATTCACGAGTGCTATCCCACTACTGCAAAGCGCGGGGATTTTTGCCTGCTGTGTTTCCACCCTGAGCCGTTTCACCCCTCGTCAGCCGACCTGGGCGTCCTGGGTTCCCCCAAGACGACCATGTGGACGCCGAGCTTAGTGCGGACACCCGATCAACATAGACAACTAACGGAGGGTGCCCCCAGCCTATGGACATCCCTGACACCAGCCTCCCAGGAGCAGGATTACAGGAACCCGCCACGGCTCCCGGCAATATCAGTTGGTGAACTGGGGGTATTCTTTGCGCATGTGTCCTGCACGTCTGTTGATCATGAGAATGTGCGTCTCGACATGTATCCCGCCAGCGATTCGTTCAAGAACGGATGATTTCCGACGGGTTCCCGCGGGCTTTCGTTGAGAGATCCCGCGAATGCCAAAGCCAGGTCTAGACACGCACTTGTAGGAGAGTGCGGGACTGGGGTCGCTGCGTGATACATATCATGTAGTGCGTCTCGGAGGCTCGGACCAGAGTTTGATTCCGTCAGGAATGCGATTCCAATGGAGGGATAATAATCATCGACAAATACTGCCCATCTAGGATGGAAAGTATTTATCGGATGAGAAGTATTTATCGGACAACGATGTCGACCAATCGACTTCCTCCGAGTTTGCTCGTTTCCCTTTGCTCCGTCATGAGAATTTTTTAGACAATCCGGCAGCGATTCGGTAGAGATCATCAAGCGAAGTCAGGCCAGTTGAATCCCGCGATCGTGACGTCGGAGTGGGAGTCAAGTCGTTGACTAAAATAGAGCGCACTTTGCGACGATTCTCGCGGAAAATCTGGAACAAGTTGTGACCTGTATCAGGAGCGCGATTCCAGGGTCTGGTTACAATTGATCCTCACATGTCTCGAAATGTATCAGTTGTACCGTTGAGATGAAATCGAAAGGACCGATTACTCCCACAGACACCATTCACGCGAGGAATATTTCTACGATTCGCTCACAGAGTCCGCGCGCATAACGGGCGTGAGCATGTTATTTTCTCTGTTTTCGATCGGGATGGGCTCCTTATCTCCGTCTTCGATCTCCGAGAGAGCGATTCACAGCATCTGATCTGCAGATTCGAGCTCGATGAATATAATTCGCAGAATCGCTTCTCTCTCTTTCTGCATTTGTGCGATCGCTATTGTTGCGGCATTTGCCGACCGTGTTGATGCCATCGAAGTTGCTCCGATCGCAGCTACGTTCATCTTCGCCATTGAGTTCGTATGCGAGATTGTAAACCAAAGCTTGACGCGCGTGAAATGTAGAGAATGCGATGTTGTGGTGGGCCATGTTGGTCTGTCGGCATCAAGCCTTGAGGTTCATTCGTCGGACCTAGAATTGCAGCTCCGGATGTTTGCTGCCAGAATTCTGGGAAACATACTAAACAGCCAAAACAAAGAGTAGACAATAAAAAATAGAAGGAAGAAAAGGCCGCGAATCTCGATCGACCAACTAACGGCGGGGAGGATTCGACACGCGATTCGATTCGATTTGCTGGTGGTGTGCTTGTGGTCGTAGCAGGCACACAGGTCCGCCATCGACTCGAGTTTTGAACGAGATCCTCTCTCCGTTATACTGCTTCTCGCAGCAGCGACTTTTGAACTGACAAATGGCCTTTGATTGTATCAGGATTCAGGTACATGAACGAAGAAGGGTGTGGGAAGGAGAAAAAAGACGAGAGAAGATTCAGAAAGTACGCACTAGAGTATGTGACGAGGGATGTAATCGACAGGTCAAACCAAACGCGCCCGCAATGAAAATTGCACATTCTCGAGACCCGTGCTCAAGAAGTGAGCCTGGTCGATTCAGAGCGGAAATTCTAGTTTCCAGCAAGACTCTCGCGTTGGCTTTTCCCCTCGACGTTGATTCGTTTACTGTGTAAATCATTGTTATCACAGATGTTCGTTTTACGGACTCCGATGGGAGACGTTTCGGTTCTTTCTGTTGTTTGAAACCTTGTTTCAAATCGGTTCTGAGTTGAATTCAAAGGTTCCGAAGAACGATCCTGAAGGAGACACTTGTTCTGAGATGCTGGGTGCTCTCAGACGCGGATTCCGCGTTCGGTGAATCGTCGTCCCGCTCCCCTTTTCTCCCGCGTCTGTTTCAATGATTTATATCAAACGAATATCGATGCTGAAAACAACGGAGGAACCCTGTGTTACTCCGATATCCAGGTCATCACAAATCGTCTAGCCAGTTCGGCAGACGACGGCTCGTGCTGGCGCTTCGCATTTGAAATACTGCTGAAAGTTGATAACCTCCGACAGCCTCCAGCGTCGATTCGCGGACGCAGAAAAAGAAATTCGTGTCATGATTCCGCCATATCCGTTGTCCATACGTGAATTCATGAACGATCTCCTCCCATGCAATCTCTCATGGGAGTCCTACTCTGAAAATGTTTTCGAATCGACTTGGAGCGAAGATTCAGATCGTGCCAGGTTGTAATCAATCCTTCATGTATTCTTCTACGTGTCGAATTATCACAACGATTGGACGATTGGAGATAAAGTCCAGTCAAGACAAGTCAGAAGGCACTCTGCACCTTTCGCTCGATCGGCAAAAAGAGGTCGTCCAGTTGAGATTGCCAGAGCGCCGTATTTGGGAACTCGTTACGGTCTTTTAATAGAGTTTGTACGTCTTCACCACCTGATGCTCTTATACAGCGGCTACTATAGTAGCCTTCGCGTGCTCCTCTGTACCCCCGGAAAAATTGCTCGTGTCTAAACTAGGCCAGTCTAGACGTTGTTGCAGACTCGAGTATTGCTGCACGGCATACGAATATGCCGACCTCGGTCTGAGGGACGGCACGCTTAGAATCTGTGCTGCTCTAGGATGTGGTCTCAGCTGGAGAATCGGCCGGGTCGGGGAATTCCGTTGAACACCGTGTTGAGGATGCGGAAGCTTCGCAATAGCTAGCGGTCAATTTTTTTACGTCGAACAGAAGAGTGTGTGTCGAATGCCAATACGAATTCCAATGAAGCATGACGTTCCGTTGTTTCTGAAGGAACGCGATCGACTGAGTAGTCCCCTCTACCCCGTGGAAAGTCCTCAAATGACTCAGATCATGACGTTGTCGGAATTACCCGAGCTAGGATCGAGATTGGCCCCTGTTCGGCCCAGTCAGAGTCGGACACGAGATCGGAATCAAGGTTATTTCGAGAAAGCCCCTGAGCCTTCAATTCTGTGAGTCATTGCTATGCATGAGTTATGCATCGGTAGAATGATCTCCATGCTGGAGTAGTAACCTTCAGGCACGTAACTGTGGGATCCCCCAGATTCAGTTAGAAAATCATGAATCAGCCGCGCTTGTTTCTAACGGTGAACTGGAACTGATACCAATAACAAATACGTCTGCGGAATTCCATTCGAATGGGAAGCAGCGTTAGCATGCGATGTTAGTTTCGGAATCGAGCATCTATCGGCACGGGACGAATGGGAATAGGCGGCAGCAAAAATACTCGATGACGCCATGCATCGCATGCTCTTCCGTGGAATTGGTCGGAAGCTCATCATGCGTCATCAGTGAAACTGAGCACAGGATGATACTCAACGAGAGCTCAGCAAAACTTCGATGGATCCTCGGGAATGGTGATTGAATCGTCATCACCGAGCAACAATCTACGGTGGAAATGGATGCGAATTCTAATTATAACTCTGGATATGCCGCGGTCGAGTATCATCTGGAATGTTTTCCGGGAAGGTCATCCTCCTTCGAATCGTCCACTCTGGAAAAACGGCATCGAATACTCTTCCTGAGGGGCTGCTCTGAATAATGTTTCTCCACAAATCCATACAGAAACAAGATCCGGATGGCCGCCCTCCGTTCATCACGGATACCATACTTCCCTGGTTCATATTTCCGCCGCCAGTGCAGACCTGGCCGTAGGTTGATGCTAACGCCGTTTTTTTTCTGATTCGATCCAGTGATCAGCGCGAGGATTGAGAATTCGCGAGGACAATAAAAAAAACTCCCGCAGCTGATTGCAGCCACGATGAATTGAGGATACCTCGACTATTTGAACAGTGAACAAGATTAATGAAAAGTATCAAAAAAATCAGAACTTTTGACCTTCGGCTACGCGACCGAAGACGGTATCATCTGACCCCCGGGTATCGCTGGTTTTATTGCCGAGAAGAAATTTCAAACTTGCATGCCTCACTCTCGCGGTTGCGCCGGGATCAGCTAATGATCCGCGGCCAATGCACAATTTACGATAGGTGGTGCGCCCCTCTGTTCTCGAGTTGCACTCACAAAGACCGGCCTCGTAGCCGCCGCTCCTGTTGCATGCATGCATCCAGTCAGGCCTGCCACTGTATTGAGGAGCTTGTAATGAGGTAGACGGTGTAAATCTGCCGCTGATTCAGCGGGCTCACCATTCAGGCCGTCAGTCAGTCAGGCTCACTCCTTCTCTTGAGCAGCATGGGCCAGGCCAAGCCATCACAACAAGCATAATTCACTCAGTGACACCGAGCTTTGAGGTCGGTACATGAAGCGCCCGAAATCTTGAGGTTTTGAGTTCTGGGAAAACCAAGCCCACATAGTTCGGACTCACCAAAGGGTGCGCTTTGATCGAAGTCTAACTGAATCTGATGCGCCCAGGAAAGAGCAGCATATTGCGCATATTTCATCCAATCAATCGGGGATGATGATTTGAATTTAGGAGCATGAGAACCTCGTTTGCTGATCATGGGACTGAGTGTGACCCTTCCGGATGCAGGAATAGTGCACACTCCAATTAGTGCTCCCTATATACCGGGACGCTCTGGCGATCGAGTTCGAGTTCGAAGTCAGCTGACAAGTCTATCTCTGCTGTGGGTTGCTTCGAGTATCCTCGGTGGGTATGGGCGAGACTGAACAGAAGGATTAGTCCGCAATCAAATCTCTCGCCATGCGGATGACGTTGTGATTTATGGGTCGGCGACGAGTGTCTAGCGTTGATTGTGGCATCCGGTTTCTCGAGTTCTTCATTGTTTCTTTCTTTCATTCGGTCGGTCGCTGAGCACACTATGCCTCCATGCATTGCTAATCCATTATCCCATGTGGACCTCCATTCGTCCATTTACCATTCGTCGTCGCCGATGACGATTCATCGAAATCCGGTACATACCCTGGCCATTCGTTGATTCGTCGATTCAGATATCGCGCACACATTGAGTGCCAACATTTGATCGATTACGGCATCGTGCGACGAGTTCTGAGAGGAAAATGATTGCAACGAGTAGCGCATTTCGTGTTTCGTTTCGTTTGACGATGAGACGATCCGAGAAGGTGGTTGAGAACTCGAGGTTTTGGCGGGCTCGGGGGAGGGGAAGCTTCGAGTGGGTCTATGTTCACTTCGAACGACTGCTCGTCCACCTGTCAGACAGACAAAAGCCTCTCGCTCAGTCAGCCTGTTTTCGAGAGCCCCTAGCGCGACGGCTCCCAACGGTAATCGTCAAGCGCCGTCGGTTCGGTTCGAACCCCAGCCAGCCCGCTAGGCAGCCTTTTGCTGAATGCTGCGATACAACTTCGAGTGTGAGTGTTGTTTGGACGCTAGCTCGCCCGGCTCGGAGTCTTTATCAGCCGCAAAGCCCACGTTGCTCGGTTAGCTTGGCGCTCGGAGCGAGCAATAGGAGCCTTAACCTAGCGGCGAGACGCTCTGTGTATTCATGGTGTCGGTCAGAGGAGCCGATAGAACGACGAGACAGACGGAGGCAACGGTTGACCGAGCTCATTGAGAAAAATGCCGCTCCATCTCTTTCAGTCACCAGTTCTAGACAGAGTCTGGCTGCCACAGCACCAGCCGGCGAAAGGCGCGTCCCACCACAAACGAAGTGCTGCTTCAAAAAATGACGCCATTAACAAGCTCCCCCATGCGTCCACAAACACAGAGAGAAAGAGAGAGAGCCGTCTGTTTCGAGGGAGGAAAGGCGCATTCCGCTAATTTACTAGATGATGATACGCAGGACTGATAAGGAAGAAGCTGACGACGATGTGCGGGGCCAGATTCAAAATCTATCGAATCTTCGACGGAATTTCCGTTCTGCGGATCTCTGTTCCTGGTGCAGTCCCAAAAACCAGGCCGCAACAACTTCGGCTCATTACTGATATCCGTCTTTGAGCTCGATCAAACTCTGCTCAGCGTTTCCCTAAATGCTGTTCCCGAACTTCCAACCCGAGATGCCCGAAGATGATCAAGCGCGATCTCGGCGCATGACATTCGAAGAGTTCAGTTTTAGCTTGCATTCACAAGCAGAGCGGACACTCAAAAGCCCTGTCAGATCGCCGTCGTTACCCTCGTTCCTCCTGAGAAATGCCGAACCGGAGTCCATGTCTCCACATGCACCTGTTGCTCACCAGTCTGATGCACTTCCGAAGGTCCATGATGCATCAGAAGGATCAGAACTGCAGAGTTCAGGATTTCAGGTCGTTTTGGGCTCGGAAAGTCACCTATATAGATTGAAGTTCATATCGCGACTTGATTTGAATCATTGAGCTCTCCATTGCACAACCCTCTTCCGGGACCCTGTCTCTTGTTAGTACAGATCGTCTTCTCAACGCTAATTTCACAGATAAACACCGTGAGACCATGTATCTGACGACAAGCATTACTGATTACCATCGGTAAACATGGAGAGTTGAAAGCCAGAGTCGAAAGGTGATCTGTCTTGTTGTCAACGCCGAAAACGACAGCGGCGACCTCCCGATCAATTAACGCAGACAGAATTCTTGGGAGAAAGTTTTTTCTTTCTTCATTCGATCCGTAGTGTTTATTCAGCCAACGAGAGCTGTCACTTCAAACTCGGTGTTTCCTATGACTGAGCTCGTTTCGTTTTCCAACATATGATCATCTGGTTCTCAGACTCTTTCTATGCTCTCTATCATCTATCATCTTGAGCGACCGAGCGATCATTGAGGCATTTCTCACTGTGTCTCGTTTGCTGTTCGGGTCGTCACCTTCATGGCTGGTTAGCTGGGCTAGCTAAAGCTAGAACCCACACCGCACACAATCGATAAACATCGCGTCCCACAATGCCCTCAATAGATTCCCCCCTTTTCTCCTCGTAAGAGAAGCAACTTTGGGCAAAACAGCAGAGTTTCACAGTTTTCCAGAAGAACGGAAGATTCATCTTCCATTTTTCTACCTCCGCGCGGAAGAACAAGGTTCGTGCAAGAATTTTCGTCGTGCTCCCCAGGATCCGCGCGAAAAGCCCTTCAACACTCTCGATTGAAGTTCCGCCGAAATATTTTCCCGAAAGTTTCTCTTGGAACGAACCGAAAGACCCTTTCGTCTCCCTTTTGTTGTTTCGTGGGTTTCCACACGGCGCAGCGCCTGAGACGGTTGCTCGTGTTCGTTCGTTGAAATCTATCACCGGCAACAAACAAGCTCAAGAAGTGCGAAATCTATGAAGACGGGTCGAGAAGAACAGCGTGGGGATCGAGTAAGCCTCCCACGCATCAATTTGCAAACAATTTCTTCTCGCTCGCCAGAAGCCTCGTAGGAACCATTCGTGGAAAAACAGCTCAAACAGAATGGGCAGAATACTAAATGTCGCTCATTCTTCTCGATACGACAACAGTCGTAAACGGACGATGTCGTCGCTCCTTCGGCGAGGCCTGGTCAATTGTCACCAAGCTCCCCTGTCCGCCCGCAAGCCCGTTGTCGTCATCGCGGCCCGGTATCGTGGAAGCGTCGAGTTCATGAGAAGCGCCACCTGCGCGACAGAAAAGCTTCGGCATCGCTTTTGTCATCTCGGGGGAAAAAAAAGGCGACGACGACAACGCCGGAGTCCGGCACGTAGTTCTCGGTTTAGAGCGCTTCTTTTCCCTTCAAACTCAACGGGATACCGAGCTTTACGAGGCACGAAAAGAGATGGCGAAATTACAGCTTTATCTCCCACTATCTACAGGGAGTGACAGGCCATGTGAAGACGGCCCAACAAGACGACCGGCCAGCGAGTGCCGGCTGGCAGCTAAAAAGCTCGCGATCGAGGAAACTGTGCGAGAGAGAGAGAGAGGCGAGAGCAAAATGAAAACACGAGAAGAAGAAACAGAAAGGAAAAGATAAGAACCCAGAGCGACGCCGTCAAACCACCCACCCACCAAAGCAGCCGATCAACCACCTAGCAAGTAACCGATCCGGCCGTTAACCAAAACACCCCCAACAGTCGGGCGTCTCAGGTTTCTTCACAGTCTTGAACGAAGGGCGTAGGATGCAGGAAAGATAGCGAGAAAGTGAGAAAAAGAGACTGAGAATCGCCGGATTGCTGAGATGACGAAAACTCGAGAATGTCGGGGACAACTTTCTCCACCCATCATCTCGTTCGTCGACGATATGTATTCCTCTTTGGGAGACATGTATGTTTAGATGATGATGCTTCTGAATGAGAAACCGAGTCGATGCGTATGGAATCAATCTGGAGGAACTTTCTTCGACGAGAGACTACAATCTGGAACGTATAGACTCGGGCAGTCACAATTTTCGCCTGGAAGACGACCGCAGGGCCTCGCAGGACGTCCCTGAAATACGACAACGTTCGTGGAACGATACCGAGTGAGTGAGTGAGTGAGTGAGAGAAACTCGGGTGAACCAATTGGGACGATACTAAAAACACGAAAATTTAGCAGCTGTCACGATAAATTCTCTTGTACATATTTATTTACAGCGAGCCAACACAACAAAAAGAACGTGAGCCGTTCTGACAGGTCAAGAAGTTACAGCATGCCATTATTGTTGGCGTCATCTCCGTGGTCGTCTGCTTCTCCTCCTCCTCCCCCTGTCAATATACCTACAAACACGAACTCACGAGGTTTGTACATGAACTGATGTGATTCAGTGAACATCCGTTCTGCCGAGGCATTTCCCCTCGGATTTTTTTTCAAAATCGAAGAACTCAACTGAGAGCTCCTAAGAAGGACTTTTCGAGACAGTCCCACTGAAAGCTGAGAGCGACTTGAGGAAAACCGCAGAGCAATATTTCCAAAAAGGTCGTAGGAAGGTTTGGTTCCTAGATGAAGTTTTGAGGCCGCCAACAAAGGCCACCTCTCGAAAATTCGAGTCCCGGCGATGGATGCGACTACTCCTCGCCTCACTCTCCGGGACCGTAACAGAATGAATTAGGTTCGGTACACTGGGATACAGAAATTGATCACAGAGAGACGCATTCCAGTAGCGAATCGATGTAAGCTACGGCGTCCGACGAAATATAATAGGGTACATGTACCAGGTATGCCCCCGTTGCAAGTCATGCACTCCCGACCGGTCATGAACCCTAGCAGCCTTCAAGCTTTCGGAAGGTCCATAACTGGTCTGAGTCCATGAACAGGTACATTCCTCTTGATTTCCTCAACAAGGAGCGGGCCGTTTCCTCTGGCGCTCTTTTGTCGCGGCCGAGGGTTTGAAACCGGGCATACCGGTCACGCCCCACGATCGTTTCTTGGCCTCCTCAATATGCAGGAGTCGCTGAATGGGAGTCAGTGACGAAGAGGAACTGCTCAAATCCGACGAAGCATCGGATTGGATTCCAGAATCGGAGCTCGCCTCTGATGGGACGTCATCGGTGGCGCCGAGATGGCTTTTGAGCATCGACGCGATCGCTTGGCTTTTCTGGAGCCGAGCCGGAAGCTTGATCTCTTTTTCTACTTTCGGGACCAGGAGTTTCGGTTTCGTTGATTTAAGGGCCAGCTTATTGACTTGCGGTTTGGAAATCGGGGCCGACTTCCGCATTAGAGGCGCCGGAGATACTCGACTCTTAACTGAAGGTTTCGGGTGTCTTTTCGTCGTCGTCCTCTGTGGTGGTACTCTCGATTCGGACGGTAGCGGAGTTGGCGTTTGCTCGGGCGCTGGTTCTACTTTGTACTCCAACGGAGACGCGGGTGGCAGATCGGGAACCATCTGAGGCATAGGACTAGCAACGACCGCGGTGTTTGATTGCTCCGATAGTTCGCGAACCCACTGGTTGAGCATATCCTCATCGGCATCACGGTTTTCAGCGTAGAAATCGAAGGTATCTGGGAAGCCGTCCGACGCTCCTGTCGGATTCGCCATATCCATCATGCTGATTGTGCTCTTATCATCCATTCCTCCGAAAGTTGAAAACAAGTCCACTTGATTGGAGACTTCATTGGACGCATTTCTTCCGTCACTGCTGCTGCTGCTGCCACAACCATCATCAACACTGACACCACCACCACCACCACCGTCGCCGCCGCCGAATCTTTGACCAACCGGAACGGTGACGTCACAAGTTCCAGGCGCGCCGTCAATGATCGATGCAAGTTCCATGGCCGGCGGTTGCTGGTCCGCACGAAAGACCCTCGCGTGAAGGACCCCGTAGAGGCAAACGCGCGATGAGCAATTCAGGATGTAATCTCCGTCGGGGTTGAAGAGGAACTTTAGAAGCGATTCGCCACACAGCGGACATCGCTGTCCCGTCGTCGCCATTCTGGAAGTGTAAACAGAAAAGTTATGATTGCTTTGCAAAGCTTTCCACAACAGCAATCGCGAGCAGAGCGATCGCACTGATTTGATGTCACTCGGAATTGAGTTTGGTTTTTTTTTGAAGCTTCATACAAGGAGAAAAACAAATCACCGGCTCTCGATAGAACGTAACTAAGCATCGACGCCGGCGTCATCGTCGAAAACGAAATTCGAAATCTGCGGCACATAATCAACACTGTGTATTGACTCCGATTGTAATCCTTAAATTCAATCTCGATACTTCTCCAACAGTCCCCGTGACGTATTCGAAACTTGCGAGAGCTTTAAGAACGGGGAAACATCGGGCGTGAACTTGAACCCCACACTGTTGGGCAGCGTTGGCTTCGGGCCGGAGAAAAGAGCGCGTCTTTTTGCTAGAGCAGTCCAGAAGCTGAGAAATGATCCCAGTGGACCTACCTTTGAACCTTGAAGTCCTCGCTGATGTTCTATCGCTCAAAATCCGGATGTAATCTAGTAGTTTTCCTTGTAGATAAAGTACACAATACTCCAAACAAACCGGCAAAACTAGAAAACGTTTTCGCCCAATCGCACGTGGGTAGCGCCATCTTGGCTTGACCGCCAATTTTGAAAATCGTCAAATGAACCCTCCGAATCTCGCGGAAACCCCTCGTTAGCGCGATTCGGACACACCGATCGTTTACCCACTTCTCTCTGAACCTCTGCGCATCGCAACGAAGACGTTATCTGGCCTCAGGCTTTCCTCCCCCGAACCTGAACAGCTGAGCTCCTTCCGGCAGCATCCGCATCGATTGTGATCATCACGAATCGTGCCTTTTCGCCGTGAGTGGAACTTGAAATAACAAAAGTTTTTCACAAGGGAAAAGATTGAATTTTGTCGATTGACCAATCGGGGTCATGGCAACCTCTCTCGACGGATACAAAAATCGTTTGGTGCACGTTGTCACAGCCGACGGAAGAAACTTCGTGGGGACTTTCAAAGGTACGGAGATCCAGTGAGAGACAGCGGTTGGCGCCCTCGCCGAACCGGCGACCACCGCTCTGGGGGTGAACCTCCATTCGAACTCGTATTATCCTGTCGATCATTTACATAAACTGTATCCTCGGTTGCGATGGAAGCTTTGAGTCGGTACTGTGTATTGGTTCTCAAGCGCGGTGCCGCAGAAGACATTGAAGAGTTCGCCGCGCAAATAGCTCTTTGCGAAGATAAAGTTCTCATCGAGTATCAGAAACACATTCTCTTGCCCCACTTGTCACGAATACAGAACGGCCCGAGGGACGAACGCCTGGATTTGATTTTAATGGACTCGTTGCGTGGACTGATAAAACGATTAGGAAAAAACTTCAGAGATGCTTCAGCCCTGAACAACGTTTTCCTCACGAACCTCATGTACATCTGCTCTCCTCGGGAGGGGGAATTTCAACCACCGGTCAGCGACGACTTGAAAATATCATTCCTCAATCTGATGTCAACCATTTTCTTCGATGTCGATGAAGAACTAATCCTCGAAGTTTACACCGGTCAGACCAGCTCGATGGTCGTTGCCCCTCTGTACAAAGTTTTCGTTGACTGCATGGATGCGAGGAATAAGGAGCTGAAACTGAACGCGATTCGTTGCTTGACACTTTCGTATTTGAGTGGGACGCGGTCGGTCGTGGATGTCGTGAAGAGTTTCCTGCCGGGAATTGTCTGCGGCCTGTTGCGACAAGTTATGGATCACTGCGAGAGAAGCCAAAGAATCTTCAACGCCGCGCTCACTGCACTCGCCGACTCCATAACGCTCGTGATGAGCGACAAGCACGATTTAGATGAGCAATACTACAGCGCCGCGAGCCAAAACTTGTACAACTGTGCCTCGACCCTGAAACGGGTCGCCTGTCCACCGCACATGAAGGAATGCGAAACTTCGTGCAAGTATTTCGCCGAGCAACTGCTCAGGAACTGCTCCAACCATCTCGAGATCGTCATTCCTGTATGCCTCGAGATCCTTCTCACTCTAGAGGAGCCGAATCAAATACGAACTGAGGTTTTCGCGGAGTTGCTCTCGCGAACGTCTCGGAACATCTCCGTTGAAGAAAAATTCTCAGAATATTTCGACCAGCTTTTCACGCGGATGCCGAAAATATCAGCCGTGGGTTCAAAGCTCGAGAAGCTGTCCCTCCTGAAGCAGCTCCATGGACTGTTGAAATTGAACCCGAACACGATTTTCCGCGTGCTGAACAACCCACTTCCGCGGCGGAAGTTTTTCTCGTGCCTCCACCGAGTGGTCGCCCTCGACCGACACGTGCTGAGACTGAGTGCGGGTGAGATTTATGATAAAGCTCCACTGAAAAATATCCACCGACAAATCAACTGGTTCGATGAAGAAGCGTACAATGCCCTGGAAGACTTTTGTCGGACTTTTGGAAAAACTCTGGACTGCAATCTTTGCCGAGATCTCATGATCGAGAACCTGCGGCACGATTCTCATTACAGCGCCGAAGCGGCATTAATTTTTGCTTTGCTGATCAGGGACGTGAACATAGACTCCGATGGGTGCAGAGACTTGATTGAATTGTTACTCGATCTGTTTCCGACCCCGGTCAAAGCGGTCGTCGGAGACATTCTGTGTGGATCTTTCCTGCTGTCAGCACTGGGACATATGGTCCGGAAATCGTCCGATTCGGACGTTTCTGTTCTCTTGTTCCTTCTCGGGAAAACTCAGAGCGAGCACGACGTGTGGAGTTCTTGTGCATATCATGCGCTGTTCGCGATGCCACAGAATCGAAATTGCTCCAATCTAGAAGATCTGATCTACGAACACTCCGAGGAGATCTCTAGCCAGCTCAGTGAACTCGCTTCGATCGACGTCGTGAATTATCACGCGGTCTGCCGAGGCCTTCTGGAATTCCTTCCAGCTCGAGCCGTTGAAGATTTTGAAAGCTTGCTCGATGAAATCATTCACCAACTCTCCTGCGGTAACGAACTCATGGCAATGACCACACTCGGTCACGTCGTGAGGTGTTTACAGCAGCGGTTTCCTCCACCACCGCCGCCAAAGGAACCACCCATCGAGGGTAATTCCATAAATCTTGTGGAGTACGCGACCGCACTGTTGAAAAACGAGCAGGAGGAGACATTGGACGACGACGTCGTCATCGACGACGACGACGAGCCCATGGACGATTCGGATCCTTCACAGATATTGCGAGAGGCTGATCAACACCGCGAACAGAACCAGGGGAAGTATAGCGTAGGTGAAGATGAAGAGAAGCCGGTTGTACCGATCGAAGTCCGCGTATGCAAGAATATAGTCCAGGCGATGGTGAACTTTCAGTCTGGAGACTTGGTGATTCACACGAAAGCTTTCACGCTGACTGCCGACTGCTTCTTGTCAATCGAGGTTTACGAAGAAGAACTGCTGCCTTTGGTGCACACGGCGTGGGAGGCTCTAATCTACCGACTGAAATCTTCACATGATTTCGCTTTATCCGTGAAAGCCCTAAATCTTCTGTCGGTGTTATGCCGAACCAGCCGGAGTTTCGTGGCGTCTCGGATCATCAACGAGCTCTGGCCGAGGTTCTGTGGTTTTCTGAAACAGCAGAAAGTGATTTCCGCGCAGACCCCTTTCACTGATTACCGACACTCGTCCGCGTTCAAATATCAGCTGGGTCTTTTGAACGCCCTGGGTGATTACGCGGGCCAACTCGAACTGTCTGAAGAGCACTTGTCCCCCGTGCTGGCCGTGATCATACCCTATTTGCTTGATACGCAGCCGGAGCAGCTTCAGGAGGCCGCTGGTAAAGCTGTAAAAAGAATGTCGAAGCGCAGTCCTGAGTGTGTCCAGTACAACGTTCACAAAGCGATTCTCGAGCGGAACAGCAACGGCGACGTCGATAGCGTTGACAACCGAAGTGACGGCGGTGACGGTGACAACGACGACGACCACGACAACAACAAGAAAAAGCAGTGCTATTGGTGCACATTGTGTGAACAGGAATTGAGTCTGCGATCAGCTGTCGAGGAGTTCCCCGCACTCGCTTGGGCCGGGTAAGTTGATGCGCCGTCAAGCGTAGACAGTGGTGAACTTCTCTGCAGTTGGGTGACGTTTTTTTTTCCGTCTCCGATGCTTTGTGTGTGTGCGTGTGGTCAACGTCGCCGCCGTTTCTGTAACTTGGCTTCAGTTTGCGGCCTTTTATCGCTGTAAATGACCCTTCTACCGATGAGTCACTGCGTGTAGTCAGTGTTTCACTCTCGACAAATGTCCGGAACTTTGAATAACGTGTCCAATAACAAATCTTGTTTCGGTTATCTCCAGGTAACGACCATGCGATCAACATCATACTCCAGGATAGCCACGAACGGGTGTTCAGCGTCCAGGAAGGGGTCCAGCAGGTGCCCATGGGCCTCTACGTCATCCGAGGCGAGAACGTTGTGCTCGTAGGGGAGCTGGACGAGGAGCTGGAGAAACAGATCGATTTGACATCAACTCGGGCAGAGCCGTTGAATCACGTAGTACATTGAGGTTCAGAAACCCTCGGCACCGCTGCCTTCCCTAATCAGGGGGAGTCATCGATGCCAAGTGGGTCAACCCAGCACTCGATGGTCTCGATCCAAACCTCAGTTCTATTGTTAATAAATATGTATCTACCTTGAGTCATCCGCACGTTTGCGTGTTGCTTGCTTATGCATCGAAGCTTTTAGATGAATCTGGGAGACATTTCTCTAATCATCAATAAACTCATGTTCGACAACTGCTCATCGTCCGCGGGCGTTTCTCGGTGCCCGGTTCCCAACGATCTCGGAAATGGATTTTCCGAAGGATTCAATAGAAAGAAATAAGACGAACATTCCAGAATCTTATCTAAGTATAAACAGTATGTCGAGCGCTGTGAGTGAACGAAAGAACACAAGACAAGATAGGACTCGAAAAACGCTCTGTAAATTGGAAAATGTCGTGTTTTCAGCTCCGATAGTTTATGGAAATTTCTTTCTCCTTCCCGAATACATAGACGGATGGTGCTTTCTGGTCGCGCGGATGGGGCAGGACCGGCGAGCGGGTGGACGCTGCCGATGAAATGTATTCCTAATTGAGAGCAAACGACATCTGTTCCAAAATCCGCAGGTGAACACTTCAGCTGCGACTGTCACTGCCGAGAGGGAGAGCTCTGTTGCTTTCTTACCTTGATAACCCCCCATTTCTTCGGGATCGTCTCATTCTTCGCGTGCCGCATGGTCTAGCAGCGCTCACGGCACGCGAGTACGTATACGGAGTACCTCGAGAGGCGTAGACTTAGGAATAGACGCGTCGTACAGTCTAAACAACACATGCAGCGATAAGGATCTCGGTCATCAACCGCAGTGAATGTTCTGACAATAAACGATAGTTTCGAAGGAAACAATAGGACATAACCGCACCACGAATCAGAGTTCAGAAAGACATTACAACGAATGAAATGCTGAAAATGAATATAAAATGAATCATAAAAAAAAACAGAAATTAGAATGTAATGAACCTCATAAAGACAAATCTTACACAGACAGTAACACTGGGAGTACTCCGTTGGTTACAATAGCGAAACGGGAAACCTGAAACCCGGCCTCTTCTTCCCGACGATACGTCATCGAGCGACATCTTCTGGGTTGCGGAATGGAATCGCGGTTGCGGCTCAGCGGTCGAATGTACGAAAAATTCCTCGCGAACGAATCGACGCTCGCTCTCAGCGACAATTTCACTTTAAACGAGGGAAGCTCGACTCATTCGA
>JAMQGS010000005.1:3380000-3682500 GCA_028455905.1 Neoseiulus californicus | reverse complement strand
AGACAAGTTTTCTGGAAAACCAGAAAGGAGAGCTCCACTTTGGGGACAGAGACCGGGATTCGAATGCATGACTTTGAGACGGCCTGGTGGTCGGCGCGGTCTTCGCGCAAAATACGAGAAGATGCTCTTCACCAAGCGGTCAGGATGGAGGAGGATGCTCTCGATTTCTTCTGTTATCCACAGCCGAGAAGCAACTATTGAGGATTTGCAGAATGTCGAAGAAGAAGAAGAAGAGTGTTAGATGGGTCGCTTCAAGATCACCGTCGCAATCATCCGAAGTGGAACCCGGGCTGAGTGAGTGAGACACTCTCAAAACAAGCTGGGCCTGAAAGCGGGTTGAAGCTGAAAGAAATCCAGAAAGCTCTGAAACGTTCTCCGATGATCTCCGCTTCGCTTTCTGTTCCGGAAGGTGGTGTAGGAAAAGCGGGTGGCAAGACAATGGATGAACTCGCTTGTCTCGTTTGGAAAGAATGCGCGTTGGGTGGCGTCATGAGTCGTGATGTTGATTGTGGAACCGGCCGGAGCTACACGGAGCTTACAAGCTGCTGCGGCGGCAGGCTTTTGTTTTTTGGCCTTTTTTCCTTCTTCCGCGCCCTTCTTCGCCTCGCTCAATGTATCTTTGTGTTTCGTGTGGCACGGGGTCCCAATGACAGGAATGTCCGTCGTCAGGGCTGAAGATGCCATGCCACGAACAGAGAGCCATCTCCGGCTGGAAATCGGTGGTAGCACTCGTTCCAATCGAGAGCGTGACTCGCGCGTGGCTCTCGCATCGTCTTCGACCTGAAGAGAAGAAATCAACACCGTTCCCGGGAGAATTCCTCGGATACCTTTCGTCCAAGTGTTTTCGCAGTTTTTGATGGCGACCCTCCGAGACAGTTATTTCGCTTGTTCACTCCAATCAACAGGTTGTTGATAAGAGGAGCGAAAGTTCTTAGCTCGAGCTCATCAAGGGTGCTGGGCCGCTCTGACGGATTAGGCAAAGCTCGGCCTGCTTTGTTCACGTTCCGACATTCCGCTCGCGCGAGATTCAGCGAGGTTCTCTCTTTGATTCTTCCCCAAACCAGGTTTCAACTCCTTCGAAAATGGTGTTTCACCGAAAACGAGGTGATCTGCACAGAACTTCCGAATTTGCTTGAGCAGGAATGAATACTCTGACCGAGAAACCTTACGGAAACGCTTGTATATCTAAATAAAGCGAGAGAGATGTAACGAGAGAGATACCGAAATGGAAGCTTTTGACAGTTTGTGACAGAGCTCAAGATCTCTGCTGGGACGAAATGCCGTGTGCTGCCGGGTGTCAAAGTTCAAAGACGGTGTGGTGTTCAACCTGATTTCGGGTGACGGAGCTTCTTCTCCTCGACTTCCATTCTTACTTTCATCTATAAATATTCTCCATCGCTCGATGGTCGAAGCGTTCGACCCATAAGTTTTTCCAGGAGTATTCCGGAACAAATTCGGACGGAGTCGACGACCACCGCTATGAACGATTCTCTTCGATGCTCGTGTTTGAAACGTCCCTCCACAGCAGGCCACAGAGCCCGAGTCGCGATGGGTTTCTGCCATGTACCAACTACAACTACCACTCTGGTTATGAACCCAGGAGTCGATTCATTGGAGCACGCTCTCTACACAACAGCGAGCACACGACAGCGAGAATCGAGGAGGCCGGCTCGAAAAAGACACACGACAATTCTTCTCGCTCACTAGGGCATAGATCATCTGGGAGCCTTGTTGAGGAAGCGTTGCTGGTGTCCGCTTGGCTAATGGTTAGGCTTTTCCGGGGGAGGGAGGGAGGAGTGTCCCGACCGGAGGGAAGTCCAATCGGCCTACTGGGTGGCCTGGAAGTAGGAAGGACCTGAAACCTTCGAGAATCCGCTGTCGTTGCGTTTCGAGAACGATCAAACAAGATGAAAGAACGTGTTTATTTGTGTTACATTTTCAATGGATCTTCCCGCAAGGGCCACCCGCGAGTCCCCGACAAGAGCGGCAGCAGACAGCGACGACGACCGAACAAACGGTCTGCCATTAACATTCCCGTGAGCCTTTTTATTCTGCCAAGTGATCATCGTCGTCGTACTGCCGGAGGTCGGTTTTTCGCGGGCCCCGGTCCAACGGCAGGGGTCACTTTCGAGCTCATGAAGCAACCAACTCAAATTAGTGCATCTGCAAGTGAATCGTTGTCACGATATGAGCCGGCATCCTCACGTCATGAGTGTTTTCTCGAATGAAGGAATCCTATGCGTCTCAAGTTTTAGTGTTTTAGCTAATGTGTCGCAAGCTTGACGGCGCGGTCGCTTGGAAAGCGTTCAATGGTGGTTCCAGTTGACCAGGGCGCGGTTTTTGAAAAACATCGCGGAGCGAGAGCAGGAATATTTTCCGATGTCATCACGATCAGTGCCGGATTCGACAGTTAGGATATATAATGATTCGTCCAGAGAGATTCTTCAGATTCGTCAACCAACCATAAGAACTGTCTTTGCATGTCCGACGAGTCTTCACTCACTCAGTGGGCCTTTCATTGGGCTTTCGGTTTTCTTTTCGTTCATTCGTCCGTCCATCTGAGCATCCACCTGTCTCAGATAACAAACACCGATTGTGGATGTAGCTTCCCCTCCTTCTTCTTCTTCCTCCTCTTCTTCTCTCGTAATTTTGATAATTCGATCATTTGTTACCGGTAATTGGCCACTTTCAATACGACTTCCTGAGAATGGATGCGAGCTGATTCTCTACAGGCAGTTCAGGGCGACACCATCAGAGCCCCAGAGGGAAACAGCGGAATCTTCAGCAGCAATAAAGCACTTATTCGGAGATATTCACTATGATGAGTGTGCTCATTTCTCACGGACTCTGAGACCGCGCATCACGACATCCCAGAGAGTCCCACAGAGAACGCAGCTGAGGGCTCCTTGAATTTGTCGTGGAACGGATCTGCGAGAAGAAACCGAATCCAATGTGCCATGCAACGTGTGATGTCGATTCACCGCTTGCAGGTTTCGCGAGTCTTTCCGAACAGGAAACGACCCGGAATCTCTCTTCGGTCTATTCCTGCGGTGCTTTGGAAATCTCAATCATTACACACGCCATTGTCTACATGACAACGAGTTCGGCGCGAGTTCGAGTCGCGAGAAGATAGATCACGAGTCTGGTTTTGAGCCCGACAGAGAGTCGAGCACTTCCAGACGTCGCGCCGGAAACACTTGAATTGCTTTTTAGCCAACGAGTTGGCAAGCGGGCAGGCCACAAGGCCTAGAATGCCCCGCCTCTTAATAATGTTCTGTCCTGCGACAGTAGCGGCCTGAGACTGGAGAGAAGGTACGAGGTTGAAGGGCCTCGCGTGCGCGACCTTTCGAAATTTCGAGGGTCTTTGTCCCTAGGAGGGCCGCCGCCGAAGCTGTTCTAGAATGGTATTATGTGGGGCCGGCCGCTGCCGCTGCCGCCGCCGCCACCACCACCGTTGCTCATTGTGCATTCGGCGTACGGCTTGTTAGGAACAATTTCATGGTAATTGAGAAAGAATCCAGATGCGAACGCGTGCGCGCACCTCATGACAGGGATCGTTGAATGAGGAAATTGCTGAAGCCACAGCTGAGGGCCGGCCGCTCCGTTTGACAGTGTGTTTGGAGAACATTACTTACTTATGACGTTCTGAATGGTCTCAGAGCGTCTTTATGGCGCTCGATGAAATTTTTTCTTTTCTTCTACGTCTCTGTTAACAGCTTGAAGACTCGCGGTCTCTATGATCGTCACCGGCGACGGCTTGAACACCGCCGAATGATTGCTTGAACGTCTCAGGTCGACCGTTTAATCGCTCCAGGCAGCAGAGATAACTATTTCGAATGAATTTATTTGCTGATCCGAATTGCGGCGATGAGTATCTACTCGAAATTAGAGCGGCCACCGGAAGCACCAGACCATTGTCAAAACTCAACCGTGAGAACTTACTTGTCAGCGTAGGAACGACTCCAAAGCTTTCGGCGTTGTGACATAGGATGCGATTCTCGAAGCAAAAAGATACTGAATGATCCTGGTCAAGGTCATGATCATTCCTAGTGAAGCTGTCAGATGAAATCACCAATAAAACGCGCACTTATCATTATGTACTTCGCAGCGTTTGATGTGAAGTGTATCTCGTGATCGACTGTCAAGAATCAATATTGCGCCGAGAGAATCGAGCGGCATCGGACCGATAGTGGATCTCTGAACCTTCTCCGCCGTGATATATCTTCATTCGTTATTGCCCGGGGTTTCCTCAAGACGGACATTTAGGGAGGAAACGAGGGAGGGACGGAGCGAGTGAGCAACGCTGGGAAGAAGCGCGGCAAACGGCATTCAGTCGACGGATCAAGCGGCTGGTCAGTCGATCAGTCGATGGGTCCGTTCTAATGCTGCAAAACGAATGCGGGCCATTTGTGGGAAACGAATTCAGAGTAACCAACCAAGTGACTGACCGACCGACCGACCGAAAAGCCCGTCAGCTCAATGAGATCCTCATGGCCAGCTGGGGAGAGTCGCGGCCAGCTTCGATTTGCTCGGGCGCTGTCATCTGGGAAAACAGCGCGGTGTATACCAGCTCAAAATACAAGTCAATATGCAAGTTTCTCCACATGTCGTGAGGCGTTTATCCCTCGACGGTGTTCCCTTAGGTTGGCGACTAGGCCACCTCTTTCGCTTGGTGTTCAACGCGGAAAGGTATCCGAAACGCGGTTGTGCCTCATCGACAAATATCTCTGTCCTTCGAAAGCCATTATTCATTTTATTCCAATGGATGGACGCTTGCCGAAGTCTGATATAACGTCCTTTTCACGTTTTATTTAGATAGTAGCGGTCAGATTGAAAGATTGCTCCGCCGATTCAGCCTCTTGCCGGCATTCTCGGCGAGTACAACGATTCATATTTTTGATCGATCTATCCATAAATCAATCTTCATCATAATTAATCAGTTGTCTAATCTTCGTGGCTCCTGTTGCCAATCAGGCGGCCGCTTGCCCGGCCGCTCAATCGACCAGACAACGGGCGGGCTTCCGAAACTGATGGTCTGCCAGTAGAGAAGCCGAAAAACGAGAAACCTCGACCGATGCGAATGCTGCTCCCATTTAAAAGGGCAGCTCTCGTCGAGACAATCAAAGAGAAAATGAAAAAAAAAAAACAGGGAGGGAATCAAAAATGAATGCTGGTGGTCAGAAGCAATGATGAACCAAACAGACACTGGCGTCGTCTACCAAAGCCAGGCAGATTAATTCAGCCACGCTGGATATCTTCTGGCGACAAATTCTGAAATCATGATTCCGTCTCTGCGGTCGATCCAACATGACGTATGTAGGTTACGTACATGCAGAGTATATGTTCAATATATTTTCAGGTTTCCCACTCAATGTGGGACTCTTTGCCGCCCATCCTCATAACTTTGCCCTGTGACCTCTGATTCTGGGGAACACAGTCGCTCTGGCCAGCTGAATAACGGTGCTACAGTTCCTCCAATTGTTCCTCCTTCTCTTTCGAGGCCTTAGGGGAGATTTGCCGATCAGGAGAGCATTTGTAACCGTTTCCTCACTTCTTCCGCTCTAAAATCTTGGTTTAAAGGGGTAGCTGACGGATTCCCATCTGAATCGTACGCAAAATGCGCCGTCGGAATTATTCGCACTCGACGTGGAGTCTCTCGGTGGAGCTCGGTGCTCTCACGTCACAGGTGCTTGTCTTACAGGATTTCCAGATTGGTGTTTTCAGTGGGTAGAGAGACATCCGGATCAGAAGATAAATGACCCCGACGAAGTGTCCGTAACACGAAGAACGGTCGATCGCGCTGCATGTCGGCACAGAAAATAGCGTTGACGAGATTTCTCCTCTCAGCGGCTGCTCCCGCAAGCGAGAAACGAAAGTCAGTCGAGTCATCTGGAGCAGCCGCAGTGGCAGCGACGATACCTGACAGCGGACAAAACTGTTCGAGATAATTAGACTCATTTATTGCCAGAGCGCAATTTCCTTCTTACTCGGATACTGATGATATGATTGGGCAGAGTTTGTACGAGCGTGATTATCAATATTTTAGACGACGTGCGCGCTCTTGGCTCGTACGTTGACTCTGCAATTGTTGATGCGGTTGTCGTTCGATCTTTCCGACGTTGTCGTTGTCAACGTTGTCGCCGATGTCGTCGTCGAACGTAATTCAATGCCCGAGCTTGTTCGTTGTTTGTTTTGTGTTGCGACACGGGTATTGTTGTGGGAAACTCGCAGTTTCGACATCGGTGTTGCGCCACGTTTCTCGATCTGCGTCTGAGTTGCGGCAGGGCCTTCTATTCAGGAAGCGTACGATACCGACGTGGTCCTGATATTTACCTGAGGCCTTTCAGGTCCTTGGGTTCCTTGACCTGAGCTTGAGAGGCCTTGACAGCTCTGAGGCTCCGATCCGAAAAACGAGATCGGGCCCTCGCGGAAATTTTCCAGAAAGCGAAAGCTACGATGAAATAACGAGACGAAAGCTCGCGTGAGATCGGCCCAAGAGTCCTGCGAGGCCGAATTCGTTTTGAACATCTCCCGTCCGGTAGTTCCACACCCGCTGCTTACACAAAATATACTTCTTCCTCTGAAACCCGCCCGAAACTCGTGCTTTTCGTTGTGCGACAAGCTGTACTGTGCGACCGCTTCAAATTACGTGCTCAGAGCGGTCTAAAAGAAGCGGTCCATGCCCCTGATTGTGTGTGATCTTCTGTGTGTAATATCGGTCGGCGAAACTTCTGCGCATGACGAATGAAAGCGAAAATCTGACGGACAATTGAGGCGTTTGTTTGGTTTGAAATAAACGGAACAAGCCAATTTTCGAGCAGGACGGCCGAAACGAGCGATCGCATACATCGCCTCTCCGGTCACTCGCCGTGGCGGCCGGTAGTGACTACTGACGCCTGTTCGTTTGCTCGCTCGTTCGTTCGTTCGCTTCCCATCCATGAGCATTGAATGAACTCAACTTTTCTGCTTCTGCATTTCCGCCTCGAGCGGCCATCGATCAGTAGCAACTTCTGAGAGACATCGGCAACGTTGAGAATAGTCCTAAGTGGAAGTCGCGAGTGGAACCCACTCACCGGAGTCGGGGATTTAATTCGAAATCCCGCGGCGGTACCCATCTGCTCGCTGGAAGTTGGAAAATTCGCACGAACATACACAAGCTTACTTTTCGTGAGCGTGTGGGCCAAGCACCACCTCCGGCCTAGATTCCAGTACGCCACCGCCCAGCCCAGCCCAACTCGCTCGCCCGTGGCTTGCTGGCTGACTGCTCTTGCCAACACCGCTCTGATAACCGGTAATTTCAGCTTTTTTCTCGCTTCTCCAGTATTCGTACCAATCGCGAAAGTGTTGAGCTGTGGCTTCGTGATGTATCAACTCAGGCTTGGAATCGTTCCACCACATTTCAACTCGGACGCTGGTTGACTTGGTGCATGATTGGCTCCAGCCGGGTCTCGCGATCAGGTCCAAACCAGCAGCAATTTCTGAAATTTAGATCGACTACGTCGAACTTCCAATTATGGAAACGCTTCATTTTACGAAGCTACTAGCGTTTTCGAGCAGGGAGGCAGAACGTAAACTACCGACGAGGGTTCCCACGGCTCTCGAAAGAACTGTTGGCCATCTGGTATCTCAGGCTGACCAACCTCTGGAACCTGAGCAGCCGCAACAAGCTGGATGCATATCCTCGGTAGAGATTCAACGGTTGGGCAAGCGGTTACCTCGAAAGATGGAAACTGGCGGAATTCTTCGCAGTTCTCTGCAGCAATCTGTCTGCTTCCATTCTCTCTATCTTTGTCGTAAGTCAACCGGGAAACTCGTAGCTTTGAAATCATGATCTAGGTCTCAAATGAATTGTACTGCACCGTCAACATGGAAACAAGCGTTTTCTCGCGAGAGTTGTTGTACATCTTCATTCCGAGATCTTCATCTCGGAAACGTTCGTTTTGCTGAGCTGCCAAACAATCTTTGAGTTGGATTATCGATCTGGAGCGATCAGAGTGGAAACGAAGCGGAGGAATAACGAATTGAAGGGAACCGTGTGAAAACTTAGAGATACGGTCGGAATTCTCGCTTCCTTCGCGCATGTTGTGCGTTACACAAGCTCGTTTTAAAGAGCGCATTTGCAAATAAACAAACCAATATCAGAATGAAATCTCGCCAGCTTATTGCTGGAGAAGAATGCCTGCTTGATGGAGCTTGATCAATAAAACATTGTTCGTCAGCAAAACACTCCACGTTGGTGGCTGCGGTACTATATTTGCCATCCTCGGATAGTCGGATCGCAGGTATGCGCGAGGCAAGATAGATTCGGCTGCTTTTCGGATACGTCGGAATTCGGCGTGAGCTAAACAAAGCCGCGGAAATGGGCGTCAGAACTTTCTGTGTCATTCTCAGCAATCTCGATAACAACAACGCCCAAGCATCGAAGCCAAAAGAACGTCGCCGAACGGACGATGGGTCGACGGGCCTGCCTGCCGGCCGGCCGGCCGGCAACCGAAGACTAGCTGCCATGAAAGCCGGGGACGATATAGAAAGCAAAAAAGGAATCGAATCAGTTGCCGTTTTTCTGACACATTACACATTTCGGTTTCGGCGTTGCTTCCGATGTCGTGAGTCCGAGTCGAAGCCAACAATCGATGACGGTCTCGCCCAAAGGTGGCAACGGATACATCTATGTGAGAGATCGTTTCCATCCGACTGGCCGACCGATCAATTACGTGATTCTTGTTGATTGTCACACCGGTAGAACACATTTGCAGAAGTTTGCATGCGAGAGCCTGCTTTTGTAAAATTGAAGTAAGGTACCCTGCGGTCCCCCGTGTTCAAAGTACGCGGATGTGAGGATCACTTTGATGTATTCGATCCGACTCAAGTTCAGAGTCTCACTACACCTGCGCTTCTTCTGGAAGTGTATTCCTTGATATCGAAACCGCCACCGCAGAACAAGAACCGTCTCACAAGTCGCGTCAACGGAACGAAATAGAAGGAAGCCGTCATAGACCTCATGATTGCTTCAACTACCGCAGCAAGGTGGATTCCAAGTCCGGAATTGATCCATAGAAGACTCATTGTGACTAATGTCGGCTCAACAAGCATCCCAAAGATCGGGCTGTCCGAAGCCTTTTTCTGTTTCCAGCAATTTGTGTCTCGCGACGAAAACTTGATATCAAGCTCTATACGTTTGAGATTCACCCAGACAATACTTCTTGGCTTCTGCTTTTTCCTACTCCAACGTAGTTGGTCGAAGACCGTGATGATGGTTAACGTTAGATGTCTCTGATGATGTCGGTTGTGGTGAAGTTGACGGTGAATGAAGCCAAAATGCTCAGCAGAACACATCTATCAACTACATTGAAAAAACGGTGCGAGCATTGTTGTTGTAGGCAGACAGAAAGTCGCGACCGAATGTCAGTCGCTTCCCTGGACCGAAGTTCGGTTCTGTGATCGCCGTTCAAGCGCTTCTCGTCTCAAGTCTCGAGCTCCGTCCAAGCTGAAAACTTGGACAGGGATGCTGCTGCGGCTGCTGCTGCTGCTGCTGCTGCCACTGCTGCTGCAGCTGATGACGATGGAAATGACAATCATAATGGTGAAGTCGACGCGGCAAGGGTCCACCTGCTCTTCGGTCTCTCCGGGTTGGCTCTCAAGTTCCACTGAGGGGTTGCTAAGTTTCTTGCTCGCTTGATCGGTCGCTCGGTCGCTTTGGTCCGTGGGTCGGTTGTGCGCAGTCGCTTGTCGCTTGATTCATTCAAAGTCGACCTCCTCCAGGCAATCTAAATGTCATTAAGAAGATGCATATTTAAAATCCAAAGGATTCGTCTTCTCTCGTTATGGTGCACCGAGTGACGGCTGCGATGCCGAAGAAGCTTTGTTCGGTGTTTTCGACTCTTTTTTTTTGTTGCTTTTCCGTCGATCGCTTCCCCGAGCTTTCCAAACTTTCAGTCTGAGCTCGCTGGGAAAGTCGTCAACGATGACCGGAGATAGATCCATGTGGATCGTGCTATCGTTCAACGCAAGGCGGCCACACTTTTTCCTTGTAGTGTGTGTCGCATGCAAACATAAGTCACCAGACAGCGAGAGACGTCTTTTCTTGAAGCTTTTGAACTTCAAGTCTAGGCGGTCGCGACTGACAATGTCTAGAACCAACCGTGAAAACCTAGTGCCCACGAAACGACATTTGTCCCACCAGGGGGCGCCACGGGCCCCTGAATTTACGGAGCCGTTGAGCGTATGATACGGCACAGAGAAAACTTCAAAAGCAACTTTCGACAGTGGGAGCGAGAGGAATTCAATCGAGAATCAGCAAAATGAGGAGAAAGACATAGATGGCAGAGAATTCCACATTGGAGCGTGCGCAACGATTGCTGAAGAGTTTGAGGGCTCGTAACTGGATGAAGGAGCCGCGCGAAACAGACTCGCGTAGACGTTTTCCTCAATCGGAAATAACTCTGCCCTGTTTCGGGAACGGGTGATCAGAACCGAAAAACAAGAAAAAAACAAAAAAAACACACCAAAAAACTTGTGGGATGAATTTTTTGTGTTCTCGAGAGGAAGAGTTTTCAGAGACGGCAGAGACGGTATCTCGAATGGGAATTTCGGTTTTCCTCCATGCAGTCCGAGAGCCATGCCCTACCCCTTCTATCTAGCGATGTCTCTGTTTATTAGCGACGAAGTCTCCTCGCGATCCGTCCATTTGATGGGTTTGTCTGGCTGATGTCCTGCCTCTTCTTCTCCGGCTGTGAGTTTGTTATCAAGATAAGAATGTTTGAAGGAACTTGTCCAGGCCCTCGGGTTGTTGATGATCAATCAGTGGAGACGAGAACTTCAATGCTCGGTTTGTTGACGACCGACGTCCATGCATGGCAGTGAGGCGAATTCACGGTCAGGTCGAGGAGCGTTTCGGCGTCGCCTTGGTCGGTCGGTAGCAGATTCGCCACGAATTTTCGACGCCGCGACTCTAGGGCGGGAATTCGTGTGTGTAATAAAACAAAGGCGATAACGACGCGCCTGGTCATGAGAAGAATTTTGAACTACCGGTAGCTACCTAACACGATACCCCTGCCCCACGAGGAGGCACCCACGACTTGAGCAGAGTTCGCGGAAAGTTGAAGCCGGAATTTCGAGAAAGAACATCGCTGGCAGCGTAGTCATTATCCACCAGGGGATAAACCGGCAACCCTTAAAACAACCACCAACAACATCAACGGATCAACCAGCCAGTGACCAGATTAGCTCGAAAAAAGAAAATACAAGGTGTTGCTTCTGTTCCTTCTGATTTCTGACATCACCACAAGCTCATTCCGTAGCCACGAGCGTTACGGACAGAAGTTGAACCCGCTCTGAACAACTCGATTACTGGGCTGTAGGAGCGTAGGTCTCTGTGGGTGGTTTCGTCTTTCGTATTTAGTTTCGTTCACGTTACATCTAGGGTGCTCTCGTCCAAGTCTTCAGCGGACCCAGCGACTTCGGAACACGACGTTCTTCCTCCAGTTTGCGGATGTTTTAGTCGGCCGTGCTCGGAACTATGTACAGTCCGAGCGGCACTAATGGGCTCCGAATTTCCGATATCAGCTTTCAATAGCTCGTCCGAAGCCGAAATGACTGTAATAATCAAGCTATAACAATCCCTGCATCTCCGCATCTTGACATAGCATGACCATCAATCCAGCTCGGTTTTTTTTTGTGGTCTGAGAACGGTGATTCACTTTGAGTGACTGACTGACTGACTGATTTTTGCGTCAGCGTTCGTCGATTGACTCGGGAGTAACAAACATCTTCGATGAGATTGTAAACACAACAAAAGCACGTAACTGCTATCCGGAGCTGCTATCATCGCTTCCCGACATGTTTTTTTTGTCGTCATCGGCCATCAGTTATTCCGTCAACTGAAAGGTCTCCTACGGAGCGAGCGAGGGATAGATAGGAGGAGAGGCTGGAAAAAAACTGTCGACGTTCTATCGTAGAGATGGAATTCTTAAGCTGCGCTTGAGCTGCGCCTGGCGTGCCGCTTGAGATCGGAATTCATTGAGAGATATGCACAAAAAGTATCTCTTGCTATCATCCGATTTGAGTGCCAAGAATGTTTTAAGAAAAGATGTCGAGAGACCTGCATCGGTTTTAGTTCACAGCCAAAGGGCAGGCGGGCGGGTGGCCGGCCGGCCACGATAAGTCTCTCACAACATGGCGCCAACAACATACCATTGTTTGGCGTCACAAATGTTCTGTTGTAACATTCGTCGTTGATCCGATAGCTCCTGCATTTCATCTTGAAACCTTTGTAACAAAACCGACGCTGTTTCCCCGAACCTACCTACCTACCCGCCGAGTTCCGTGGTTTCTCACCGACTTTCATCAAATTTTCATAGATTCTCCCCCGACTGTCCTTCGTTCACACCTAAAAATATTTCCGAGCTTCTTCGGTTCAAAAACGGTGAAACGGAAAAACAGGAGAGCCCGCCTGAACCTTCTGATCGAACATGCTAGTCGAACTCTCTGTGATGTTGGTTCGATTTAGGTTTCGGAAACGCATCTCAGGAAATCATTGGTTGCATATTCGCCGTCTGGGCGGGTCAGCAGGAGTAGATACTCTCGTTTGCTGTCTTACTCCGCGACTTTGACGGCTATCTTGCCCGCTGAGCCGTGATGCTCTTGGCCAGCAGGCCGACTAGCTCGAGAATGCGTCAAAGCGAGGTACAAAGGTCGTTTGGCCGCTCGTTCGCGCAAGCACGCACGCACTACTCTCTCGCGCACAAGTGTTAAAGTCTCGCACACTTGATAAATGCGATTTCGCGCTGTGTCGCCGTTCTGGTGGGCGTGTGTCAGACCTTATTCTCTTCATCTTTAAACCTGCAATTTCTTCGACTTGGGATCAGTAGCCACGACCGACGCGGGCATCAGCGGCGCGGCGCTCCAAGATCCGTTACGGAAGAGTTCAGGACTCTGATTTGAGCAAAAGTTCTTCGTTTCGTCAAAAGAGGCTCCTTACCTCGATGTAGGCTTTGAGATACGAACGCTCCGTTCGCGAAACTCGATAAATCAAGCGGCGTTCCCTCATTCATTCGGAAGAAAGTTGACATTTTTCTGGGATGACGTCATATTGCGTATGTTGATCATCATCGAAGGAGCTCCGATTGGAGTGGTCTTTCATTATCGGGTTCGGCGGGCGGCGCTGAAGTTTTGAGACAAAAAAATGCTGAGTATCCCTTGGACGGCGAGAGAGGTTGAAGTTTCGGTGAGTTTCGGAACATTGCCGAACCGGCTGACCACTGGTTACCACCCTGCTTACCATCCGCCGACATCTTTGTCGACCAGTTTCACCATTTCCGTTTAGAATAATCGGAGCATTAGAATGCGTCCGATTGTATGGCCTTGGAATTTGAGCCGGTGAGAAGGAAAAAATAACGATGAGATAGGTACAATCAAGGGAGAATCCACCGAGAAGAAGATACAGCCGCGTAGCGTGCCCTGCCCGCTTAAAACGCCGATAAGAAACAAGAGTGGCAACCCGTTTCTTTTTCTTTCGTTCAACGAGGAGTGGTACTGGTCGCAGCAGCAGCAACCGTCGGTGCCTGCTTGCTGGATTGGCTGCTGAATTCGAAACAGCGGCGCCTGGGCCTGATTCTGGGTCCACGACAGTAGACCGCTCTCAGGTCAGTTGGGCTGGCTGCGCGTTCGAGACGACGACCAGACTCACACGCTCGGTCTCATAATGATAATGAACCGGGAAGGAAGGAAGAACGAAATTGAGAGTACATATCAAGTATTTATGACACGCTCGCTTCTGCTGCTGCTGCTGTTGTTGTAGATTGAAATAATCTCACAGTGTTTATGCGCTACCCGGTACACTGCTCCTGGAACAAGGCGCCCCCCGTCCGCACCCTTTTCTTCGTATGTATCTATAAATCCGTTTGTTCGAAGCTCGGTTTCCTTCGTCTGCCAACTCGTCCGTGCGGTCGGTGCGCGCTCTTCTTCTTCTTCTCGAGGCGGTTTCCTCTCGACTCTTGTTGTCTATGTATGTGAACGATCATGCATGACGGCGGAGGTCCCAAGATCACTGAAAGAAATCAAACGGTTCCCAAGGTATCTCCGATTGTAATCCAAGACAGGATCGGTTTTTCCAATGCAGCGAGGACTCAAGTGAAACAATGTATCTTCATGCGTGGAACCGATTCCACGCGCCTGGTGGTTGTTTTTTTCGGCGTTTTCAGAAAACTGTCTTCGTCTCATTTGTTTTCATGGCTATTGTCGCCGAATAGCTGCTTCAACGGTCGGCGGGTGCGACAGTTTTTGAAACTTCTGAATCCAGCCTCAGACGGCACGCAGCTTGTTACCACTTGCCACTGGTAAGAGGTTTGGCGCAAAGCACGTCGTCGCATAGCGGGCCGATCATTCCGCAATCTCAATCTCGAAAGGTCTCGACGTGTAAAGGTCGTTCATGCCCGGGGCTCGGAACATGTCCGGGCAGGAACTTCCGCTAGCCGACATGGAAATAGAATCGGGCAATCTATAATTAAACCGTTGCGCACCAGAACCGTTTGAAACTTGAGAGTTTTCACCTAGAAACGCGGCAAGAGTTGGAACAATCTGAATCAAAGATGAAGCATCTTATAATTCTAGGGAAAACTGTCCTGATTAGACTCTCGTGAGAAAATGGGGACTTCATCCAATAAACCGCGGGCACTCGTCCGATGTCGACATCGGACACCTGATCGCCGACACAATGAGTGAGAAATCCTCAATAAAGTAGGTATTCCGTTTCAGTCCTCGAGCGAGACGAACAACGACACCTCTATTGGGGGCAGAACGAACACCGCTCGCCGGGAGCAGACAGCAGACATTGGTCATTCCTTGTGAAACTTCCGTGAAAAGCAGTTTACCCAATGCATCCTGTGTAAACCTAGAGGGCAGTCTTCGACTTCAAAAGACCGATTTAGAGAGTGGTCCTTTTCAACGGTTTCGGAAGTGAAACCACAAAACCCACGGCGACGACAACGACGACAAAGAGAGCATCGACACAGTTGACATAATAATTTCGAGTAGAGTTGCGCAACTCCGTGAAAAGAGTGTCGAGCAAAATCGAAAGTTTCTTCCTTGAAAAACAACAACAACCACCTCTACCCAGTGGCATGACTTCATTCCGCTGAACGTTTCGCCGCCAATTGCGGCATGAGGCTGACCAAGCCGAGCAGGGATGGAGTCGAGTTCCGTAGTTGCCGTTGCCGCGAAAACGACAGTTCTTCCCATGATCATTGAGCCCAACAAATGAAGTAGAAACCTAAGACAAAACGAAGGGATGTTCAAAGAAGACAGGTCCCTCTGTCTCACGTTCACTGAGCTCCAGTGAAAACGATCAGAAATCTTCGAAGACTGAGAGGCGCACCCAAGATTTTTGCTCCTTGAAAAATCTTTTTCGTGACTTCGCTGTCTGTCTGTGGGGTGCCCAACGGCGGCATCGGCTATCCCCGACTCGACCCGACACGGGCTCTGCGGTTGTGGTTTTGACGAAGTTTCATAGAACCGAGGGAACTGCGATTCCACCACCATCACTATGCTTTTCACCAATGCCATCGATTGGGATCGACTGCGATTAGCGGACGGATGCCGGAGTCACCGAGACCGCTCGTTCAGGTAGAAACAGAAAGAAATGGGAAAGCGATAATACATCATCCGAGTTCCTGCAACACGGATGCAGTCGAACGAATCCTGTTGACCGAAGTTTTCGCGCTTCTCAAACAGAGGAACCGAAAACGAGAAGTGGGCGCCGGATTTTCAACCCGTTCTCGCGCGTGCGCTCGTTCGCTTCCAACCGACCACGCATCCGAAAAGGGAAGCTAGAAAAAATCTATTTCGGTTTTTTATTCAAGCTTCGCCAAACATCAACGACGCCGCTGCCGCCGCCGCCGCCGCGATGATTTCCGAAGCCAAAAGACAATACAGCGCTCCAAATTTTTTATCACGAATGATATCGAGGATTTTCGCCTGCCGTCGATGACAAGAGTTTCGTGAGCTTAGCTCGCCGGGCCGCGGCATCGCGCCGCCGGCCACGAGAAAAAGGTATTGGGCATGAGAAAGCCGAGGTAAGCCTCAAGATCAAAGAGATTCAGATCGAGAACTCGATTTGAATTACAACAATATTCCGCTGCATCGGAATCTAATCGATCCACTCGACAGACGGACGCCACCCTCTGGTCACCTTGGGGACCTAGGATTGACTCGCCGGCCAGTCGGCGGCTGCCGGAAAGGAGCCTTCCGGACTGCCGCCCGAATCTCTGGCGGACGTGCAGACGGACCAGGTTGACGACAAGCGGCTTTTGTTGCGTAGCTTACCTCGCCAACTTAGGAACAATGTATCCTACGAGTCGGCTAGGTATGACAAGGCTACTCTTGGAGTGGCAACATTGGCGATCTAGGTCACGACGACGTGGTCACAGTCCAAGGACCCGCTTTAGAGCGCCGATTTGGCATTTTCCGTTTTGTGGATTCAAATGTGTGATGCACTTCCTCGAGAGGGCGTCCCGAGCGGATCATCGCTTCAGAGGAGCGACTATGAGAAATTGCCGTGGATTTCTGGGTTGAAAACACGGGTAATCATTTTATCAGAGCACTTATGAAATCGAGTGAATGAACCGAGGTTGGAATTTTCATTCATTTGAATAGTTTTGCATAATTCGCTCTGCGCCGGGTATTTCCGTTCATGATGAACGATGGATGTCACGGACAGAGGAAAATCACTACGTTCAGAACAAGTAATTGAAATACATCTATCGGTGAAAGGCTCCGTTTCGGGAGACTCGAGAGAAGAGATGTTTCACGCGGATGCTGGCTGGACATATTGCCGTGAATCTCCATGTGCGTAGACTGTCGGCCGATTCTAGAGTTGGCGCCAAGGTTTTGGTAAGAAATAAGGAGAGCTGTCGGGAACACACATGTCCTAGTCTGCAAAAAGCATATGATGCGGTCGACGAGCGCCACGCAAAATCACTCAAGTTACCGAGTGAATGTTGCCAGGTTTTATCAGAACTTTGTTGCGATTCGAAGTGCGTTACGAGGGTCACAAATCCTGATCCCTCCTGAGCATGATTTGAAGCGGGATTTTCGATCATGTAAGAGGAAATCCTTAAGTCTGCAATGTGCACACGAGAAATTTCATAATTCGCAGTCATTTCGGCTATTTCAGCGCGGGGAAGCACCGAATCGTCGATTTCGGGAAGGTTTGGATCGACGTAACAATTTTCCTGTAGCTATCCAGCCGATTTCTTAACGTTGTCCAGAGTCCCGGGACAAAATATTCAGTGAACCAAACCCATGACTCTGGGCAGGCTTGGCCAAGAAACTCCAGGTTAACGTTGTGCACTTGTCAGTCAAATTTTTCGAGATGTTGGGCGCCATCTAGGGAGCTGACGTGGCTCGAGCTTGCTCGAGATTTAAATGAAAACTGGAAGGTTATAAAGACCCTATTTTAAGTTCGTACCAGTGAAATGTTTGTGTTCTAGACGCTCCCTAGAGCTCTTCTCACCCAAACAAGCCGTCAACTCGTCTTGGAATGGACGCGGTAAGGACTGTGCCCTAAGCTTGTAAAAAAACGATTTAGCGCTTAAATGTCTATTTAAAAGTTTCAAAATGGGATTCCGAGCTGAATTCCACTGTTTCCAGCCCGGGTCGGCTCCAGAATGGAAGTTTCAACTGAACTCTGCTTTATAGTAAGAATAGTTTTTGTTATGTCCCGACATTTAGTAGCGAGCGAGAGATCCGGCGGGCAGGTGCCGCAAAAAACCATCAAGTATATTCTGGAAGTGCCGAAACGCTCACAGAGTCGGTACAAAAATTGCGCGCTAGACTCTGATAGTTTATGTTGATCCGTGAGGAGTTTTTTTCGGGCTCCGAAATTCATGTAACTGGCGTTGCGCTTGCTGGTTCGCATGCTACCTCGAGTGAACATTCTAGGGCCAGCTGATTGGAGCGAATGAAATGAAAAAAAAAAGGAGATTCTTGATACGCTCATGTTTTCTCAGTTGAGGTTCTGCTTCTGGCACTGCTGACCAATCGCGTATGCGAATAGTTGGTACGGATGGTCAACCCAGCGAGAGCATTCGGCGGAATGTCTCATCGCCGGACGAATCCGACTTTGCATCCGACTTTGTCGAGCAATCGTTTTCGTCACGAACCAAGACAGGCGCGTCAGTGCAGAGTCAATTGCGCCACGTAAGACTTTTCCGGTCTCTGGCTGAGCATGCTCCAATCTGTCTCTCTCTCGGGCCGGGGTTTATCATGGATTCCCTGGACGCACTCGAATATTTGTTGGTGCACTCCTCCAGCCCTCGAGAAAAGCAACCCAACATTCACACATCCAGACTCTAGAGAGGGTATGCATGCAACCAGAAGGGAGAAAAAACGACAAGCACCTGAAAGTACAGGCCAAGGACACCGCACACGTGCTTAACAGATATGGATACCGTATCTTCTAACACAGATGTCAGCAGAAGGAACTGCCGAGAGGCGAGAAGTCTGCTCTAGTCATTCAGTTCGTCACTCAGTGAGTCGATTGGCTGGCTTGCTAGCTTGCTGGCTGGCTGGTCCATCCGTCCGCCAAGTGAGAAAACGATACTTTGTAGAAAAAGAGAAAAGACCCTCCCGTTTGAGCAGAAGCAAAAGCGTGGCCTCCAACGACAGCGGCCGCTGACGCCATAATCTACTGTCGAGCTACTCTTGCGTCGCCATCCTCGTTGATGTCGCCAGGTAGCGGGAAGTGACGTCATGAAGGTCGTTCGATGTAACGGACGCTCGAGAATACGGTCTTTAGCGTGAGCTCGCGGCGAACTGCGCTTCTCTGCCGGCGAGTGCGTCGCGCGAGACAGGCGTCCCGTGCAACAAGCTCAAGTACGGAGAAAAAACACCGAATTTTTGCAAATCTCCACTTTTCCCAACTTACACCTTACACGAATGCATGTTCTGGCTCCAAAAACTCGACTCTGGCTCCAGAGAGGTAAGGCCAGCAATCGATCCGAGTTATGTCGCTAATCGAACGAGACCAGGTTACCTTGAGAAGTTTGGTTTTGACCTTACGTCACATGACCCTGACTGATAGATAGAGAGAGAGCAAGCAGGCACAAGCAAAGAGTTCTACCACCTGTGCACTGCAACAGCAGCGACCAACTACCAAGACAAACTACGCGGTAAGATACAGAGTTAGACCTTGACGGCTCAAAGAGCAGTTCGCTCGGGTGGATCAATGAGATGCGACTAGAATTGAATGTATCAAAAAGAACAGCCATCCAAGGCGGCTGATACTCTCGGTATCGAACGCACGAACACGTGCGTGGATATCAGTATGCTGACACACATTGCGGCGCTCACGTTTTTCCGACGTTGAAAGAGAGCGCGGGCCTGTGATCGTTGCCGCCAAGTTTTCGCTGTTTCTCGTTCTTCCCTACATCGGAGGCATGTCGAGATGGCCCCGTTCCTCGATTGTTTTTTCTGGACGACCTATGTTTGTCTGGAGACCACGGAGGGATCGGAGTTCTGTTCGTCGTGGTCCGCTTCAAGCTTTCCACATTTTTCCCAAAATTCTGACTGGACTGGACTGGACCGGACTAGCTGGCTGGCTGGGGAAGGACGAGCGTGTGTTGATTTATCCGTCGAATTTTCTCGCCCTATAATCATTTAGAGCGACCGACTGCGTGTCGTCGCGTGTGAAAAGCGTGAAAAAAGTTTGAAGCCATTTCACGGAAAGCGAGCTGCAGTTTGGAGGAACGACCGATAGCTTTAATTCAATTTCAGACGCTTCGGACGATGCAGCCGGGCCGCTTTAGGGGAACGAAGGGAAGGGGTGGGAGGACCCGGAACCGTTAAATCTGAATGTTTTACCGACCAACTTCGGAGCGTCCGTATCTGAAATTGATGCCGAAGCCTGGAAACGGCCGCATTCGCTCGGATATACGGCTTAGTCCATCACACTCGTGGTCTACTCGTTCTCGCCGCGCGGAACGCAGCCAGAAAACTTCGGGTGACTGTTGGTACACGAATCCTGTATTCACTGTATCACTGTATTAAACTCTTTTGCTTCATTCATACAGCGTTTATGGAATTTGAATCGTTACCGGCGACAGGATGCAACGATGCTCTGTCCGGGAATCCGTCTGCCCTCATCCATACCAGACAACACCAGGGAAGCCTCCGAATCCGTAGAAGTCAGAGTATCCGAAGCCACCGTAGCTTTCGGTGTGGACACAGATGGATCCGGAAGATTTCTTCTTTTTTTTCTTCTTCTTCTTCGGCTCTTCTTCGTAAAGCGGTTGCAACGCGTATAGGAGCATTCCGAACTTCATCAACTTGATGAGCTCCTTACCCTTCTCCTTACCCTTGGCTTGGCCCGAGTACACGGACAAGCACAGGATGAACAGAATTGTCGCGACAACAAGTCGCATGCTGTCCCCAAAGAAAAAAATCACGGGAAACCGATCATGAGGCCTTTGAGGGAACACAGTTGGAAAGAAGATGTGGTCACAATGACGTCACTCCGGAGTCACGCTTGCAAAAATCGGAACGATGCTGCCGCAGCAGCCCATTTGGACGAGCATTCGCTGCTCAAAACTTCGGCTGGGGCGAACGGCGGAGTCCGTTGATTGCTGTCAAGCTTTCCGCACACTAGAGCACTGAAGATCTAAGTGAGAGCTCGTGATGTCACTGGACCTGGTGAGCTTTCCGGGCTTGATTCCATCTCGCGCGCAAACGAAGCAAATGTCGAGCCTCACTCGGAACGCCTCTTTATATTGGAAGAGGACAGGAGTCCTGCAAGGGTGTCCGTTCGATCTGGGTGATCCGACTCTGGGTTGACTGTGATTTCACCCCTAGACTGCGGGCATTGTTGAGCCGCATCATGGAACGATCAGTTTGTTTTCGGTAATCCACCGCAAAACGGGTAACTTACCACTACCATGATAGACGATGAATAACGCATCGGATTCCCGATGCGACGACAAGCGGGCGCTGCTTGTTGGCACATCGATCGATGTGCTTGCCAGCGTCTGAACCGCTGACCATTCCTTGAATACTGACTGAGTGAGTTCCTCAAGACGTTCTTGCCGTTTCGGTAACGAATCTCGTTGTAAACCTTGATGACAACACTTTGCCCGCATGCTTCTTGCGGCACGCTCGCTCGATCGTCGACTTCAACGAGCCGTCGCATCTCGCGCACTTCTCTGTAGAGTTCCAGCCGGGCTGTCCGCGATGTCTTGCTTGCCTTCGCGCGCTCTCGTTGCTCCACAACGAAAAACAGCAGCAACAACAACAACAACGGCAAAGACGACGACACGACGTCGACTACTACAACCGAGAGAGGTGTTCGGCGGCAGTGATTTGTGGGTAAACTTTGCCGAAGTGGATCATGTGCACCACTACCACCACCACCATCATCATCGACATCGACATCAGGGCCGTGGTGAACAGTGTTCTCAGAAACGTTAATATGCAAATCCCGAACACTAGCTGAAGTTATCTATCGAGCGGTTCTCAGGAGGACCAACAGTGGTGGTGGCATTAGCAAAAATCGCCAGAAATCTCCTCGACCAGGCGTTGGCCCTCGCCGAGCGTAGCCCGATGATCAGACGCTGGATCGGCAGTGCTTTACAAGATTTATATCAGATATATGTAGATAGATGGAACAGCAGATAAGAGTAGCTACGGCGACTACAGCAGCGACGGAGGCGACCAGCACTGATCGCGCTGAAGCAGCGGGTGTGAATTAAGTACTGAGCAGACCTCCCCTGACGTTTACGGCCGAATAAAAGCGGGGACAAGTGCGGGCAAGTTCCGTTCAGGCATAAAAGACGAGTACAGAAAAAAAAACAACGGTAGAATAAAGTCTAGCCTCGCGCACGAGCTCAATGAATGATTTTTCGAGGAATGCATCGAGACGTCTCTGTAGGATGCTCGCCGTCTGTCTGAAAATCGGCTGATGTTGCCGTAGACCGTTTCCTGGAACGAGGAAGGAACTTTCCGAAGGTCGTGCCTGGTGTTTGCCCAGACTCCCCGGGAAACACATCTGCTGGCGCTGACGGATTCCGGATCACCGTTGGAGTTCGGACCTTGTTGCCGCGATCTTTCGAGATCGAGACCCCGGCGCTTGCTTGCCGTTCCGTTCATGATAGTGGTGATCATCAAAGCTCGTCAATTGGAAGTGATCAGTTCTGACTCCGTTGTATTTAGCGCTTATCTCGGCAAATCTTATCTTGAACGGTATTGCTCGGTGGCGAATTGTTGCTCTGATGCTCGCTCACCTTATCTCAACAAACGAAATAACAGTGTTCTCACGGTGAGACTGGTGATTCCCGCTTTCCGCGGGTCTACCGATGCCCCACACTCTCGCGGGAGAACAATTCAAGACAATCAAGAAGAAGGTGTGATGTTCCGATCGGGGTTGGTCACCAATAGCGAAATTCGGTATTGGACGAAGCTGTGGGATCAAGTGGCGGTCGGTTTCAAAGTGCGAATCCGTTCCTCCCATGAATAATTCTGATTCTTGTGAACTCACATCCGCGGACAGCGTCTCGTTATGGCGATCCCGATATTCTTCAAAAGTCGAAGTCTCTTCGTACTGCATTTCTGAATCGTAGCGGCTTTGTCTGCGCGCGGCGCTCGTTGCTCTCTGATGTCTTCCGTCTTTGTTCTTGAACATCATCACCGTCATCGCAGGGAATCCGCAGTAAGTGTGAATTGATAGATCGTCATTGGTTTGAATGGCAGCTCAAGGGAAGCAAATTAGAGGTGAATAACACCGAGATACTTTGACAGAGACCGCGAGAACCGGAGAGAAGGAACGAGCGTCTCTTTTGATTCTTGACGGAAACTTTCAAACTGGATCATTACAATGTGCTCGCGTAGGATTCGCGTAGATAGAAGAAGAAAAATGAGAATGCAGAACTGAAGGAAAGGAACAGATACTGCCTGCCGCAACGTTGTTTCTTGTCTCCTCCGGCTGGATATTTGACCGAAGACTCGTCGGCTCACTAACTGAATCTCAGTGAGTCAGTCAAGTGAAATGAAATGAAAGAAGAAACTGAAGTGCATGGCTTCTTCCGATTTTTTGTTTTCATTCATCTCCTAACCTATCGACCAGCTCCTTGGTTTTGACAGATCCAACGGAGCCGGCGGACGAAGCCGATGAACGAAGAAAACCACCGACAGAAACCGGAGGATCAAACCCTCCGTCGGCAAAGTGATATCTACTCATGAAGCTGTACTAAAGCTTGAAGTACTGTAGCCAGAAGTACTGAGAGAAAAGTCGTCCTCAAAAAAATGAGCGGGATCTACGTTTGTTCATTGACGGCAAACGGGGGTCTCTCGAATAACAGATCTCCGGGGTCTCGGATGAAATGCGCGTGGCTCGGAAAATAGAATAATTGCACCCGATTCATGAAATCGATGCCAACAGCGTTCGATTCCAATCGACGTCGGCTGGAACGAACCGGCGCGAGCCGTTCGATCGGGCCAACAGTCTGAACTGTATCCCCAACTCCTCCGGCCCTCCTTCGGGTCCAGTCTTCCGTCCGTTTGTAAATCTGTCCGTCGTCTTTTTGTGTTCCTGTCTGTCTGCCTTCTGACTGGTCGACCCGTTCGTTCAGAAGGCTGCGGCGGCGTGGAGGCGTCGATGACAACAACAACGGCGTCCGTCCGTCTGTCGATCGAGACGAGAGGAACCACGGCGGCGGCAACGACGACGGGAACGCGACGCGACGTAGGAGAAGGACATCAGGAGGGTCAATGCTCGGCAACTGCAGCTTCCAGCAGCTTCAGGCACGTGTCGGTCCTCCGTCGGTCGTCTCTCGCCGCCGCCACCGCCACCACCACCACTGACGGCGGCGACGACGACGACGACAACATCGATGGAAGCAGCAACGCAAACGACCGCCGTACCAGCAGCACTCTTTCGTCTGATGGTCTGTCGGTCTGACTGACTGTCTGTTGCTCGGTCGGTCGCTTGGTTGGCTGGCTCGTTGCTTCGTGGGTTTCACTTTCTCGATCACTGCACCAGCCTCAACGCCAGGCGAACCGTCCGACCGGCCAGCCAGTGAGTCTGTCAGCCGGTGGTGATGATGGTGTTGTAGGAAATCCAGAAAAAAAAGCGCCGATTCCCCTCGCGCTGCTCTACTCGTCGTCGTCGTCGTCATAAAGCACCACCAGTTCATTCATCTTCATCATACTAGTTGTCGGTCTGTTCGTCCGTCAACCAACCAGTCAGTCAGTCAGTCAGTCCGTCCGTCTCTCCGACTACTATCTATTCGCGCGTCCCTCCGTTGGTCCGATGAGAGACCAGAGCGTATATCCACACGCAGAGCTTACGGACGCGTAAAGCGGCTCCGAGCGACGGAGCAGCGCTCACGAGTTGGTCGCGGAAAGCGGCAACCGACAGACTAATCAGCAAACAAACGAAACGGCACCAGACAGGCAAGCTCAAGCGATGAAAGCTCAAGTTTTTCTCAGGGCCCGCTCCGAAAGACTCCCAGAAGCGCCTCCCTCGTCAAAGAAACATAATTGATGGCTTTCATTAAACACCGTTAATGTCTATCAGGGCGAGGGTGGTGATTTTTTATTCAATTATCCACTTAGCGGCTTCACTCCACGGAATCCGATTCATTGGCCGCTCTTTACGTTCGCGCGCTCATTCTCAGTCAGTCTTGTAGAAGAGCATCTCTTCCCGAGCCTCCGAAAGTTCAGGAATACCCGAAGGCTCCCTGGAGGGACTCTGATCCTTTGTGAGAGATTCACAAACATCTTACCTCGATTATGCTCAACGAGAGCGTGGTCAAAAACTTGACTTCACTTCAAGAACTCGAGTTGAGGTCATCGATGTAAGATGTGCAGGTATGACGTGTATGGCCATATGATGTGATGGATTGTCGGATCCGATCAGCAAATCAATCATCAGCAGTTGAAAGGAATTGCACACCTGTCTCGTTTTCGCAATCTGTACGGAACTATTCCCCGAACGGCCTGAATGGAGAGGAAAATAAATAGAATATTTCTTTCTGACGGGCTGACCCATTTCCGCACAGGGATTGTTCACGAGACCGATGATCCGTTTCACATCTTCTGCTCACTGATTTCTGTTTTCTGTTTTCTGCACCAAACGCTATCCTTGTTCAATGCAGAATACTTGGGGGATTGGATGAGCTCGCGATTCGCGCATCCAGAGGTCCGCGAACCCCCGGCGAAACATCGTACCCGATGAATTCTCCGAACAACTCTTACCAAACAAGTCTCTTTCGCGTCTTCTTCTACGACAGCGACCGTCGTTCTAACTTGGTTTCAGAGTGCGTGTCCGCGTCACCAGTCAGCACGCCGTACGCGGCACAGGACACGCTCAGGCCGTATCGCCGAAGCGTTCTATTATACGCGGCGATGAGAGAATAGAGAGAAAAGGAAAAATGGGAAGAAGAAAAAGAAGTTAAAAGAAGAAGAAGTGCTGAGGAGTGCGCACATTGCTTCGAGGGATCGATCATTCGAATTGGCCAGGCGGAGTCGCCTCTTTCTTGTTGTTCTTCTGCTGTGCTTTTTCTGCCCGCCACGACTCAACGCACGCACCGCAAGAGACACCACAGAAAAGGAAGGTGCTTTCAACTACGAGCCGATCGACCGACCGTCCGAGCGACCAAAGGGCCAACCAGTCAAGCAACCAGTTCGCTGCTATCATTCCGTCTTTCGCAATGAACTTTCCACCAGTTGCCAGACTCGAAACTGTAATATTGATGAACTTCGGCCTCCGGGAGCCCTCGAGGCCCCAAGGGCCACAGTAGTTCGAGTGCGATCGAGGATTTCGCAATCGCGCTAGCAATCGCTCGTAGGGTTCGTACTTCAGAGGATGACCTTCTTTGAGATTCAGGACTGGAGGCTCGAATGGAGGGAGCTTCATCCGATTTTTCAAGAAGGGCTCGTTATCAGGATGAGTTTTCCTCGGAGAAATCGGAGAGTACCTCAATGTGGTTTCAATTGCTTGCTCCGACAATGTCTCGCGGGCGAAAAACCCATGTCCGCTCAGAAGCGAGATCAGTTGGACAGGAAAGACTCAAGTAGGGCGTTGGGGAACGATGTGCGTGACTTCTAACGATTGCAGCCCGATAGCTCATAGCTGTGTCATTATCCAGCATACAAACAGAAAGGCTATACCTACTCGCTTACTTTCCCAGTCAGCCAGCCAGTTGCTCGGTCACCATGGTGTGCTGTCCGGCGTAACTGGAGCTGCTTTGTGCGCAAGCTCACAATTCAGCTTCTGATTTTCCTCACTCAGCTTTTTGTCAAGCAAGCTTCGTAACTCGTTTAGTTTCCATTCATCCGCTCTGCGGCCACTCCTCCAGTGATCGCCCCTTCGTTTCATGGGAGGTTTCTGATTGAACGACTTCCCGAGGGCACATTTTCAAAAGTCTGGTCCAAAATCGAAGGCTCTCGATCTGATCGACAACATGCAATGTTAGAGAAGGGTGCCCAGTGGGAGTCAGTTCTGTGGGACTCCAAGGAGCTCGACTGGCGTGCTCCGTTTCTTATTCGCGTTCGCACTGCCCTGGGCAAGGATTATCCACCTTGGAGACGTTGGGTTGATCTTCTTGATGTAACATTACTAGGATCCAAGATCTCCATCTCGATGCCATGTAGGCGGAAAGCAGAAAGTAGCAGAGAATTCGGAACTGCAGCACAAAACTGACGGAAGCGCGAGGGCTCTGGAAGACTCTCTCGCGAAACCTCGACGCTTTGCCGATCTGCTCTCAATCAATCAAGGAGACGGATTCCCCGAACCTTCGAGGTCCTCATTGCCGCGGAATTTCCAAACTTCACCCGCATTATTTTCCACTACTACTTTGTCAAGTTCTCAATTTCTCCCGAAATCCGCGGATGCGACGACTTCGTGCAGCCTTCAACTGAATGGCTCCGGTGGGAACTACAACGAACAGTTTTCGATTCAATTCAGCCGGGTATACATATTCTCGCTGGAATTTTTCGCCGAGCGAATTTCCGCGAGACTTGTGGTGGAGCCTGCGCGAACAGGTTTTGGTGTTGTTCACAGTAATTTTCATAATTTGTTCAATGAACGGCGATCCGAGTGTCAGATGTCAGCCCTTTGCTGCGTACATCCACTCACCGAGCAAGAAGTAAAGCAGCAAGTCTCTCAGCAGCTGAGGCTGCGACCACTCCGACCGATGCCGCCGCATCCATAATACGCGGGAAGTACTGTTACATGTAGAGTAACGTATTCTGCGCCTGCTCGATGGGATTTGGCAACTGCTGTACGTGTTCCGACTTCGGGAAGCTGTCGCATTTGGGATCGATGAACTTGACTGCGCGCGCGAGCGAGTGGACCATCCAAACAGACAGCCAGACAGCCTGACGGGGAGAGTTGCTGCCGCGGCCGCCGCCGTCGTCGACAACGAGTAAAAAATATTTATCTGATAACTTGGACTAGGGCCAGGAATTCGCGAAACACTGACCACTCCTAGTTTCTCCGCAGTATTCTCTACTTTCTTCGTCTTCGATGCGCCTGATCCGCTCATCCCGTCTCCTGGTCCTGAGCGAGTTGGCCACAGGAGACCCCGACTTGGATGAGAAGAGACTCGGATGTTTCCTGGATACCTCCTGAGACACCGAGGGAAAGGAAGAAAACCGAACTCTGTCACGCTGCCAACCGGAAGATCGGTCAGCACAGCACGGGTTGTATTCACTCACACTTCTAGACTCGAATGAGTGACACAGTGCTTGGCTCGGACGTGGTCTATTGCTCGTTCGGTTTACGGGCTGGCTGACTGACTGACTGACAGACAGATGGGGATCTGACAAACAGATGAATTGTGACAAAGTTACCGGAGTTTGTTTGCCAAGCGTATTGCGCTCGCTGTTCTCTCGTTACTCTATTTGAGAACGAAGAAGGGGGACTGTGGATCTGCGTTCTTCGTTGTCGACTCATCGACTCCGGAGTTGGTTCGTTCGTTCATTCGTTGGTTCGTTCGATCGGCTGGTCAGTCCGTTCGTCTGTTGGTAGGTTGTCCATCCATCCAATTTCGTCCATTCGCATATCATTGAAATTATTCGGGTCCCGTCGACGCACTTGATGCGTCAACGGAGCGCTCCTCCTGATGTTGATGAACTTCACGTACGCAGAGTAGCTCTCACTAGCGGCTGGAGCCCGTGCCGGTGCTGCCGTAGCACTACAACTACTACTACAACTACTACGAACCCTAAAAATGGAAGTCGGCAGCGCCAGTAACGACGACGGGGCGCATACTGTGGAAAATGGATCGGAGAAGAGTTGGCATCGCCGGAACGGAGTGATCCAAAAGCCAAAATCACGAGGAAAACAGCGCTATTGACGAAAGCAGAATTCGTTTTTGTTTCTAGAGAGGAGACGAAAACGAGAAAGGTGAATCCATGAGCGTCTCTTGTCGGAAAAATTAACGATTCTTCATGATCCATCGAAAAATGCAAGTTATACCTGTCGAGTGCGGTCCTAGAACTTTCTGCGAACCTCCTCAGACCTTCCTGAGCTTTCACAAATTTCAATGGGAAGGTTTCCGCGTAGTCGTCTTAGGTTTTCCTTGGCCATTCCCTCCCCATCTTCGTCTAGATGCGAGAAATTTTGTGTTTCTGAAGTTGAAACTCCTATTTTGGGTCTTCGTCATGCAGAGTAGCGAAGCAACGTTTCCAGAATATATATCCAAATTTTTGATGCGACGCGTTTTCGGGATGATTTCCAGGGGAATTCGGACAATCCGGATAGATCGTAGTGTATCGTTGGATCGCCGCTGGGGAGCCAGAAGAATCGACGATCAGTATTTATGATATTTTCCCCACGATTTTGTCGTGGACGATGTCGGTTAGCATTCGCCCCTCGTGAAGACGTCGTGGTGTGTGGCTAATATTATCAATCGACGATATCTGACGTATCCAACTCGAGGATTTATGAACAGAATGGCAACACGGACCTGCTCTCAAGCTTGCTCGTTGGCTTCCTCGCTCGTTGATCCGGTAAGAAGATTTTTTCGTATGAGCGATGAGGAGCCAACGAAAACGGGCGACACCGATGTAACGCAGAAGTTGTCGTAAATGCTATACTTCACATGATTCAATAATGGTAACCCATGCCGAGGCCTAATAGTAACGTGTGTCGTCGACCAATGGGTCCCTGGAGCCGCGTCAGTGATCAAATACTGATCATGTGATAATAATAAGTAGTGATTCACAGCAAATTCCTCAAATTTGTATCACGGCACAGACCCTGCTGACTCCTCGGAGTAATCCGACGCGGCTGCACGGACCTTATTTCATATATCTGAAGAAAAATGCCGCAACTCGACATCAAATGATCTGCGCTCGTTCGTTGGATGATCTCCACGAATGAAGTGAATCTCTCCCCTGAGCAACTTCTGCACTTCTGCATCAAAGAAGGATCCGGGACTCCCGCGTCGGAGATGGCCATGACCATGGCCATGGGGTGGATCACGTCCAGCAAGTCAGCGCATGGAAAAATTAACTGAAGTCCTGTCACTAGTTTTGAAACTATACGATACTCTGTTCCCGAAGCCCAGAAACTCGAGCAGCAAGTCAACGTCGAAGTTTGGACCCGGGGGCGCACAGCAGAAGCATTCTCACAGCAGGCGAATTCCAGCGTAGGGTGTTGTCTTTCGTGAATTTCGGCGGCTTTCTAGTCTGGAATCTATTGCGCACGGTGCGCGAGTGTGGGGCGAAAACCATTTCTCTACTTCGCGACGCAACCCTTATGAATCACGCGAATCGAGTGCAGAAGACGCGTCGAGGAAGAGGCCCATCGCAAGCGTACACGGCGGCCGGTGTGTTTTCGCTAAAGCAGGCAGCCGTGGCAAGTTACCAACGCTGTGAGCGACCACTCTACCAACGGCGGCCGAATACTAGTTCTGTCAAAACGCTTGATTCAGCGATGACAGAATACTATCGTCGCTTGATTGGTGCGGGTAATTGAATGGTGCGCTAGCTCGATCGGTCGGTCGGTCGGTCGGTTGGTCAGTTGGCAGCGTTGAAGCTTGAAGGGTTTAGGTTGCAAAACGGTAGCGTAGGCCAGATGTCATCTTTGCTGAAATGACAGCTGAAGTCAAATGGATTTGTCTGCAAGCTGCAACCAGTGGCTGACTAAATGGCATCGTTGGCAAAATGGCATCGGCGGCGATGAGTCATCGTCAAAGCTGGCCAGCCAGCCAGCCAGCCAGCGACTCTGTCAAATTTTGGAGGTGAAGGGGTGCGGGCCGTTTGCCTCCCGTCTGGCTGCTGCTGCTGCTGCTGCTGCTTGTTGCTTGCTCGCGAGCTTGCTGCCGAAGCTTCTGTCAATGCCGAACCCGTCATTACAGCAAATCCAACCTGCCACGGAGCCTCTTTTGACAGTTCGAATTCGTATCGTTCGACTTCGGACACACCTCACCAGTAGCAAGCGAGCGAGCGAGCGAGCCAGTCAGCGGACGGGCAAGCAGGCGAACGAGCCAGCCAGAAAGCAAGTGATCTCATGATACAGAAGCTCAAGGGACGTGGTAAGCGAGAGAACAGAACTACAACAACATCAATTACAACAAACGCGGCGTTTTTGTCCGAGGAAAATTTATAATCTGTTCGATATCCTATCATCGGATTATCAGTCGCGGTTAACCACTTTTGAAAGATGGTTCCTGTCGGAGTTTTTCTCTCTCCTTTTCTTCTTTTATTTTTCGTTTTGAACGAAATTCCAAACCGATCGAGCGTCTTCTTCACGAGCGCGAGGATGGCGCACGACGGAGCCGATGGCACCGCAGTGCGCACATCGCCGCGCACTCCTGAGACGTTCGCGCTGCTCGGTGGTATCATGGAAAACGGGAAAGGAAAACGAAAGATATGTACAAGCGTCGGATTCACTGCGTCCGTCGTCGGACAGAATGGGGATCGATGAAGAAGAAGTTTCTCATTCAGTTCAAGTTGATACGAAAAATGATGAGTTCGGCACAGTTGGATCCAAAGTACGTGAATGTCTGCTCAGGAATACCGGTTCCACTCGGAATCAATTCAACCCATTGAAATGGGCTGTCGATTGAGCTCGTCGTCGTCGTCGTCGTCGTCGCCGCGGCCATCATCATCCTGAACATCAGCCGCAGCGGCCACCGCAAGTCTTCGTATGATCATAATCAATACGCACGGTACGATTTCCATAATCAGTTGTAATTGAATGCGGCTTTCGTCTTTCGTTTGTCAGCTCGCTCTCTCGTTTGTCTGCTCGCTCGCGCTCGCTCGCTCGCTCCTTCGTTCTGTTTCCATTTTTTTTGTTCGTCCACTCGTTACTTCGCATGACCATTAGCGCAAGCTTCTGATGGTCTCCTTCCGGACTCATGCCTAGAAGAAACGTTCAGCAACCTAGTCGGCGTTTGGAATTTCGGAAATTCGGATCAGCAACTAGTCAGATGCTCGCACAGACGACTGCAACGACGCGGCGTCCCGACGCGACTTGCTATCAGCAGAGCAAAACTGGAACTCCGGCAAAAAGCCGGGGACGGATGGAATTCGCGACTTCTGCGGGTAGTTTTGTCACCGTTGAAGTCGTGTAGGCAAACTGACTCGATGGCGGATTCGTGGCTCTCTTCTTTTTTTGCCTTTTCCAGAAGAAACGGATTGGGAGACGGTTCCGAAAAGGGTTGAGAAGCCGCACTGACGCGGGCCTGTTTGCTGTTTATTGTTTTTTCCCCCTTTCAGTGGGGAAGAATTGACGGGTCAGGAATTGGTTCATGAACTAGGAAGTGGGAGCCGCAGTGGAAAAATGCTAGAGTACGATTCAGATGATATCTTGTGTGATAGTCCTCAGGAGTTATCCCTGTGTTTCGAAATCGGGAACGAATTGCGTGATTCCCTAGGATCGACAGGACGATATTCTCCTTCGCTTTCAACGCTATTTACTGGGTATGCTCCGATTCCTGAGAGGAAGAAACAATTTCCGGGAGACGGAATGATGATTTTCTGATGATTATCCTCGGATCTTGAAGTCAGGGCTGTACTTCACTCATACCGAAAGGGAAGCTTTCCCGAACAAATCCAGGTTTCGAATGTGGAAACTTCCTCAAAGCTCCAAAAAATATTAGCTGCCTAACACTTACTGCATACCTGTGATGGCGATCCTCGACAAGAGGTGCTACTCAAGGGCGTGATCCTACAAATCTTGAGAACTCAGGGTGGAGAATCGGTAAAACCTGAAAAACTACATGAGAACAAAGTGTCTCATCGTTGCTTCTGAGCCGTTTCACTCCACCTCTGTCATTTTGTATCCGGAAAAACAGCTCTTTCTTAAACGATGACTTTCATATTGACACTTTTGCCGTTTGTATCGTCCTTCATTGTTTCCTCATCTGCCCCCAATTATGAGATGAAACAACCAATGACTCACTGTGCGATCGGCTTGGCTTCCAGATCGACAGTCAACGAAGACGCCTCGCTGAGCGTGGGCGAGACGCGTAAGCGAAACGTCTACGCTCTACGTTGTCTCAGCTTGGGAAGCCGGGAACGTCATCGAGTTCCTTCTCTTTTCTTTCCCAAACGCTCGAAGATTCAGCTCGTAGAATACGCATTTCGGGCGGTTCCAGCTGACGAATCGCCCGGGAAATCGTGAACTACCGACTTCCTCTTTTTTCGAACCCCGACCGGAGCGGTGGAAAAAGCAGATTCTTCGGAAATATTGGGAATCTCGCAAAAATTAAGATTTGTGGTATTATGAGAATCTCATGAAATCTTGGTTCTGGAAACTGCCACACACTCATAGAAACCTCCAACATTCTCGGAGTAGCATGGGAGTCTCGACGATTTCGATGGAGCCCGCGAAAGGCGGCCGGACGCCCTTGCCTTCGAAAACCAGCCTCAAAACTGAGTCTGGATGCTCCATAAGACAGCGAAACAGCGAACAGAACCGCCAGCACAGAGTATCGAGAAGTTTTTGCAGCGGAGATACGTGCCGCCACTTCACGAAACGGACACAGGATGCTCGCAGACTCGGGTCCATCAGTTTCGCTGGTGCCCACAGAGCTCGTCCATAAATCACAATTTAGTCGTCGTTGCCGCCGCCGCCGCCACCACCACCATCGCTGCCAATTTGCTGCGTTGGTCAGTCATGTTAAACGCTCCTCGACCTCGGCCCACGGCTCTGTCCGGAAGCTCCGCTGAGGGTCCGCTTCTTGTTGTTTCCGACGAGCGCTCAACTCCGTTTGTCGCTTCATGATATCCAGAGCAGCGGCCGGTGACGGTCTGATGTGTTCTTGATGTGCGAGGTGATCCCGCGGAACGGAACAGCGGGCTTCAGGGAGAATTCAAAACCTACAGTACAGCGTCTGCAGTGCTTTTTCTCGGACCGCGCTGGCTCTGGGCTAAGTGCAGATGGCGGTGCCGCTGTTATCGAACAGAGAGAATTTTTTTCTCGCTTTTAAAGTGTCCGTCGTTCATTCTCCTCTCCGGCTTCGCTATAGCTGGCTGTCTCGCTCGCTCGCTCGCTCGCTCACCATTATTGACTACGTGAAGTCATTTTCATAATTTCATCGTTAGTCCGAGCAGCCGCAGCAGTGTGACATGGTATGCCAGCCAGCCAGCCAGCTATCCATTCATCTATCCATCCATCCATCCATCGATCCATCCATTCGCCGTCTAACAACAACAACTATGCAGCTAGCCAGCCGGTCGGGCTGGGAGCTGTGAGCTGTGAAATAGTAGGCAAACACAATTTCATCAATCCATCCATCTATCTCTCGAATGCGTCAGATCGACCATCCCCATATCCATCCATCCGTCTGTCTGTCCGTCCGTGCATTGAGGCTGAGGCTATAGCTGTTGGGCTGTTGCTGCTTTTTCAGCTGTTTTCTCGCCTCACCTCAAGGTGGTAATGATTGTGGCGCGACATGACTAACAGTTCCCAATTCGTACACGAGTGGATTTCCTGCTCGTGCATCCCGCAATTTTAACGATCTCCCGTAAAGCAACTGCAACTCAAGCGGCAACCAACCCGACACGTAATCGTGTTACATCAAATGAATACACATGGCATTGAATCACATGTCGCTCGCATCGAGTCGTTCCGGATCGCCGAAAACCCCCCCATGAAAAATGGAAGACGAACCCGGAAGGAGAGTCCCGTTCGTGGAAATGGACCTTTAGAGAACTCTTGAGAGCCGGATACGAGTTAGAGTTGGGGTTCTTCTCAGGACGTTGAGCATGGAACATGTTCGGGCATGTTCTGGGGGACATGGGCCTGTTGCAGCAAGTCTGCCCTCGAGAATGCATTGAGGTTCTACATCTACGAGGTTTCCGGTTGCGTGAAAGAAATCCAGATTTCTGGCGACACCCTCTTTTTGTTTCAGACATCCCAGCGGAACATATTCGGAGGAAGTCAAACTTCCATACCGATTTCGAGAAAAAGCGAGAAAGCAAGCAAGAGCAGCAATCACCCCGGGAAACCTATCCGACTGTCACTGGGTCTGTTCCCCGGCCAACGAAAGTAAAGAGTCGCCAGACGCGTTTCCACGAAGCTCTAAATTGATTGTCCGATAAATGTTGCTTTTTCTCTTCACGGTGCGCTTTGTTTCTCTTGTTACAAAGGAGATAGAATTACGTAGATCTGTGTATGTATATCAAACATTATCTTCCTGCTCATGCGTCACCGTTTCCGTTCGGCGAAACGGAAAAAAATGAAAGCGTAGCGTTTAACATGCTATCGTAGAAAATGAAGGTCTTGGGAAGGAGGTCTCCCGCTTCTTCTCAAGACAACGCCTGGAATCCCTTCGATTCACCCCGAAAGCCGGCGTTTCTCAGTTGCTGCCAACCGAACGGTTTCCATTAATTATGTTAGAGCCCGGGCGAAAACCGATAATAATTTCCTCTGGAATAGTAAGGAGTCCGCTCCGAGGTGCACGCCGGCAGCAATGAGCGCCTCATACTGAACCTCTAGTTCAACAGACAACGTTGTCTGGCCTTTCGATCAGAGTTGGCTCCAGGCGTTCCCGGATGAAAGGCAGCTGATCTTCTGGTGACATAGACATCGTCAGAGTGTTCGTCGAAGAAGAAAAGCGTATGATTTGTTCCCGAGTCTGTGTTGCTGTCGATCTTTCTTTCCTTGCACAAAATCGCAGCACCCGTCGTTGTAATTGTTGCCATTACACATGCGCTTCGGACTTTAGGTGTCCGTTTTTCTCCTCCTTCACTCTTCGCCACACACTCACTCAGACGAAATTGACTTTTTTTTCTGACACCGTTGGGCTCACCTATGGCGGCCCCAAAACAAAGCTCAACGGCTTCATTGTCGCAACCGTCGCGTCGCGTCGTCTACGTAACGGTGAAAGCTTGTTCGGGACCGCCAACTGAATGTCGTCGTTTTCGACGATTCCGTTGGTTCTGTTACTGTCTGTAACAACAATCACTCGAAAAGTTACTTTCTGAGCTCGTCGCTCCTGGGGGGCCCCCTCCCACCTTGGCCGCCATCTTTTCCTAGCTGTGGAGTTCTGACAACTGCGATGACGGCGGTGAATGACGACAGTAACAATCCAAACAGAAAGGAGGCAAACAGAAAGGCAAAACCGACTCCTTCACGCTCGATATCACTGGTATCCGTCGGAAACATGCGCGCGCGAAGGCCCCCCACAACAACAACAACCGCCGCGAAAACAACACATCTAGCATCGCCGCCACCACCACCATACCCTACACACGACCACTCTACGTAACCTGGAACTTTATCGAAAAGCGAACGATTAGGTGGGTAGTCATTTTCGATTAACGGCTCTCAGCGATTCCTCAGGATACTCGAAATCCCAAACTGAGGACATTTGCATCTGCATCCGAATCGGAGTAGATCGAGTTCCCCCAGTTCAGGTTCCGCGCGAGAGGAACGCTTCCCGAACAATTCACCTCTGGATCACGCGCGCGCGCGCGGTGCTTGGTAAAGCGCCCTAGCGTCAGACCCTTGATTCGAGCGCTTCTGAAGACGATCCGCGCGACTTTTCTGTGTCGACCGACAGAGGACGCCACTTGTTGCGGCACCGAATCCCGTCCGCAGAAGCAGCTGCCGCGGCTGTTTCGGCTTCTGCTCCTGCGAACGCAGCAGCGGCCGCAGCAGCGGCCGCAGCAGCGTCAAGGCTAAGAGCGGGCAATCAACTCTTTTAGTGCCAAGGTCTACTGTGCTGCTGCTGCGACGGCTGTCGTCTCTTCGCTCTTCTTGGCAGTCGGCGTCTCCCCTCAGCAGGAGCATCCACCTCGCATGCTCGTCTGTCCGTCCGTCTCTCATCTGTTTGTCTGTCGGTCGGTCGGTGCGTCTGACCGTTCATTCGCTTGCTTGCTATCCAGCCAGTGGGCCCTTTCTGGTCCTCCACTTTCAGCGGCCATTCTCCTCCGACCGAACGGCAACCCGGCTGCTGCTGCCGCTCCGTCGTCGTCGACGTCATCGACTGCGCGCTCCGACGGTGCCGAAGCCTAAGCACCGTCAGTGGAAGGACGCACAGACAGACGGTCTGTCCGTCGGTCCGTCGGTCTGTCTGTACGCCCGCCCGTCCGTCCGATCATCTGAGAGCAAGCGCTGCAGTCAGCGACCGACAAACTGACGGACGCTCCGGCGGACTGTCGGATAGATGAATTGACGGACGGATGACTCGAGCAACATATGGAGAAGGAAGCAAGCAAGCAGGCAAGAAAGCGCGCAACTGGAGAAACCGATTCGCGCACTAGCTGCTCTTCTGGCACCTCGCAGTCGTCGACATACAGTGACACCATCAGGCCGGTCCTGATGGTAACTGATCCTACCCCGGGAATTTCATGAATGAGTGTTGAGGTCTGGCATGAAGATGGGGAATGTGACGTCCGGATTTCAGAAGCTCAACGCCGTAGATTCACTTATAAGAGTTTCCTGAGCTTCCCAAAAGTCTCGTGGGAAGCGAACGTGATTGTGACGCTGGGTTTTACCATCGGGACCTTCCACCGAGCGCTCTCAGACTGCATTGTTTATATGTCTGAGACCGACAAACTATTGGAATTGCGTCAGATCGGTTCCACCCGATTCTGGAAATCTGTCATCGTAGGCTTATCGCAGCCCGTGAGCTTACGGGTTCTTTCCGCCTCGAAATGTCCAAACTTTACAGTTTTGCCTGAGATTTCAATCATGGGGGTTGGAATCCTCGCTCCTGATCCTCCGATACCCGTTTTGAGTCGCTTCGAGAGTAGGAATGAGGATTTCTTATCGGAACATATCTTTCGTCTCTCAATTCATGTGATGTTTGTGAAATTTTGATCCAAGAATCAGGGACTGATGATTGATACATCAGGTTCTCCCGAACCGATCCCCTCTGTGTTTTACCGGGTGAGGTTCTTGCGCCCCTCAGATTGAGGGGTGGTCATGAGGGTCGAGTTACAAGTATCGACGCCAACGCCTCAAATTTCATGATTCACTGAAGCTCACAGGGAATGATTGCTCCTGAAGCTTCAAAGCTTCGCGACTGACGCGGCCACGGATCATTACAAGAGTAAACATGGAGAATAATGAAGAAAAAAAAATCAACCAGAAGAATAGAAGGCAGGCGAAAATATCTATGGTGGGATGCTGCTAATTGTTGTCGGATGCAAATATCGACCGTTATGGCTTTTGAAATCAATTTCTTGCTTTCGACACCGATGGAGGAATTATGCAAATACAATAGAACTCATCTTCAGCGACGGTGTCTGTTTTTCTCTTACTCCCCATTATACCTCTTGTCGTCTCCCGAGTCGGTGTGTTCGATTTACATCTGGACAATCACTGCTTTGATTAACATTCGACGCCACTCAGTCAGTCAGCTCGACAATTGCGCCGACGTTTCCGTAAGCGGGACGAGAACGAACAGCCCAATCCGAGGAACATTTTCTGCGTTTCTGAAGAAGTCTCTGTATCGATGATTCTCTTCTAGAAATGCTTGACTGTTTTATCTATCTTTTGGATTTTTCAGTCAGAGTTCACTGGTCCTCCCCAGTCGTGAGACAGAAAACTGGCGCCGCTTGTCTGATGTGAGCAAGTCTTCCAGAGATGAAATGCATGAAAAGCCCATAAACACAATATTTGGTCAAGCACACAACAATGGTCCAGTTGTAGACGAGACGACGGCCACGAATGAATGGTTAAATGATTCGTCATCAAACTGAAATAGCAAATCGAGCGAATGCCTTAACGTGAAGCTTGACAGATGATGGTTTGACAAATGAATGATGCGATAGGTAGTTCGATAAGTACAGAAGCAGCCAGAGCAATAACCAGCAGTTCAGTGACGCGAAGACCAAACGAAGACTCGCTCGGCTTGCGATTTCGCGAGTTCGCTCTAAAAGGGGCGGTGAGTGCGGGGCAGATGATTCAGTATGCGTTCCCTCCTACCTATCATGGTCATGATATGCTATAAGACAAGACCCGAATCACTTTCCCGGCCCCATGGCGGACCTTTACTTACATGATTCCACAGAAATTCATTCTTACCTCAGAACTCCCCCGAACGATCGTTACGAGAGATGATGATTGGTTTTACTGCTGATCACCTGAATGAACGACCAAGCTAGCAAGCAAGCAGGCGAGCGCTGTAATTTTGAAGTTCTGAACATTTGGTCCAACATTCAAAATACAGAAAAACCCGGCTCTGAGCTTGATCGTGTGTCCAAGTAAGACATCTGGCGGAGTCTGAGTTGTGTCTTAATAGCTTCGGGACGGTGGAAATTTCGGCGATAGCAAAGTCAAACAAGACCAGAAAAGTATCGGAAACCACTTCAAAAGATACGGTACTCAGACCCGGCCGATTGGCCTGTTACGGTTATAACAATCGATCGACGGACCGATTGGAGTCCGTTCTTCCAATTCAGCTTTATGAGAGTCGATAATCGAGACAGAAGGGGATCGTGCAGGAGAAACGCCATTGATGCTGCAGCTGCTGTTGCAGCCAGATTTTGCTGTGCGGACAAAGCAGCGGAGGAGAGGAAGAAAACGGCGATTCCGAAGTCAAAACAATCGTATCAAATTAACATCCCCGAAAGCTGAGTCAGCAGTTAGCGCGGCAAGAGCAAATCAAGATAGATAGCGGGCCTTAGTGAGTTAGGATCGGCTTCTCCACGTCTCCACTGCAGCACCACCACCGTCAAGCGAGCAGAAAACTAGTTTGATTCACACATTCTGCTTCTTGAAGTCAGAGGCCGAAATTCGAGCACAGACTGAGATAATCACCATTAAAATCACCTATCAGCGCACTCGTCGCTTCTCCCTTAATCTCCGTCGCCTCATGGATTTCTGTTGTTTTTACCGTTCCTCCAGTTTTCGTTTTTGAATCTGCGCTTAAGATCGAGACATCAGAGTTCAAGCAGCCACAAAAAATGCGAGATTACATAGCATAGCGTACAGTGGCGAATTTTCTCCAAACAACCCGCAACTCAAGAGAAGAACAGCAATTTTCGTTGGACATCAGCTGTACCACTCGCACCGGACGCGAGAGTGTTGTCAGAAACGAAGAAAAGATGAACGAGCTGACTTCTATAGATCTTCCTATGGAGGGCATATGTCGAAAAGCCACATGACTTCCACGACATCCCACCGTGTCAATCTGCGGAAGAGGAGGGGAGATAAAAAATGGTATGTTGTTTGGTTGTTACATTCTAACAATTTCATTCACGGTGGTATACCACGTCCTATCTCTTGGCAGGATCATAGGATTTACTACGTTGACCACTCGCATACTTGATGATGCGCTTGCTTATGCGTGCTCTGGATGTTTGGATTGCATCCTGCATTTGTTAGCAGCAGAACCACCACATCTTCTACGAGGACGAAAACAACACCCCGAAGTTTGTGAATCAAGCTTCGGAAAGCGGCTTGACATCGATTCAGCCCACAAAAATTCGGATGTATCTCGACTTCGTCTTTACAACTCCGATTCATCTGCCTAATGCGTGACGTTTATCTACGCACACACCAAGACCTGGCGAGGCTCGAGCACGGTGTTAGTTCGACGCCGTCCAACTGCAACAAAAAAAAAGTCCCCGTCCGATCGGAACTACTATTACGTACTTGCTTGTTGTAATCAGAACGAAACAGAGCATGAGAAGTGGACGCACACAGCTTCCAGATAACGGTTTACGGCCATTGCCGGCACACAGATAAAATTATGTACGGACGGACGAATGGAGACAGGAAGAGCAGTTCCGATTGTTCCGTTGCACTTAATGAATTATTATCGGCCATTACCATTGGCAAAAAATGAGAGTGCCAGAGATCGACAAATTGCGAGATGTCTCGTCCCCGGCCCTCGATCCGCCGGACGTTGCGGCGGGCGCGGTGAAACTCAACAAGTATACTAATCATGGCTTCGGTAATTCCAACCCGACGAGCCGAGCAACGATTGCAATCGAGTTTCATTTGATGACTCAATTCCGATCCTTCCGCTGATGCGCTTTTCACGCCCCTGATCATCGTCATCACGGAATATGGGGTGTCTAGAAAGCGGTTTTGTCACGCGCTCAGTGCACGACTCTGCGACCCGAAAAACAGCCGTGGTGAGAGTTATACCTTGAAGAGTGTTCACAGGAATGTAAAAACTCTTCAGTTCAGCGCAGATGTTCGGAGTTATGACCGTTGTAATTAAAACGACCCACCTACGGGCTGTCAGACCAGCAACTGTCGCATACGCGTCGCCCGATATCGAGCCATATGACGGCCATAACTTTGAACATGAGTTCACCGTCATAACTTTAGACATTTATGTCAGCAGGGCAAATACCGAGTGGCATGAAGCGGTTCATATCAGCCTGGACGGGTTTTGCTTTTCCCCATTTGAAGAGCGCGGAATCAGAACCATGGTAACTCCCGGAGAACGTAACCGATCTCCGATGTTCAGGTCCTTCATCATTCTATATGATGACTGATATTCGAAATTCTAAAGATCAGGGCTACGACGACCACAGCAACGCGGAACTTGTGAATTGAGCATCGAAACGGAAACGGAGAACTGGGAATCTATTATCAGGCGATGAATTCGAATTAGACGAGGCCTGCGGCCTCCTTCAGGCTCGAATATTCCTTCAAGTTTAGTTTCCCAAACGTTCCCGAAGTTCAGGGGTTTTCATCGATCGAGTTATGCAACAGTCCGACGGCAAGGTCATCGAAAGTGGTTGACGTGCATTCTGGATCTCTGCACAATTGGGGAACACGTGAGCTACAATGGGTGCGAGCTGTGAATTCTCGAATGGGGAGCATTTTGGGAGTTCGATACGATTTAGCAACCGGGATCACTGGAACACAATTCTGGCTTGATTATATCAGCGCCGACCGCATTGACTACAATTTTATAAACTTAGATAACATCTGTTTCTGAAAACACTTCCACACCTATCGGTTATTCATACGAACGGTTCAAGATGCAGATTTCTCGTCATAATCGGGATGAAAGCGTGCAGAGCAACACGACCACGTTCCCTCTTTGGAGGGTGACTTGTACAACGGTAATTTTGACCCTCCACCTCACAATCAGTGAGGGGACGTCCTTTGTAACCCGTTTGTTTTGAAATCGTGTACCACTCTCAGCTAGGACGCTCCATCTCCCGCCAGGGAATTCTACGCAGGTCCCTTCTGAACTATTATTCGTCGACATCAGGAGAATGCGTTCGTCATCGCCTCGAGAAGCAACAAATAACTTCAAAATGAATTCTGTTCATTGTTAGCGTACGAGCGAGTTTTCTAATAGAGTTTTCTGTTGTCAAGGTGGTGATGCCGGTCGTTATATCTTCAACAAGTGAGCCAGGCAGCGAGCGAGCGCGCGAGGTAAGCTGACTGTCCGTTTGCCTTTCTGTCTGCCTGCCTGCCTGCCTGCCTTGCCCGCTGTTTGACTCGTTGGCTAGATTTTGTTTACTTTTTGTCGAGCGTCATTTTTTCATTGTGAACACTTTCTGTCGGCGGTGAAGTCGAAGAAACGAAAACGAAATAATAGAGGCCACTCGTTCGTCGTGGATCTTGCACCGACGCATCTGCTCACTGAAATTCGTCCGCTTCGTCCGTTTTGCGCTCGCTGCTGTTGCTGGTGTTGAGGCTCCCACAGTGATAACATCGTTCCTCTCCCGCTCCTTCCTCCCTGATAAAGAGAAAAACAATCACCTCTGTCGGCGCAAAATCTCCCAACAACTCGAGAGTTGGCCAGCGCCGGGTTCCGTTGTTGCCCCAGTCCAGTTACACGGCCACCGAGCAAGCAAGCAAGCGGCAAACTAGCCGAGCAACCAACCAGAGAGCCAACAAACAAGCTCAAGCCAACCACCAGCACGACCAGCAGGTCGTTACTTTCGCCTTCTCCATCCGTGGTTATCTCGGGTATTCATCATCTAGATATCTGAATTTTTCTGGTCAGATTAATGTGAGACATAACTCATTCGAGAGACGCTTTTAAAGCGACTAATTATCTCAAACGCGGTCGCCAAATGGCGTTTTGAGATCGCGCAAGAGTCCCCAACAGCGGGATTCCTAGTTTAAAACGGCTTTCCGACGAAAAAAAGGAGAGAATTTCGCGCGCTCCTCTTTTTCGGACGGAAAGCAATTTGACAGCTCGCACGGTCCGCCCGTGAATCTTTCAAAAGTTTGAGAAACAGATTGATCGCGATTGAAAAGTCGCTCAATTCCTCGGAATCGGAATACGGAATAAAAATCCGCGATTGGGTAACTTTTCGTTTCCATTTCGAAGATTTTCAACCGCGTGCTAATCTCGGTAGCAATCAATGATTTCCAACAAGAAAATCCGAACGGAATCAACGAGACTCGAAGAGGGGCGTTTCGGGACGAGCTCGATGATGCATGTTGCGCTTCCTTATGATCGGTGTGGTGGCCGTCTGGTGTAGCTCAGGATTCTGGCTTTCTCACGATGGCTCCATCCGCCGCTGCTGTTGCTGTTGCGGAATCTCGCTTACCTCCGATAACAGTTCGCACCGAGCAAGCGAGAGAGCAAGCGAGTGAGCGTAAGCATCCGAGCAGAATAAACAGTTGAGGATCTTACTCAGTTCGCTCGCTCGCTCGCTCACCTGAAGAGAGCTCCTCTGGAGCTAGCTGTGAAATTCAGGGACGTGCGACTTGTTTATCTAAAATCCAAGGAGACGGCGGCGGCGAGGCGGTCGTAGCTTGCGGTGTTCACTTACAGTCCCGGGGAAACCAAAGGAAGACCAAGACTGCTTACTTAGCAGTAATGACTCTGATTGAGTTAGTTGAGCACCTGTGGAGTGGGTAGCGTCCGTTTATCTCATTAGCCGGTAGAAAGTACTGTCACTATCACAGCGTACGACCGGGCAACCAACCATCCAAGCAAGCTACCGAGCGACCCTGCTTAGATCATCTTAATGCCGACGCTTCGAACATTGCGTAACTGCTGTACGGCGTCTCGTTCGAGTAAACAAGTTTTACGAGTTTTCTGCGCAACTATTTTCCCCGCCGAGCTCCCGCCGGTGGATGTGTGTGTGTGTGTGTGGTTTACTACTCAGAACTCCAAACAAGATACAAATCGCTTTTACGAGATTATATTCAAAATCCTCGCGCGAGACGGCGTTTTTTTTTGGTTGCGACCGTCGACTGGGATTCCGGGGCTGAAGATACGACTACGAGGACTGAAATCCGATAATTCTGAAACTTTGTCGAACCAGTCATCATTCATCGAATCCGACAGCGGGACAGATGAAAGCCTAGCTCGAGATCCGATTCGAGCCGAACATTCCGTGCTGATTTGTTTCCACCTACTTCTTCCCTCCTCTTTCCCGATTTCTTCATCTTCGAAAACGGCAACTCCTGTCCCGATCGCAAAGAAAAAGCGCAAGATACTTCGTCTCCATCGATGGCGCGAGACTGGTCATCAGCTTGGTTCTTGACTGTGCGGAGGGTCGACTCACTATCAAAACTCGCCCAGACACGTACTTAGAACGCAGGTAGGGCCAGCAACGGATGCCCCACACACAATTAGCGAGTAAAACGAGGAGAAAACACAGAAAAGCAGCGAGAGACCCGACGACGACGACGAGCCGCCGCCGCCGCAACAACAACAACAGAAGACATCTGTCCGGCTGGACTCGTGGCATGTCTCGCGAGTCCGGCCACGCGACAGGCAGATGCAACAGTCCACCTGCTGCTGCTGACGCTGATGGTGCGGCCGATGGGGCTGTTTTCGATGGATCGACAAATCAGGTGCTGTAACCGGCGTTTTTGGAGCACTCGGGGCAGAGTGGTATTCGCTCCGTTCTACGGAGAACAACAACAACATCGACAACACCGGCACAAGCAACAGCGACCGACGTCCAGAAAGGCGACCACCAAACGCGATGATAACGCCCCTCATCGTCCATGTGATCGTGATTGAAATTGGCGTCCGCGTCATCGTTTCGATGTCATTGTACCGGAGAAAGTCTCGGAAGTTTCCATGTGTGTTCGGGACATGGATGGAGCCGTTATCCAGATACGACGGCGCGCGAGGGAGAACGAATGAAATTATCCCATGACTCACGACGTCGATGTCTTTTCTCTCGCGTTGGAGAAGAGAACGTCCCCACTACGTCATTGTCTTCTCGGATCAAATCCCTGGAAAGCATTCCGCGACTTCTGGGTCCATGACTTCCAATCATCATTACCAAGAATCAGGAATTCCTCGCTTCAGGAATTCGAGAAGTTCCTGCTGATGGGCACAATTATCAATGGTGGTCAAGAAATGTTGAAGACAAATAGGTAGTTCGGGGAGCTCTTCTAGTTCCTCCTGCGGAGTGTCTCGTGAACGGTTTCGATAGTATCTTTCATCACTAGCATTGGAATCGACACCGGTCCCTCGATTTCCGTCGATTCAAGCATACAGCGCAACTTCACTAACATAAGCGCCGTCGTCATCATGAGCATCCTGATCAAACAATCTCACGATTGGACCATTTTCTCGATTCTCGCCATCTTTCTGATCATCATCATTATCATCATTTTTTTGATTATCATCATCGGGGCTATGGTCATCATAACTTTTTCCTCGCCGAGAACTCCCCTGGCCGATCCATGGCGACGAAAACCCCGAGTCTCTCACAACCAGCTTCGCAGCTCACACCGCACCATCCGCGTACTTCCGAAAGTTTGCGTGAAAGCTTGGGCTGCAGGAACCCACGACGCCGCCGGCGGGGGGAGGGGGGGGGGAAGGGGGTCCTGGGTGACCCCGTCTCCCGGTCATCTGCCTGTCGTCCCGAGCAGGCCTTGTGTTCGCTCACTTGTTTCGGGGATACACTTGCTGTCCAACCCAGTTGAGTACTTGATAAAACCCGCATCATGTTCAAAAACGAATGCGGCCGAGACGAGCACATCAGGCCAATTTCACTTAGGCTCAATGGACTCACGAATCGGAACGAGATTAGATCCTGAGATAAACACTTGAACACACACGCACGCGCGCTCTCACACACACACACGAACTCAACGCTGTCTGTCTGAGCGAGCGACGGCCAGCAAACCAGCTATCTGACGGCGAGCTGGTTCGCATATGATGACCCCGTCAAGCTATCAGCTCAGATTTTAATAGTCCGTCAATAAAATGCGCTATTGGCCACCAGCATCACCGACTACAAACATCGGAGCGGATATCAAAAGCCATCTCTCACTATCTGTCGAGATAAGATTCAAATCGAGCCTGGCGTCGCCGCCGTCGTCGCCAGATGTGGGTGCCCTTGGCTCCGAGCGCGCCCCGCAGCCTCGGCGTTGTTCTCTGACACAGTAAGACCTCCATGCAATAGGATACTAACGTATAACCCCAGACAGCCCCATATAACCCCCTACAGCCGTGAAATCCCGTGCAATCGAGGTTTCCCGCGTTCTCATGCTGAACTCAAGGGTTTTCAGGAGGAAAAGCCCCTGGCGGTCTGACTGACTGGTCAATGACAGACTCTTTCAACGACAATGTGAAATTCGATCAACCTTATTGTTGTAGAGCTCAGGAATCCGATTCCTATGAGTTCCAATCGATTCCCCAGGATTAGGAAAAGGTTTTGTCCCGGGAATTCCAACCGAGGTCCTGCGTCACGGAAACGACGGCCTGGAGTTCGAAATCTTTCTCGACAGGAGTTGTGTGCAGCACCTTGATAATGTACCCAAATTGTGAAAACTTGTTGTTCTTCAACAGGCGTCAGACATTGTTGCCAGACATTCAGAGATGATTCTGAAAGTGTGAACTCAGACACCGCGTTGCATAGTGTCTCAGCGAAGTCCCCAGTCTAAACCTCCTCTGAGGCCCATGCAAATCTGCGTTTTCCCGAACTAAACACTCTCATCCCCCGCCCCTCCGCCTTCCGACTGCGCGCGAGTTCGTCCTCGCTACCCGCCAACTTCAAATATCCAGCGGAAACACCATAGCGAACTTCCTCTTAATTTCCGCTCCGCTGTCCTCTGTGCACAGAATGCATCTTAAAATCGGAACGCCTATTGGTTCCTGGTTCTGAAACACACCATGACAGCGCGCATGACGAAAATGAAAGTATTCCAAGCGACCCGCTCGGTCTTTCGTTTCTTCGTGGCGGAGACGGCGACGACGACGATGACGACGGCCAACGAACGGACGTTAGATGTGGACGCAAAAAGAGACAGAAAACGAAGAAGAAGAAGCAAGTTGGTTGGTGTTTTTTATGTATGTATCTCCGATATTAATGTTGCCTAGCACCACAGCACCGGCGGCGGCGGTGGCAGCGGACGAGCGACTGAGTCGGCTCGTTCATTCGGCGTTTCGGCCACGAAAGGCGCTCCGAAATTTATTGGTTCTGTGGGCAAGGCTTCGGATCCCTGGATCACGGCGGAACAGAGAAGAAAAAAGAGCAGAAGACGCCAGATTCGTTGAAAAATTCTCCAACAGACGAGAAGAAGGAGCGTGCTGCTGCTCACTGTTGAGTTGTCCCGACTGTTTGTCCGATGACTCGTCTGAAATTCTTTCTCTCTTCCTTCCGTCCTTCCTTTCTTTCTTCCACCCTTTCTTTCTTTCTATTCCTGACAAAACATTCGGAAATCATTCAGCTCCGGAATATGAACTGGTTCTACGAGTGTTTGGGCCATGACATCATGGTGCTAAGAAATTCAAATTCTAGGTGAGACCCATAACTCATGAGGTCTTTGAGTTGAATTCAGAACCCGAGCGCTCGCTGAAGTGCCTGCCAGACGCTTGCCAACGGGCGCAGGGTAACATCCTGAGATACCGCGCACGTTCGGCTCGAGCTGTCATCGAGTGAGTGAGACGCGCTCGGAAGAGATAGCGCATCTATTGACAAATGAACGAACGAGGAGGGGAAAAGTCGTCGGAAAGACATCGGATCCCGCGCTACGTAAAGCGTCCGATCAACTAGCCACCGCCAATGGGTGAAGCGACCCGGGACCCATGGTGTCTACGAGGGAGGGAGCGAGCGAGCGAGCTCTCTTGACAGAGAACGGGGATTGATGCAGTTCATTCGATGCCGCTTGCTTGACAAGACACTGTAATTACCAAGCAGGACGAGCAGGCGAGCAAGCGGTCGGCGGACGCCGAATAAATAATTGAAGCGATTCCTGCTGTTACTGATGACGATTTTTCCCCCGAAGCGCCTGAGTAGTTGCTGTTCAGTTCGATCGTTGGACGCGATCGCTGAAGATCTCAAAATAAGTTCGACCTTTACCTTCCGTTTCCATCTCAAGTACAGTAGTAGGCCTCGAGGTTGTTCTCGCCGGTACACCAGCGGCCACTGAGCGGCTAACTGGTGCTGGAACTCATAGGACGGGTAACGCTGGTTAATTGCTCGCCGTGGTGTTGAAGTTCGCCGCGTTGTTCTGTCAGCTCGCTTGTTTGTGTGTGTGTGTTTGTTTGCTCGTTTGCTTACTCGTTCGTTCCTTTCTTTCGGGAAAATTCAACGAAATACCATCCGTCTAACGCTGCCGCCGTCGGCCAGCGTGCCCACTGTCGTCTAGTGAAGACTCTTCCACATAATGGTGTCGGCTCAATCTGTTTTCATTCTTCTTTTTTTCTCCCTATTCTGCTTTCCAGCCACGCGTATTTTCCCGCGCACGTCCCAAGTCTTCTTGCATGTGCGAACTGCTGCGGCAATACATGTAGATGCCCTGGAAAAAAATCTGAGAAATCCGCTGCTCGACAAAGCCGCCCTCGTCTGGTTCTCGAGTCGTCCAACAGACGGCCACCATGCGAATCTGTGCCATGGTGAATTTTTATCATGGTTTTAGATCTCCTCTCAACCAGGGAGACGGAGGATCGTGCAATTTTTGTCTGCATCATCTGCGTCTAATCGTGCAATGGAGAAAATGCAGGATCATCGTGCGCGAGACGCCGGCGTCACGTTCATCCTGACGACCAGACGCACGATGTGTGCGTGAAGGGCCGGAGCCAGTGTGCTTAGGTACGAGTACGTTCATAAACGTGCACGCACATGAACCAGCGCAGATTATGGAAGCTATCCCCCACGGAAAATGTCTCGAGAACCGTCATCGCGCTTCAAATCGCTCCAGGGGCGCGAAGGCTATGAAATCGAATTCGGTCGATTTCGCATTTTCTGAATCGAGCCGACATGCTAGCGGTGACTTGCACGCAAACCTTCTATGATTCAAATTTCTCATCCTCAAAGATTTCCGTTCAAGGACTGCGCAATGCTGGAGGTGGAAATCCGTGCGAAACGGAGGCCTTGTGGACGCAAGCAGCTGCCGAAGGCAGAAACTGTCGTTCCTCGCTCGCAGAATGCTTGAAACGCAGCGGAACTCGACCAGCACGACCGGTAGGGGAATAGATGCGAAGATGGCCGAGTAAATGAAATAGCAAGCGGTGACGGGCCGCCGAATCGAAGTTGTCGACCAATCCTTGTCTCACTCCATTTCAAACGAAGTTGTTAGCGGAACGAAGCAGAACAGTTAAGGCGACCTAAGAACGAATGCCTCAACGTTCGGAGACGAAACAGAAAAAAAAATCATCTCCGTCCATTGGCGGCGATTGCCTTCAATAATTTGGCCGTGATCGAGGGGAAGAGGCATCGGATTTTTCGTTCAAATGCCATTCGACTCTACTTTGAAGCCGAAAAAAAACCTCAAGTTTGAGACGTGCATTTGACGATTGCGACGTTCGGTCGCGCTGCGAGATAAATACTGAGTCTGTCTGTCATTATTCTGCCAGTCCACCAAACCCGATTCCTCATCGACGACCTTCACCGATACAACGCCACCAAAGTGCCTCTGATCGATGCCTTAACGATGAGATAGCGAATCCGGGAACGAGGAAGTCTCACTCAGAGATGTCCGGCTGCAACACGAAATCGTACCAACTCTTCATTGCATGTTGTTTGAGACTGTCCAGTATTCGCATACTTGAGCAGTACTTTCCGTGTGTTCCCACAGCTACTGCCGAACATTATTGTGGGATGCCGTCACCAGGGGGCGCCACCTTCACCTGTGCTCAGCGGTGTCCGTATCGCGACCGGCAGCGAACTTCTGTTGAATCACGAGTCAAGAATGCCGTGTATACAGATGAATTGTGAACCCACTCTCTCGTCTGCTTCGTCTTCGTCGTCTTTCAGAAAAGAAAGAAATTCCCCAAAAGCTCAGTTCTGATAACTAGATCATCGGTTGCCCATAGGACGATGATAGCTGATGTGAGCAGAGTCGTCGTAGCTATTCGGAGGATTTGAAAGGTCATTGTTAGGCTTTCGCAGGAGTATCCAATGCACGAACTGGGGTATCGTCCGCTCGGTACCCAGCCGTCTCTACGAGTGCTCTGCTTTCAATTCCTTTCGCCTAATTCTACTGACGAGATATATATAAAACCGAGAAGGGCACCTCGGGAAGTGGGAGGTCACCACACGCGAAGGGAAATCGAGGCGTCTCCAAAATTTTGGAACAAGCGTCGCGTCGTGGACGCGCAAGTTTCTGACAAGACCGCAAGAGCACGATGATGACTTCATTCGGAGGATTCTGCTTCCACGAACCACGAGAATTTCAGCTATAAAAGGCATGCACTTCTTTTATGGTTCGGTTGTGCTATTAACAACAGCGACACGTATAGAGAGAGTAACGACATTAGCTATGACTGGTTATCCGAACAGGCGCTTGAGGAAAGAATTTAATCTCACGGAGCAGCAGTTCGCTGTACACCCGCTTCGTGGAAACCGACTGCTCTCGACCGGTGTGAGGTTACCAATGGTCTGTTAGCGAATCCTAGCGAATTCTTGAACGACTTGATGCTCGCTCGGAAAGCTTCCGACTCGACTGATCTTAACATGTTCCGGATCGGTCCACATTCCTGCTGATCGGCGATAAATGAGAGCTTCCAGGATTTTCACACCCGAAAAGCTCGGGTGAGCCCGGATCGGGGTTTCCAAGTTCTGAAACTCTAAGAACTCCGTCAATTTTTCCGCGGTTTCCCATGATTCCCCCCAGACCCTTGGAAACAGTGATTGGAAATATATATCAGAACCGAGGACGGGTTCCATTTGGAAAACTCATTTTGAAAGAAGTCGTTTCCTCAACTTTGAAGGTATTGAAGTTCTACGCTGACGTGGCATAAGTTTTCATTGAACTTCGGAGGGCAATGACTCTTTGCACGCGTCATACATCATCGTTCTGGACCTCATAGCTTGTCGGAGAGTCCGATTGGGCGGAACATTTCGGCTTTGAGGAGAGTTTTGTGTTTGAATTCGCCGATTCACGGGGGATGGCGAAGATCTGGCGTGGAATGGGAGATTTGTTTGACGTCGGCAAGTTCATACACTACCTTGACGCTGTAACTCCATGCCTGCCAGTTTGTCTGCCTGCGTGAGTTAACGTGGACCCCTAAGGCAGCAGAAAATACCAAATGTTTATGGCTCTCACACACACACACATACACACTCACTTACACACCTTGTCATCGAATGGAACGAAATCGTTGGCCTGTGACGTTTTGAGTGCTGGAGAAGTAAGACTAACGTTGGTGACCAGAACGCGTACATACAATGTAGCTGTGCTGCGGTTATTGGTCTCTAGCTTGTCCAGCTCGTAAAGCATCGGATCGCGCGGTGGCGTTGGTGGAGCTTTTGCTGCTGGTGGGACGAAAGTCGACTTCGTAAACAGCATGCAGAACAAACTGACTCATGATGGCGCTACCACCATCGTGGTCGTCGCACGCGGCTGTGACAAAAACTCAGTCATTAACAACAGGTTTGCAAGCCTTCAAAAAACCACGCGCGCGGGCCCGATGCGGTACCGGCTTCGCGAGAGCGGGGTCCGTGGCTTCCAAATTCGAGATCACGGCCTCCGCATCGGTCTGAATATTCCGGAATTAGGACCCGTCGAACCAATGATTCTTTCGGAAGTAATCCGAAAAGACAGAGTCGAGCGAAATCGAAGGCTCGTCGGAGAGATTTTTCAAAAGATCGATCGAGCTTCAAACACGATGCCGCCAGGATTTCGCCCGGCTCTTGTCAAAATGACAGAACTGTTCGAAAACAAAAAGAAAGGAACCCCGTCCCCGCTCCAGGAATGAAAGCAAGAGGAGATTCGAATGTTGAAAGCTCTTATAGAGATCGAATATTGTTCTTCTGAGTACGACTGGGACGAGTTGGCTGTCTTTTGTCATCGGACGCCAACAATTCGGGGGGCTCGGGATAGCTCGGGAATCCGAACGATTCCGTCGTTCTCGTTCTCGTCGTCGTCGTCGAGAGTTCTCGGAGATTCAGAGGGTCTCGTTTCCGAGGGTGCTCGAGGGTTCCCGAATGCTCAGGGTGTTCGGGGATTGATTTTTCTCTTTTCGAAGAGGGCTGGACGCCCCTGATCGGTCTCGCGCTCGCCGCCCGTCCATTAGCAGAGCAACATCTTTACATTGGCTCCTCATTTCTTTCTCTTTCTCTTGGTCATTTTTCGAAGTTCACTCCTCTGGCCGATGGGCGGTTTGCTAACTGTCCGGAGAACTGTCTAATCACTAACAGAAAAGCCACGATCACGTTTTCTGTCGTTTTAGTTAGACGGAGGCTCAATTTTATTCTCATGATCAGAGGAAGCGTTTTGAAGCGCGAACGCATTTCGATCGGTTTGTCCCGAGCCGGGATCCGTTTGTGGTTTCGCAGACTGTCTATGTGTCTGCTCGCCATCCAGCGCTTCGTCGAATCAGGCGAAAGCGAGGGGACCAGACAGGAGCTGGTATTGGTAAATCACGACATGGGACCAACATTAAGAACAGAGCCAAATGAAGATAATCCATCTTCATTGTACGATACCTGTGTTGGGACGCTGCAATCCGTGGTTTAGGTGATAGGGTATTGAGGAAGTTGGCGGTCGTGCGGTGTCCCTCTGTGCAAGCCCCGTTTCTACTATCGAATCCAGGACATCCCGAGTATTCCCGAGTTCGTGAACCATTCTGGAAAGTACCATCTCTTAATTACACCAGCTACCATGTACCATCGTTCCTGCTCAGCATTCACGATTCCTAAGCTGCAGCGTTTCATCTGTCTATACATATGAAGTATACCATGTACAATGTCATGCATCGCATGACACCACTGTCATTTACGAGATACCATTGCTGTACTGCACGATGTGCTCTGGTTGTAGCGTACCAGGCTGCACAACCTCCTCGCATCATGAATCTTTGCCCTGCGGTACCATGTACCACACAAGTACCGTACCAGTACCAGTACGCAAGTGTACGATGTCACTAGCCGGATAGTCCCTGGAGGATACTTCGATTACATGTACCCTATGTACAAAACATGACTCCGGGTTGTTTCGAAGCTACGCTCGCGACAAATCCGAGTGCCAACCCCCGGACGATCGGTCTCAACTCGGCTTTCTCGGTCAATCGAGTGCGAGATGTGTCGGACTCCATGTCCGAGAGAGTGAATGGAAGATTGAGAGTGTTTTTGTGTTTGCGAAGGAGTGCGAGCGAGTGAGTGCTGCGGTGGTGGCGGTTCCAGTCGAACGAGTGGATCGCCTGATTCAATCCAATCTAACGGGCATTTGAGCTCCGCTGGGGTCGCTTGGCTGCTGATCTTCTTTCTTCTTCTTCTGCTGCTGCAGCCGCTGTTGCTATTTCGTCTTTTAGTGTCAGGCAGCGGCCACTTCATTTCCGATCCGATTGAAGATGGCGGCCGCCCATTCGATTCGGATTGTATGTTGTGTCTACCGTTGAGAACGCAAAGCGTCGCATGACGTCGGTAGCTTTTAGCAGAGAAGGCAATTTTCGGATTGGCACCTTACTGGAATCGTTACTGAGCAATAATAGTGGTGATATTGTGACGTCGCTGATGGTACCGCGGCCGCTGCTGCATGATGACAATAAACGCCGCCACTGCTGCTGCTGCTACGGGCAACAACTAAGGCAACGGCGGCGGTAGCTTTTGCGTAAGTGGTAGTGTGTGTTTGGAAGCCGCGAAAGTTCTAGCGAAGCATTCGTCATCGACGAGCATCACTGACTCGATCAAATTCGGATTGATGGGTGGAGGAACGGAGTGACAAATGAGATATCACAATTACAAAGTGAGACAGTGCACCGTATTCACTCTGTTCGTGTCAAATCGGACCGTTATCAGAAGAGCAGCTGTTCCTCATGTCCATTTGACGTGTTTTCTCGCTTCGAATTCCTGCGCACAACCCATTGCTCCAACGCATGTGTTCCTCGATCTCTTGTTGAAACCTGTTTCCGCCCTCAATTACGTTGATATTCAGACTGCCGAAAGGTACCGCTAGGACGTTAGACCTCAGGCAAACCGTGGTCAACACCTCGATCCCCCAACAGGCAGGAGCCAATCGGCCGAATTTGAGGAACTCGGTCCTGTTGAGGCTCGGCCGCGCTATCGCCAAGTTTTGGTTTCGCGTATCAGCGTGCAAAGCTTTTAGAAATCCCGCGAAGGCTTGAGAACGAGATTTTCCTGGAGCCGCGACGACGAATACGGCGGCATCACCGTCGGCCTCTTCAGGACTCAGCGATTGATTGTGTTAAAATTCTTCGATTGAAGTCCGGACTGCTGTTGTTTCTTTCTTTCGTAGACGACGACGACGCTGATGATTGGAGTCTGGTCGGTCGTCTTTTGCTCCGTTGGTCGTCGTCGTCGCTCGCGCTGCTCAAATGTAAATTGCTTCGAAGAAGAAGAAGAAGAAGCAGAAGAAGAGAAGGCCGAGAATCGGCAGAAAAAGCGCGCCGAAACCTGAGGGGATGCTCTTCGTAGGATCATCGGTGTCGTCGTCGTTGGCAGCGTTCCGCGAGAGCCGCCGCCGCAGCAGCAACAGCTTGGCCATCGTGTTGTTGCTGCCGCTGGCGCTGGCGCGGCGGCAGCCGCCGCCGAACCGGGCGACCAGCTGGCGTCGACACCTGTTTTACAGTTAGCGTCCGAGTTCCGACCCTAGAGCAGCGACGAAGCGAGCGAGCCAAATGAGTGAGCCAAGTCCTTCCTTTTCTACGTCTTTTCCTAGTTGTGATCATCTCACGCCATCTGCTGCGCGACGTCGTCGTCGCCATTCAAACCTGTGCCACAGTCCTCAATGCGGACACATTCTCGCTATTGAGGAGCATTCTCCGCCGTTGGTTCGCTCGTTCGCTTCCTTCCTTTCTTTTTTTTTTATTACATGATTTCTTTTTCGGTAATTTGTTTTGCGGGCATTTAAACCGTCAGCAGAGCGATCGGCCGGACAGAGCAGCTGATGAGTGGAACCTTACCTATTTCAGTTTGGGGGAGCAGCCGAGGTGTTCGAGTGGCATCGACAGCCAAGGGGTGCTCAACGATCGAGAGCCGCTGAAAGGAATCAACGTCGAGGAGAATGAGTAAACGCTCAAACTCGCTCCGACCTTGCTGATCTATTTCGGTGGATGTTGGAACAGCGCTGTAAGACAACCGATGAAGGACCACCGCTGGTTCGGACGGTCATATTTCAACGGGGTCTGCCAGGGAGGCAGGCAACTAGCGGCAGCAATGTCTTCTGGCGTCACAAGACGAAGGAAGCTTCTACAAGCGGTCTTTTTGAACCGCCTACACAAGCCCTACAAAGACAGGACACCTAAAGGTTCCACCCAACAATAGTGTGGGATGCCTGGCTCAATGACTAACTGACTGACTTGAGTCGATGGCCTGGGGAGGGCCTTGTTGATCTGGATTGAATTTCCAATAACAAACAGCGAACAGCGGGAATGGTCGCGGAAACAACTTTTCATCGGGACGGGAAGACGGAGACCAGCAGAAACTTTCGAGGAGCTAGAACATGAGCAGAGACGAGATCCGTGGCCCCTAACCGGGCAATCCATGAGAGGGGGCCTGAGGTCCACTGGCCCTCGAATCGAGGCTGAATCTGCTCTAACCAAGGGGTCGAAAGAGAAACTGTTGCTGAAAGGATCATGTGCTGGTACATGATTTCACATGGTTTCCGCGTTTCGTAATAGGGACGACCCGAATGAAATAGGCATGTAAGAGCCTAATCGCTTGTCGCGTTTTCGAGCAGACGGTTTGCGGAGAGCCATTTACACTCTATGGCTCCGACACCGCTGGAGAAACAACGAGCCGGCGATCAAAAAAGGCGGGGGATAGCGTGGCCGGAACGATTAGTCTCAGAAGTTAGGCAAATCCGCGGGACCACCACGAAGCGAAGACTTGGGAAACGGTCATTGAGAACTTCGCTCTTCGTCCTCTGTTTCGTCACGATCAGCTCTTCAACCTGTTAGAGCCCCTAAACAGCGACGACGTCGGTGCTCTCCGGTGCTCCGAACGATCACCCGTGAATCCGCAGATCTGGGTGCTGCGATGAGGTGACCGTCGTTCTCCTTTACCCCGGGAAGAATTCAGGGGATTCCCGGGAACTCCCGTTCAGAACTGCCGTCAAGTGTTCCCACAAGGATACTAGAGGAGAAGAATAGTCGATACGATGAGGAAGCACCCCACGCACAAACAACAGTTGATGTACATTGGATGCACAGCGCTGGGCGATTGACTTGAGTTGCGGCCGCAATCGTCTAAAAGCAGAATCTTCTTATCGCCGTACAGTGTATATTCACACGAAGACGCGATCTGATTATTTTTTCCTTGCAGATAGGCGGTTGTGTCAGTCCCAAGTTGATAACAACAGTTGGATCAACTGCTGTTCGCGGCAACCGCCGGCCTAGTATAGTATATTGGATGCACATCGTTTCACGCGAGCGTAGCGAGATCACCTTGGATCATACGCAGAAGACCGTCCTCAGTGTTTCCCGCCGACGAAGAGCCAGACTCGACGATCGAACGGACGGACAGCATGGGAAACTCCATCGACAGCGGTTTGAGTTGAGCGATATGGATACCCACATGGCGTCGTCGTCGCATCCGTGCGGCTGGGAGTCCCGCGGCAACAGCGGCGCGAAGGCTGCCACCACTTGTTCGGCAGCTAACTTATACCAGAGTTTTCCATTCCGACCACGATTCAATGACGTCTGTTGAGTAGCTGGCGAACGCGCGCTAGTTCCAGTTACCCAAAATATCACAGTTTGAACCTGACGGTTTCGGTGCCGTAGCCGATTGTGGAGACTCTCCTCAACCGAGAATGACTACCCGACGCATGAAATCTTGGACGAACAGACGAACGCACCGAACAATCTTCGACGCACTCACTTACACTCAAGTTCACACTCACCCAGACTTGATATGGTTCTCTTATCTTTGTCATCGTCGTCGTATTTGGATTTACGTCGGGCGTTGTCTCCCACCGCTGATCTGCTCTCCTACCTGAAGCCCCCGCAGAGTTTCGCAGAGTAAGAGAGAGGAAGTGAGGTCAGGCGTCAAGTGACTTATTGAAATTTCCGTCTGAGAAGTTTGTCAGGCAACCGAAGAATAACGAGAGGAAGTTTAGGAGGGGACTTCGGTTCTGGCAGGAAGAAGTCAATGCAAGGGCATCTTCGGTAGATCTTCACCGCAGGCATCGCAGACAAGATAGGCAACACAACGTTCGACTATCTGACAGCCTGTCTGCCTGTCTACTGTTTGAGAGGTAGCTCCGTAACGTAGTTCATCAAGATGACCTCGAGGGGGGAGGTGGAGACGAAGCCAATGACGCCGAGCGCGTGCGGGGGCGGACTAAAACTTCACTAGTTCTCGTCGCGACGACGGGTCGAAAAGTTTGACTTTCGGGTCTCGCCATCGTTTAGATCTCTGGGAGGGAATTCGGGTGCAGACGACGTGAGCCCGTTAACGGAACTCCACGGAGAACGCTGAACAAAGGAGCTTGGATAGCGATGCATAGCCATTTTTCCCATTCGACTCCTCATTATGAGCTGCAGAAGATAAACCGATTTTCTCACACTTTCGACGGCCATCATCAATCAGACAGGACGTCAGTACTATTGTTTCATGGTCGTTACGAGTCTGTTAAGAGCGAAAGAAATTCTTCTGAAGCCACGTAGCAAACACCACGGCGCCGCCGCATGGATCCACCGCGAATAATGAGCCGCGCGGTGGCTAATGCAGTTACGACACCGGACAACACCAACGCCAGCGACAACAGCAATAACAACAACAACAATACCAACAACTTCGCGGTGCCACGGTTGGGGAGGCGGCCACGCATTTCGGTGTAAAAAGTAGCCGACTCGAGTGACCAGCGGAGAGCTGACAAACGCGCGTCGTTCACGGTTTTCACCAAGTTTACTGTTGAGGATAAAGACAGGCTTGCTGACTGACTAACTCGATCTTCGGAACACGAAACCCATCGGACTCTCGTCCTTACGGACGAACGAGGGTTTTCTTCGCCTGTGTTTTCCTTTTTTCTTTTTCTGTACGTTCGAGACAATGAAGCCGCCGCAATTAGTTTGCGGTTTTATGACGCGTTAAATGTTCACTAAGTGAATGAATCTCCACGCTCCCTCAACTGTCGTCGTCGTCGTCGTCCACATTTGACAGCAACAACAACAACAAAGATGGCCACGACAGTACAACAACAACAACAACAGCACTGGCACCACCGGCGCGGTAAACGACGCCTTGGACATTACCACAAAAAAAATCGAGCTGACTCACTTTACACTCGCGCGCGTTTCCTTCAAGACAAATAAAGAGCCCCATCTGTCGGATGGTTACTCGGAAGCCGTTCGTTTGCCGAGTAAAGACTGGGAGTAGATCGGTGTCTTTTAGTGAGTTCACACAATTATCTGAAATCTCTTTGGCGATTTTTCAAACGCCACTGCCCGATTGAATTCGGCGTTCTTCTCGTTTTCTTTCAATTCACTCTCGGTCTATTGTCTTCATTTGATACCTCAGACAGACAGTTCACCTGTCGGGGATGCTGAGCTGCCCATTCGCGGATTCGTTTGTGTTTCGCTCACGAACCAGCAGCAGCAGCAGCAGACTGGCAGGTCCGTTTCGCTTCTGTTCAGCGCTGACGTCGTCGGAGCTAAAATTGAAAGATAGCCGACCAACAAACGGTGACTTTAATTGCATAATTCGCTGTTTCTTTTCGGGTTTCATTCGCTATTTGTCAGCAAGCTTGTTTATCATGACAGCAAGCAAACGACAACTACAACGACGACGTCCACTACTACGCCATCGCGAGCAACCACTCCACCGAAGTCTACGACTAGCACGCTAACTTGAACAACTCGAACTAGAGCAAAAACTACAACAGCGAGTTCATGCAAATCGTCGTATGTTCGAGGCACGCGACCGGCTGATTCGTCAGAACACGCTTCAAAATGAGGTGATTCAGACCTTTTCGAATCGAGTTCAAAAATACCCACAGTGCGATCACGTTTCTAGGAGACTTGAAATGCGGGGCAATTCCCGAAGTTCAAGAGCTCCTCCGATCCCGATACAAGCTGCAACGATTGTTTTCCGAAAATCCCCACGATCTCCTGACGCGGGGCGGGAGTGTGATCTCTGATCTCCAACTTCAGTCGATGTTTTCGATGATTTCAGATAATATCGTCGAGACTGTGGTTCGTTCAGGGGCATCACGGACAGGTTCCCGATTCTACTCGGGGTGACTTGAGGTGAGCTACCTCAAAGGGATGATGGTTGTTCAGGGGGTGCTCTGTCGGCTCCCCATGTAATTGCCTGTAGGTCCGGCAGTAGCAACGGCTTCAGTTCCCGCCGATGTTATCTCGCAAACGGTCGTTCGGTTTTCCTAGGGTTCGATTGTGTGCGTGCGTGCGTTCGTTCGTTCGTTCGTTCACAAGGACCAGGGTTTTGAGTAACGACAGATTTCAAAACGCTTCATGTCCACTAGTCGGTGTTCTTATGACCTGCGGCCTAATCGTCTCATTCCAGTATATGTAGACGATGAAATGAGAACTTCAGTCGTCGTTTCTTTCCTGGCGGCTCCCGTCGATGGCTCTTTACGTTCATGAGAATCTCGTGAAGCGACCGAAGCGTTCTCGCAGTTCGGCGACATCCGGTGCTATATTCGGTAAAAAAAATGAGTCCTCTCGCTTGGATAAGGTTCTCAATTGCCTTCCGAACGGACAGCTAATTAATTATTGATAATAAAGTTTGTGATAGCATTCATAGTAGTTTTGTTTGTTGTGAAACTGGTGGCTGAAAGAAACGGAGATCGGGAGGAAGATGAAGAAGAACCACCAGAAACAATATCGTAATGTTATGGTTATGACGGCCGCGGAGGGTACCGACAGCAGCAGAAGCGGCGGCGGCGGCGGCAGCAGCGATAACGCAAAGTTGGAAACTCTAATCTTCTGTGACTTCTGTAGCCCGGAGCAAACTGCTGATAAGTTGACGCCTAAAGAGCTCAATTAGAAACGCAATCCCAGGTAATTGAATTTGAAGGCAGCCCAAAGAACTTGAGCATCTGCGGGGCGTCTGTCTGTGTGCACGAAGATGGTGGATCTTGATGTCTGATACACCTCCGCTCAGGCATCCTAAGAGCATCCATCAGACCGTGCACTGACGATGAGTGAGAATGAGTGAATCTGATGAGATAAACGAAGCTATATTACTCTCATTATTATTTGTTGTTCCCCTCGAGGTGATAGCATTCTGGAATGAAGAATGATTCCACTTCCAAATATTCACTCGCCGGATCCGTCGTACCGGTCAGCCAGGAGTAGTAGGAGACAAGAACACCCAGCCTGGACGAGAACAGAAACAGTGGTTTCCGCCATCTTCGGTGAGATCACCGATCAGTGCTGTGCACGGATCAATCTTCGTCGTCGAGCGCAGGGTGGAGTTGTTTGGTGAAATACAGAATTGACGTTAAACGAAGCGAAATTAATGTCGGAGAACAGAACAAAGAAAATGAAGGGATCACAGGAACCAGACGTCGGCGAATACTGGACATCGATGTCATGGTGGATACGCCTCCACGATCTTCTTTGTTCAAATTCTGCTCGATCACAGCTTTCCCACGGAAACACCGTAACGCGTGCAGAATCGTTCATGGAAACCGGCAGCGCCAGAGCGTCGCGACGTAGCCCTCCAATACCAACGCTTCGAGTGCATCTCAGGACAACGCGGAGTCCTATTCATTCTCCTGAAAACTTGCGCCGCCCGGCTCTCGCGTTTTCGCGAGCACCAATTCAAAGAGAAACATAAGGAGACGACAATGATGGCATCCAGGGAAACGGTATCGCCACCGGCACTCCGCACCGCTGGTGTTTAAGAACCGAGGGGTTTGGGGGAGTAAGGGGTTCGGAGCGACATGGGGGAAGATAGAGCTTTGCCGTTGAAGGCTCCGGGCTGACCCGCGGTGCAGTTTCATTCCTTCATTCGGGCCCGGCAGCCTGCCGGCGAGACGGTGAAGGGTGCTGTTCTAAATATAACGCCTGTTATTGCCCCCCTTGCCTCCTCCCCGTCTTCCCCCCTCCTCTTACCCCGGCGTATCCTCACTGACTTCAGCTTCTCGGAGTCCCCCTCATGGCACCAAAAGCAAGCGAGAAGTCAGGCAAACGGGCGGACAGGACAGGGGTCAGGTCGGCCGGGAAGCGGGCACTACGACAACGATGACGACGAGGAGGTAAGCGACGTCCAAAATGTGCTAGGAAGAAATATCACCTTCCGCCTTGGGGAAAATATTGTTGAAAAATGGCCGGTCAAGCCCCAGCACCCCTCGCTCTCGCTGGCTGGCTGGCTGTCTGACTCGCGAGCCCGCATAGAGAACTCATAGTTCGCTTAGTGCGGCAGCAGCAGCTCGAATTCCTCAAAGAATAAATAAATAAATTTGTTAGGGTCATGCACAAACACACTCACAAACATGCGCGGGGTTAGTGGCCGCCCGGTCTGCCCGGCAGGCGGGCGGTCGGGCGATAGGTCGGTCGACAACGACGAGGAGACGCTGGGACACTCGTTTGAAATACCTGGGAGCGCCCGGGTTTCGCCAAATGGGGAACTCTGTGAGGAGCCGCTGCGGTGAACGGGAAGAGAAGTAAGCGGAGGAAACGAAAAAAATGGAGAAAAAACAGGGGGAGGGGGTGTCAACGAAAGCGGGGGCAGCGACGACCCGTTGGAGCGACGGACTTCGCTCCTCCACTCGTTGGAATGCTGCGAAATATCTCGAATAACCCCCTTATTGGTGTGCCCGCTTATCAGAAATGATGATAAATAATCAACACACGACGACAAACTACAATCAAAGAAGCCAGCGAACAAGTCGACCTGAAACGAGGACGGAAGCTATACTACAGACTGGGCCCACCGCGAAATGACCGTGCGCTAAGGGCAGCAGACTAGGCAGCGCCTCGGATTTCCGTGATCGGTTGGAAAACATTCTCAAGTTTCCTTCGTTTGAAAATGTGTTCTTTTGGGATCGACGTGCTTAAAAATTAATTCCCCCCCCCCCCCACAATGTCTGCGGCTGATACCATGATTCCTCCTCAAGCGGACATGGCGGGAAGGCTCTGGGAGGAGAGAATCGGCTGAAGGGGCTCAAGGCGGAAGAGAAAGAGGGGGAGAAGGCCTTTTTTGACTCGAAATCTCATAACGAACAATTTCCGATTGGAGGGTCCGAGATTGTGGAGCAGGAAACTCGCCAAGATTAGTAAATTGGAGTTTGCTCGCACAACCGCACCGGCTTGCGGTAAGCTTCCTCATCGGGTGTTCGTGCCTAGAGGACGTTTCTCGAAGTTAACTTTTCAGAGCGTCGCTTTGTACAGCGAGCAAAATGCAAGTACTATATTTGAAGTCTCCGAGAGTTTCGTTTTTCCTCTCTCGATCAGAAGTTCGAGGTCGAACCAAACATCGAAGCATCGACACCAATTGGAGGTTAGCGAAGACCATGCATATTCAAACGATTGTTGGACGCAGGACGTGAATATTGTCTCGCTCCTCCGCCGCAATCGACGGAATCGATATGGGCTGCGAAATCAGCGCGGTACGCTGTAAGCAAACCCAAGTCAAATGGACAAACTCCGGAGGGGATTCGTTGGACTCTGCATTCTGTGCATTGGGGTCGCAAATCGTTTTGTCGAGGACATCAAGAAGGGAAGATCCGGATTCTCCGATCAGCACATGATGAAACTCTTACGAGGAGAGACCACTGATGTGAACACTCGGACTTCGCTGAAACTTCGTCAGAGTGAAGTTTACGGTCTACAGAGGAGAACCCTTCCGGGAACTTTCACGGAAATGCGCGGATCAGGAGATAGAACCCTTCGAAAACCGCGTATTCCCCATGCTTAGCGCTGTCTCAGTCGGGAGCGCGCTTCCCTCTATGGGGAGTTTCCCACTTCAGAATGCTCATAGCTCCTGATCCGCGCATTTCCGTAAAAGTTCCCGGAAGGGTTCTCCTCTGTAGACCGTAAACTTCACTCTGACGAAGTTTCAGCAAAATCCGAGTGTTCACATCAGTGGTCTCTCCTCGTTAGTTTGACTCGATTATCCCGCGCGGTTTGTCGCGACGAATCCCTGGATCTCTTCGACACCCCCACACACCCCACTTCACCCACCCAACCCGGCATCTCGGATTCCACATTTCCATCCCCTAAACATTCTTCTTTCGAGCAGGCGGCTCGGGGCCGTTGCTCGGTATCCTGCTCGTTGGCTTGTTGTGTTGCGTTAAGAGAAGAAAAAATACAAGGAGAGGTAGGATAATAAATTCTCCTAAAAACCAACGCGTTTTTGTGTTTAGAGGGCGCGAGGCGGAAGCAGGACTTGGAGAGCGAGAAGCAGACTAGGGTGCACTCGTCGCCGTTGTCGTCGTCGTCATCGTGAAACCGACTCGAGTCGAATTTCACGGCTGAGGTGACCGGCATTGATTCTCTCTCTATTGATTCTTTCTGCGCTGCTGCAGCTGATAGGATGCCTGGTCATTCAAAGTCAAAAAAGCTCCACTGAGATTCAGCCACTTTCCTCGCCCGATCTTGCCGTCCTCCCTCTAGAAGCGGCATTCCTCTCAGGAGACGAGTTTGTCCTGAGAATCAGATCCTGCCAGGAGAACAGGCTGAGAACCTGACAGTCTTCCAGACACTCGTTTTCCTGCATTTTCGATGATGAGAATCGATATGGCATGATATGATACAATCCATGAATGATGAAAAACATTCAGGTTGAAACCATGTGTTCGCATTTCTCTGTCGAGAACGGTTCTCTCCCGACGATACGGAGGCGGGATCGTATTTTTCCGAAAGTTTTTTTTTTTTGGTTTTTCTCGTTCTCGTTTGTCTCATTTTTGTTGTCGCCATCGGCTCCGCTGCGAGAGACGCAAGCCTGATATTTCGCTCCGGCTGCTCCGGCGAAAACCATTGCAGCTCCTAAGCGTCTTGGCGGCGAGCAATTTGCGCGACCAAAATAGTATGATGTTAGAAAAGCACATAAATCACATCGAGCTGATTTGTTCCCGACGGAGGAAACATTTGTGTCGCTCGCTGTATCGATCAATGCTTCACGCGCCGACCCTTCAACCGAGCGACCGCCAGAGACCGGCGACAACGACGACCACCACAACCACCATCATCAGCACCGCCGATCATCGCCACCCTCTATTAGGGATCGTAACGTAGATCGCATCTTACGATACTGAACGGTTTGTCTGCCCCTCGTTCGGATCCTTGTTCGCCACTTCTTTGCCTTCAGTGTCTGAGGTTCGTTCCCTGTTCCCCGCTGAGTTTTTCATTCCTACCTCCGACCGAAATGTCGTTTCCAAAAATATCTTCAGGAAAAAAATAGTAGCAAGGAGTCTTCAGGGAGGACTGCGACCGATATCCCGAATGGAACGGTCAGGAACAGACTGCAGAAAACAAGCACCCAAATGTGAAGCGTTATCAGTATTAAACGTTTAGCCTCTCCAGAACGTTTGGCCGAGACAGCTCAAGTCGAAAAAGAAAAGCATTTTCGAATGATATGCGCCGCATATGAGAGAGCAGGTGGTCAGCTTCGGCGAGGGCGGTTCCGCGATTTCCAGGAGAAAATACGGGAAAAATTCATAAAACTGGAGATTTGCCGCCGCAGCTGGAGGTGAACGTTTCGCTTGTTGATATCGCCGTCCCTATCTGCACTTATTCGATGTTGTATCGATGAACGCGTATGTATTCCGTGCAACGGCCCAGCAACGATTAAACATTTACAACGATATCGCGCGCGTCTCTGAGGGAGAAGAAGAAAAAAATCCCCAAAAGAATCGCCGACTCTGTGGTAATCGGCTTTCAAAGAGGAATAACGCCGATGTCAATTCTGCTAGCGACGAGAAGAGAACGAGATGAAGAACTTGGAAATAAAAACGATTCCGTTCTCTCGCATCGCAAGACGCATGTATCCAGATTACCTACCTCGGAGAAACGGGAGTGAGGTGAGGTGGATAGAATGAGAGGAATTCCGGGGAAATGCATCGATTTTTCATCGCGCCTCCCCGTAACTTATTCATTTTCAATTTTTCTCTCCCTACTTATTAATTCAATCAATAGGCGCGCACACACCCACCACTCGGCACCACCGTTTTTCAAGCTTGCCATGCCTCGGAACATGACCATCATCGGCGATCGACCGACGAAACGACCGTATGGCCGAGCAAGCAAGCGACCGACTTCGGCGAAATTGTCGTTTTCTCTTCGAGGACTCAAGGTTTTTCTTGTTTACTTCAGGACTTTTCTCCTCTTCTCCCGCGTTCCGAGCCAAAATCCATCTACTCAGGATCCCAGGATCTTGGGAAACCTCGCGCCGCCGCTGGTCATCTCTCGCAGAGGCGACAGGGTCTTGGAGGCGATTCTTCTCACAATGTCGGGCACAAAACAATGATTCGCGGCGAGTATCATTAGGACGCGATAAACGGCGATAAGATCCGAACGCGTGAAATCAATGGAGCGACGAAAATGATCATCTTGCAGCAGCAGCAGCAGCAGTAGCAACGGGCACATTCGATAGAGCCCTGAACGCGGAGCTGTGACACGATTGATAGCAGCCGGGTCGAGGACGAGCGAGCGGTCGCCTCAGCGGTCTTACTGAGTACAAAAAAGCTGTTCACACTGTTTAAGTGAGTTTGTGTGCTCACTTGCCTGTTTGCTTGTCCGTCCGTCCGTCCGTCCATCGGGCCGTTTGTCGCCTCCTTGCGGACCTTCCTCACCGACCGATGGACGTCGAGTGATGTGTATGTGTGTGTGTGTGTGTGCCTGTGTGTGTGTGTTTGTGTGTTTGTGATCGCTCGCTTGCTCGCTACCTCAGTTTCCACAGGCGTTTGTTTCTGTTCCGTGCACAACACCGTTCATCATTGGTTCTTTGTCAAAACTCTGAGCTGCGTGGGAGTATCTCATGTCAACCAGAAACGTGGCCGGCCCACAAAAGATTAATTATTTCGTGAACCTTTCAAACCGCAATCAAGAATATCTCAGTTTTCATCCTTGCGGGGATGTCGGAAACACGAGTAAAGAAAACAAGGAATTTATTTACCTCCTCTGTTCACCCCGATTCTCTCTGAAACAAAAGTCACTCACTTCCAGTCGTAGTGGAGGCGAATGACGCTGGCAGGAGTGGTGATTCTCTGGAAGTGCTACACCCAATGACTCAGTTATTTTATCGCGTTCCATTTCAATGGACTGGGAGACAAACGTCATGTTTTATGATCGGGCGCTTTGGTTCAACAACTAGTCCTCGCCTTCGCGTCGCGATATACTTTACGCGATCGCTGACATCATTGATTATTATTATATCGCTTTGATGATGACGAGTCATATTGCGGAGGACGATGAGTCGCGATTAAAGGTCTCCCGACGAGTTCTTCCATACGGAATTTTCCGTCTCCAGCTTCTTCGGCGGCCTCCGTAGATGGGGATTCCCAAAACGCTGAGTTCAGGCTCGGGGAAGGCGGGTCTGAGTGAGAGAGATCATCAACCAACCAATAAAAACATTCATTCTGGCAAACATTCGATCAGGTGCAATATGCTTACAGAATGTATTTCAGCAAGATCGAAATTGGATACCTACCACCTTGGAAGCACCCAAGTCGAAAGCTCCCGCTGCGTAGGAATCCGACCGCCTGGGAACCACGGAAGACGTTTCGTTCGATCCCTGGGAAGTCTGGAACGCCGAAGAAATATGGCTCAGATCAGAAAGGTCCATCTCGATCGTCCGTGATAGTTTTTCAAGTCGAGTGTTCCATCCAACGCTCACTCAGAAAGTAAACATTCTCAGGCGAACGCATTAAAAAGCGAAAAACGCGTATGGATCTACATGCACAAAACAGTCTGTGTGGTCAATTTAGTGGTAAGTGGTCACGCAACCATTCCGATTCAAAATTCAACGAAACGGCTCAAACAACATCGTTCTTCTTTTAACGGGGGCGGTCAACCGAGACAACGACCATCGAACAGGTTCAAAGGGCATCTCTCTGGAAAGCTGAGAATTTAACGCGAGTCCATTAGATCGTGTTATGTTTCTGAACAATTTGGAATCAGTTGAAGGATTCTTGGAGTTAATCTTCGGAGATCTTGAATTCTCTTCATGTTTGCTCCTTTATTGAATTCGAAGTTCAATCCTTCACTCTTACGAAGGATCGAACAGCGAGCTTGGGGAATCGCTGCCGTCAAAAGAATGAATTCATCCTTGGCGTGACATTTCAGTCTCAATCCGACAACGTAGGTAGTCCAATAGAAATCGTTATCGCACTATCTGAACGGAATCTATCGAGCTCATCCAAATGGTTCGAGTTCCCGAATAGAAAGTGCTCTGCGGCATATGGCGATACATATTTGATGGAAAGAACGACAGCCAGCGGGAGGAGATTCACGTCGAGCCGTCGTTTGGCGTTTGAATCCAATGACTTCGATGACTCGACGAGCACTAAGCGAATTCGTTCTGCTGCGGAGCGGCCGATCACACGGATAAGTACGCATCGGAAAGTCGGAGGAACGAAAAAGAGAGAAACGGATTCATGGACGATTCAAAGCTGAAAGCCGAAAGCTTCTCGAAAGGATGCTCGTTTGATTGATTGTTCCATCATAGTATCACGAGTTATATATACAGTTGTGAACAAAAGTTTCCGGACATGGCAGAACTTCGTTGTCGTCATCGTCCGCATGATCGTAGAAGGCTGAAATTTGCTGTCATGATTCTTGCCCACATCCGTAGCTTCACTGAATCATTCCCACCCGAGGGAATCCCCTTGCTTGCTTTCATTTCCGAAAAAACCGGAAAATACGTGCTCAAAAGTTTCCGGACACAGGTGTTCACTCAGTTTTACTTTGGTAGAACAGCTCCCAGAGTTGATGATCGGCTGCACTATATGGCAGGACCGGGTGTCCCAGCCTAATACTCCGTATTGAGACCTTTCGCTGCAATCACTGCTCCACAACAAAGCGGCATGTATCGTCTCAAATTCCCGTAGACAATGATTGGGTATTTCTTCCACTCCTTCTTCAAAATTTCTAGACACATCTTCCCGGCGGCAAATGACAGCAAATTGTTCTCTAATATCTCCCCGTACATGACAGCGTCCATACGCCCCTCAACCGAGACGAGAGGAGAAACGCAGGACGGTGCAAAAATGCTCAACACTAAGACCCCATTCATTTGTCCGGAAACTTTTGTTCACAACTGTACCTACGTGTCATCACCAACACCGCGGCGTGCACCGGCACGGCGGCGGTGTCGACAACGGAATCGGCGACGACGACGAAATCAACAAAACTTGTTCTTAACCATTTTCCAAGACGGACCCCGGTATCACTAGCCAGAGTAGCCGACCGCGCAGCGAGCTAGAAAGCTCCAAGAAGAGAAGCAACAAGCGATGTGTCCGTTGCTGTGACGGTCTTACGCGAGGAATGACGGACAAGGCGTCGAAATTGTGCTTGGCGTCGACATCAAGAAGTGAAGAGCTTGAGCGAGTCCGAAAGTTGGGCTGATTGATCCGCCGCGCCGCCGCCGGCATCAACAGGTCTGCACGATGTGGCTGGCTCCCTGGCTTGTGGTCTATCTACTCCAAGCTGCAACTCCGATATTCAAATGCGCGGATCGCTCTGTTCTGTGTTCATGGGAATCGCGGATCGGGCGATTATTCTTCATTTTCTGAATCACGAATCGTCACTAAAACCTTCCGGGGACGGTGGGGAAGGGGACAGGAGATGCAGACCCCGTGGACAGTGAGGGAGAGAAAAAAAACGTTGACCTTGCCTTTGTCAGGCTGTATGTCCGTTTCCCGCCTGGTCGGTCGGCCGATCTAGAAACGAAAGTCTAATTTACAGTAGATGAGATCTCTTATCTCACAATCAGCTCACATCTGAGAGCTCGTAGAGGGGTCTGAACGACCGACCGCCCGCCCGCCCGATCGCTCGCGAGAAGACCAGCCATTCAGATGCAATTGTTTTTAACGGAGTGGGAGAGTTCTGAGTGAATCCGCGGGATACTTCGAGAAGGACCGCCAGAAGCGCAGGGTAAAGCTCTGACAGAAAGAGTGAGCTAGCAGAAAGACTAGATAATCTATAACTCACAAAACACAACACACACGCGCACTCAACAAAAAAAAAAGGAAGAGAGACTGACAATGAAAGACTTTCCTCTATTCCTCCTATCTACTGTTATCGGTTGCTGCTTCTGCTGTGACTGCTGTCGGGTGCGTTGCCCATTCATCCATTCACTCACTCACTCAGTCAGTAGCTCAATGACTGGCTCGTTTACTCCAGTGGCTCACTATCGGTTAACTCACAATCAGTCAGCGTTTAAGGAGGTGCCGTATGACTGCTGTTAACTTCAAAGTGGGTTTTCAACGAGGAGAAAAATCCGAGCGAAGAGGCTGTTAATACCTCCGACCGACACCGACAATCTGATCGTCTCTCCCCTGGTCGTCTTCGCGATCGACGGGCCGGTGATTGTCGATAGCGCTAATCATGATAGCAAATTGGGAGCTGAGTTTCACCCCTGTTCCATCAAAGCAAAAGCTGTCCGACCGCCCGACCAAGCCAGCACCACCTCCCGCGCACTCCATATGGTCTCAAGCACCCAATTCGTGATTCATTCATTGTAACCCTCGAGCATCTCAAGATTTCAACCAACCGGCACTTAAGCGGAGAGCGAGGTTTATTGGTGACTTGTTTCGATGCGATGTGGTTTTCTCACCGGCGACTAGTTTTAAAGGCTAACTAATTGCCGGCAACCGATTAGAGAGGCTACCGTGCGTTACCGCTGTCAGCGTTCGTTCCAACTGCTCTTCCCTCGGTTTTTTGTCCCATTTATTGTTGTTGCTGCTGCTAGTATTATTATTCGTTTCTCTTCTTGTTATCCGTCCGGGTTTTGCTGCTGTCTTCGGGTTATTATGGGACGTACGTTTTAATTAAGGCTCCGCCTGTTGCTTTGCTTCTGCTCATTACGATGAAGATGAGTCCGCCGCGAGCGCTGCCGTTGGCGGCATTCATTTCAAGTCTAAGGAAGTGGTTCCGAGCGAAAGTTGATACAAATGTATGGTTCTACAATCTTGCCAATAGGTCGGACGGGAATACTGATCCTTCGTTTCCTCACATGACGAAGTTCTCATCATGCTCGAATAAGAACCATGACATGAGCTGCCCTAGATCGCGTCCGCAATTATCTCGAAATATCGTCGGATAGAAAGTGGAAAACCGTTTCGAAACGAAGTTTACGAAATAGTCTTCCTCCCACCTCCTACTATTTTTTTTCTGCCTCGGAATCTCGATGCGAGGAACTTGAAAAAGTCACAAGAACATGCTCCAAGGTTTCCAATCCATTCAACGAGATTCGTTCCACGTACCATATCGCGCTCCGAGGAACTCCGAAATCAGAATCGGATATCCACACCTTCTCCGAGAAACTTCCGTCAAGTTTGTAATGATTTCGTGACTATTGAGAGATCTACGATTCCCAGCTGTCCCAAAACTCATCCAATGTCGATACGCTGCGGCCTATCCTTTGCTATTTGTAGATATCGATCAGTAGCATGGTGGAGAAGTTGAAGGGTCAACGTCGATGTCGACGAGTTGTCTGATCTTTGAGCACGTCGTAGTGCTGTCAGCGAAAAGCTAGCCGCATCTGATGGAAGAATTGTGTCTCTCGAAATGCCTATCCGTTTCCGTTCCGTGCTCTACCGACCGGGAGATGATTGCATTACTGTTAAGGACTGGCTGGCTCGCTCGCTGGTAGGCAGACCGAACGAACGATGGGTTCGGTCTGGGGGTGGGACGGGGACAACGAACATGCACACGATCAACAGACAAGCCAGCCAGTGAGTGAGCGAGCGAGCGAACTGACAGACACCATGGAGTACAGAAAGTCAGATTGAACCGTTGCGGTGGTACACGGTGGCCTTGTGCCTGACCTCTCGAGAGAGTCCGACTCCGAGGAAATCGGGAGGGTCAGGATGGGATGCTCGTAGAGGATGGCATGCTAATAAATTTCCGCTGGCGTCTTCTGTCTGTTGAGCACAAACGCGTGCATGTACTCGGCGCACGACTCTTGCAGTCACACTGCACTTTATTGTTCCTGACAATTGTCTCGGAATGCTGAACAAATAATGCGTACACACATGCAAGAGTCTGAGAAAGGAAAAACGTTTCGTCTGCAAGGGGCGCGCAAGATAGTTGTCCCCCGCGTCCCTTCGTTAGAGTGGGGCCCCAAGCAGACGTCGCGCCGTTTGCCCTCAGATGCAACGTCGGCGGGGGAAATGTCGGAGGAAGAGATGCTCTTCTTCTTGATCTATTGTTGCCCGTTTTCCTTTTTCCCGGAACCTTCTATCTACCTCGCCGGAACCTCAATCGTTCCTCCGTGAGATCTGGTTGCCCTGGTACTTGAAATTATGACAGTTGGTGACGGTTTCTTTTCTTTCTTGATAAAATCGTGGTCGGTAGTTACTTCGTAGCTTTGTTGAACGGCAGATACGTGAGCGTTCTTCTATCACTGAATGGCTTCGCGTGCGCTGCTTCATCTACAGCATTCGATAACGAAAGTTGTTAATCTGTTTCAATTTCTATCATTAAATTGGATTACGCTCAAGAATAGTTGCGAGTTCTGAAGAAGTCCAGCGCGTCCTAGGCAGCTTGTTCCAGCAGCTCCGAATGGAGGATTCAAAAATCGATTTCTAGATGCGTGTGGTCTGCCGCCGACTGACAAATGCATCGGGTTTCGCGTTCGAGCGAACCGTTTCCATTCTCTACCAACGAAGCAAACTTATCCAAACTTCACTTCATCAAGCAATCAATACATTCATCAACATGAGTGCAAGGAATAGAAAATCAACCACATCTTCCCGACTGACTGACTGACTGACGGTCTCACTGACGGACTGTCTGACGGATCGACTGTCTGCCTACAGGCGTGCTCTGGTTGAGTGTCGTCGTCGTCGCCGTCGTCGATATCTCAGCTCGACATCCGTTGTGGAATCTGAAGATTCGACACTCAGACGCCGTAACTCAAGTCGTCGACTCATCCGCTCTGCAGCTATCGGTCGCCGTCTGGATGTTTGCGTACGCGTTGTTGGCAGACGAGACGAAGAGAAAAAGTGAGCTGGAAATAATACTCAAATTCAGCGATTCCCGTCGCTCTACTCCAGCCTCAAGGTCGATGGCGGCCGTTGAACGCTGCCGCGGAGTGAGCGAATCCATGAATGAAATGCATCGGCCAGCCATGAATGCTGAGATCGGCGGAGTGATTTGAAGAAGACCAACGAAATCGTAACGCCCATGCAGATCGCGCTCGATCCGCCACACCGCACGTCCACCCGTCACAACTTCACTCATTCACTCACTCACTCACGCTAGTCAATCGCGGTAAATAGAAACATATGTAGATCCATCGATAAATTTCGGATTTATTTACATACGTTCAAAGTGGCTTCTGACTGTCTGGGCCAGTCAGCCATCCAGCCAGCGACTGAGTGAACGAACGAACGAACCAACGATTCCGTAGCTTCGACGTAGACGTATCGGTTCACTGTAGTTTCGGAGCGACGCGAGCGACGGAACTTCCATAACCACCAAGGGCAACCAAGGGTTGATTGAACCACATGCTGCTGGTGGTACGTTCGAGCCCACCGAAGGTCAAGGTGGGCCACAGCTATACGGGACAACTACGTCTACGTCGTCGTCGCCGTCGCCGCATCGGTCGATGGCTCGTTTGCCTGTCCGTCTGCGACACGATATCTATTCAAACGAACGGCTGTCGAACAGAACGAAAATTTCAGAGAAATTTCGCTGGATTCGACGCCGCTCGAAGTTTGGTTTGTACTTCTACCTCGAGTCCGACTGATTGTGAGTGAGCCAACGAACCAGACGACGGGCGAGCCGGCCGAAACGAGCGAGCGTCCGTCCGTCCGTCCGTCCGTCGGTCCGTCGGTCTGATGAGTTAAGGACAATGCACCGTCGACAAGGATGTCATCGTCGAACGCAGAACAAAAACGTAGTCGTCGTCGTCGTCCACCTCATCTTGTGCGGCAGGCCCTGTCTCTCGCGAGACCATTAGGAGGCTTTGGCGCTCGGCTTCCTGTTCTCGGAGAGCAGCAGCAGACCTGTTACATTTGAGCTTTATGATGAATCATTGTTGTTGTCACTTTAACTAGAAGTGCCGTCGCCTGTGTATCAGTGACATCGGGGACATAAACAGAAAGACGCGACACCACCACCATGTCAAGCTGCCGATTCTGCGATGGCAGGCGGGCTAGCGCGCTCGGTGCGGCTGCTGCTGCCAGAGGTGGTACCGCTTGGTGCTGGTCTTGGTGCTTGTTTCTGCTGTCAACATACGGGAGAGCCGGATCAAGTTTCCTAGACCAGTCAAGCTCGCTGTCAAAACCACGAGACACCATGAGAGCATCGTTTGAAAGCGTCGCCCACTTCATTCTCGCATCAAGTTCTTCGCAAACCTTCTGGAAAGCTCCGCAATCACAAATCGAGTATTTTCCAGAATCCTGAAATCCTTCTCTGTTATCCTGTTTTTCTTTAATTCCAAAAGCCAAGAAGGAAGATTCTTGCGGGATTTTAAAGGTTGGATGCGAAAATTGAGAAAAAAATCCCGAGGATTCTCAAGTTACTTACGACGCGACGGTTCCGCAGGTCCAACTGCTCCCCGAGGGGCCCGCGGTCCCCAGAAGCTCAGAGGGCGGTGTACACATGGTTCTCCATGTGGGACTTCTGCGTTTTGTTCCGACACTGATGGTTTTGAATGGCTGTGGAGGCTAGTGTTTTCAGACGACGAGAGTCCCGAGAAAAGGTCTCGAATGCTGCAGGAGTTCCCCGGACGTGCGAAGATTGATTTCATCGCGTTATGTTCCGCTTCATCGAACAGGAATCGTTCCTCCGAGAGCGAATAGAGGAGCGGCTGAGCTTTCGGCTGTTTCTTTGGGTGCTATCGACGAGTCGATCTTGCAGGCTTTGTGGTATAGAAAGTTCTTAATGAAACGAACGAACGAACGAACGAATGAATGAGTGGGGAATCTTTTGCCTACTCCGAACGAAAGAACGAACCAACGAACGAACGTGAGGACAAACAGACGCACAGACGGACGGATGAGCAAGAAGACCTGACGGCAGCAACAGCGACTACGGTAACAGCAGCGAGCAGGCGACCGAGCGAAAGAGCGAGAGAGGAAGCGCGCGCGATATAGAAAGCAAGAAGAAGTTTCGGGGAGTGCCTCCAATGGAGCACGAAAAGGACAATGGCAGACGATTTGTTTTCCAGTCTAAGTGGCTTTTCGTCGAGCGGAGACTTCTTCCTCCGAGTCGTCGCCAGCTGCCACTGTTACTGTTAGCTTGCTCTCTAGCGCTGACTGACTGACTGACTGACTGGAAGGCACGCAGTCAGGAATCATCCCCACGAGCCGCTATATCTGATCAGTCCGCGGAGTTGCTGGTTCGGTCTGCCTATATTTAGCGGGGAGAACATATCGTCGCGAGGCTGCGCACGCACGATGCGTGCGCGGCATCAAAACAATCCGCACAGAGGACCTAGCAATCGTCTTTTGCTTCGAACCATTCAACAATGGCCCACTGTCAGTCAGCAACTCACTCAGTCATCCAACTCTACGAGAGGTCACCAAGTCGAGAGAAGAGTTCGGCTATGGGCTAATGAATCTCAATCAATCCGGAGCACCCGGCTTTCAGCGATGAGATTCCACTTGAATGTTGTCCTTGTGGCGCTTGAAGCAGAGGTTTAAGAGCAACTATGGTACAATCACCACAGTGGTTCGGAAGGGTTAGGGGATGAGGCACAGATCCACACTGATCTGGGCTCATCCCGAGTCTGATCGACGGCGCCGACGTCAGAGAGTGGAATTCGAGATGGAGATTCGATTGCGTCGGAATGGCATCGAGTTCGTCCATCGACGAGCGGCCCATGATCACCGAGAAGCCGGCGAAAACCGCTGCGAAATCGAAGCGAAGTCTGATCCACGAGTGCAGATGAGCAACTGAAGGTGCCGTGTCATTCGAGTACCTTCAAGTTCCCCGAGTAAGAAACCAACGGTATTGAAAAATCTCGCGACGGATATCGAAAGGCCGGAATTCTCAGAGGTCGATGTTATTTTGCGGAGTACCTAATTCGTTCGGCGTAACTACCAGCTGATCCTCCGATCAGCTGGGTCCGGCATCAGCTGATGGCTCTGCCATGACATCATCAGATGGGCATTTTGTTCTAAACCACGTCCGATCGTAATGCTTGATTTCCCTGAAGCCTCACGCATTCTGTACGCAAGCGCAAATCTGCCAAACTGAATTCGTTGAATAACATAGTTCATAATTTCCGACCTAGGATAGGTTCGGTGCTTGTGACCTCTGAATCGAACTCCGAAATTCATGCAACGAAATTCGATATCCATCAAAGCGGCATCGGGGCCAGAACGATTCTGATGTGCGGAAGCACGAACGGCTGTAAAATGAGTTAGGTGTGCATGAGATTTTGTCGCGTGCGGTATGACAATGCGGCAAGAACAATGTTTCGCAAGCGAGCCCATTCAAACGGGTGAGAGGAGAGCGAGGAAAAAATGCAAGCCATCCATCTAAGTGTGGCGTTTGAAACTGCTTTCGTGCTCGGCGTTTGTTTTAAATGCAGCCCGCCTGCTTGGTTGGTTGGTTGGTTTGCGGCCTGCCTGCCTGCCTGCTTTCCTACCGGACGGACGGACGGCGTGGAGAGCTGCGGCTTGATGGTGCAATAGAGCTCCCATTGCACCATGCAGAGCAGCTTCCTCCTATGTCTCTCTCAATGATTTTATGGCCGTATCTGGTGTAGGGTTATATCTCTTCGTCGCCGCTGTCGACGACGGTGATTCCTCGGTGTCGGTCATACTGCTATTGAGGTTGAAGCTCGAGGTTGGTGATGGTTCGGGTCGAGGCCGCGATGAGGACCCGGTGCAAACAGGCGGCGGCGGCGGCGGCGGCGTGACGATGACGACAACGAACACTCCTTGCATGTAGATGGCTCCCTGGTACAGCATACATCATCAACGCCACCACTCGTCGTCTGTGGCGTTGCCGGGGTTGGCCAACTGGGGATCCCGATCGGGGGCCGGGGGGTGGCGCGGCTGTAACCGTGGCCGTGTCTCTCGGTCATATAGCGCTGCACGTGACTACCGATAGCGGATCGAAACGGAAGAATGCCTACGACGACGGACGTATGTGACTCTTCGCAGTCAGCCAGCAACCCACCCATCTATCCATCCGTCCATGTATCCAGTCAGTCGGCGAGAGATCCAGCCAGGCCAGACGTGAGCGTTTCTCCTATTTTTTCGTTGTTTCCCCTCCTGCTGCTGCTCCTTCTCCTCCTCATCCTCCTCCTTTTGTTCCTCATCAGGAAGCGAACAGACGAAGGTCTTTGCCTCCTGCCGCTGCTTTTCGTTCGTTCGTTCAGCGGTTGGCCCTCCGGTCCCCCTCCTTTGTCCCGGGCCCCCTCCTGCGGGCGGTCGTCGACCGCCGGGGACGACACATCGTGATGGGTCGGCACGTAGAAAACATGGAACGTCGGAGCAGCGACGAGACTCTCGCCTGGAATACTGAGGAACCAAACGTGAAAAAGAATAAAAAGGAGAAGAACAGAACGACTTAGCGTCGGAACGACTTTTTTATGCGACCAACGCTCACGATCACACCGAGCACAAGCTATCTTGACCCCGACATCGTCGAATCGGCTCAAATGTCCAAAATTCGATCCCTGTATGTTTTTCGGTCCGAGGAATACATACTCCGTATCGTCATCCCGGACCCCTTCTGTGAGAGGAGGAAGCAAAGGAAAAGGCATTTCCAGGATCTGTGCAGTAGTTCCTGGATCGGAATCCTGATAATCCAGCGGAGTGCTCTTCGGCTAGGGAACAAAAGGCAGAAGGAATTCCGCTGAGCAGGAATAGAAGGGAGGAAGGTCGTAATCTATTCACGTGGAATCCACTGTGCTCGGCGATAGGCACGTGACCACATGCTTTCCTTGTGTGTTGTTTCCTCTTGCTTAATCAATACACTGACTGTGTGAGAGGTTTCTCGGTGGGAACGTTATCGAATTTTCGATTCGATCATATCTTGCATCATAACAATAACCGAAACAGAGCGCCTGAGTAACTCCTGGGAAGACGGGAGGAGAACAGGCTGCGAGGCCAACCTGCAGAGAATCGGGGGCACGAGAAAAGAAACAAACTTTGCTATCTCCTGTTTGATATCGGCAGCTATGAATATTTTGCCCGAGCTCGCGTGAGGATTCCTTGTTCCAGTAGTTTACTTCCCCCTCCATAGCCGTTGTTGTTCCCTACCTGCCAATGCCACTGTTTGAAGCTTCCGATTTTGCTGACGTTTCCGTGACCGCTTCCAACATTGTTTTTGCCAACGGGGGCTGCTGCGACCGGTAAACGACTTGAGGGGTGTTCCAATAGATGTAGCTCGGAAACCGGACCAAGGGACCAACAAGACCGACAAGACAAGGGACCGACTGCGTGGCATGATGGTTAGCGTACTTGGTACAAGCGCATGCTGCTATGGTGGATGCCATAAGCGACCGGCTGCGTTGTTCGGGAGGTTCCAGGTTCGAATCCTAAAGCGTGCCAGAAGTATTTGGCGGCGAGTACGAGAGAGAACAGGGACCGACTCCGCGTTGACTAAGCGATGATTCGTGTGTCAACCAAAGGAGAGAAGGGATGCATACCTAGGTGAAGTTTGCGGGAAAATTAGCTGCCGACACTGATCCTCGAATCTACACTGCGTACGTGAAGCACAGCATGCGCGTTGTAGTAAACACAGGATTGACATGGTCGCTCCGCCAAACTCAACGCTGCGTGTAGGCATGCATCGACCGATACTTGACGTGTCTGTCAGAGTGGGTTCAACGGTGTCCACTCTCCTAAAAACTGTGACCGGCGTCCGCAGAGCTTGCTCGCCCCTGAAGTGAAAGGGTCGTCTACGGATGAGACGTGAATAAAACCATACCATACCAAGACGGGGCGGAGATCGTGTTGTTCGGGAGCCCTAAGCTCAATCGGCGTCGAGAAGTACGAATCATAGGGTGTTCGTCGAGGAAATTCCTCATATTTCGGTGCTTTTGGTTTCAAACGGTTCTCGATGATGAGCTCAGATGAGCCCGGCTGTAAGTTGCTGTGTTGATGTTCTTGTGATCTCCTCATAGCTGACAAAGTTAGACAAACCAGACCACAATGCACAATAGCTGTCGACATCTCATGGAAGGTCGAGTTCAACAACCTCGTCTCATATTGAACAAGAGAGGAGACAGAACAGGCCGGCGCTTGTCTCTCCGAATGTTTTCTTTCTAATACAACAAGCTAATTATCTCCGATCCCCAGTTGAAATATGTTTTGGACATATGCTCGTTGTCTCCGGACCCGGAGCGAACAGGCCCGCCCGTCAGCCAGCCAGCCCGCCGAGCGGCCGGTCGGCAAGCTCAGGCCCCAACTCAAGGTCGAGCCGTGAAAGTTTTCCGCTGCCATCATGGCACAAACAAAGATCGAATTGAGGATGCATACTTGTACTCTTTTGAGAACGCAGCAACCTTGAATCCTCCCGGCAGCAGGGAATCGATCTAATTTCGTCGAGGAACTCCAGTCGAACGACTTCAAGGCGCCACGGGAATATGAAACCTCTCGTGGAACTATTTCGAGCCGACATCGAGTCGACAACGTCGAAAAGCTCTTGAGATGATACGATTCCAGGCGCGATCGGAAGAAGGATCGCTTTCCAGGCGATTCCAGGTGAACTTTTGATGTGACTCGAAATCTGGAAAACTCTCGTACTCTTTGAAAGATTCCCTGGGAGGAGGGAAAAACTCTTGAAAATTCTCCGTTCTTTCGGGAATCGATATCTCAGCATTTCCGAGCTCGGAGAGTGCTCGTGACGAGCATCTCAATCGTAAAACACGTTTTATACAGTCGTCCCTGTTCGTCGAAGGTCGCCTCGGGTTCATATCGCCCCGAAAGGGATATTCTCAGCACAAGTTTGGGGACGGCGGCGGGGAAAAGCTGACAACTGTTTGATTGATTACGATCGTAAACAAATTCTCAGACTGGACAGCTTCCGAGCGACTCACTCAAATCTGTTAGCATCTCTCGCGTGGTGTCGTGCTCTGGGTTCGCTGCCGCTGCGCTTTCTTCTCAGACGAGAGATGTTAACTACCTACTCCGTGTTGTTCACTAGCTCGCTCGCTCGCTCGCTCGCTTCTCAAAACTGAGTAAGACGTCAGCCATCAATTTGGAAACACGCTCATCAAGTAAGAGCAACGTCGTTCGTCAGATGAATAGCGACAGCCAGTCATCCCTTGATGTCTCTCGAGACAACTCAATGGTTACGCTAACGTTCTGCATGATTTCGTCATTATTCCAGCTCGTCGCGACTCAACTCGCGCGATCGCTATCGAATCTTATGTCGAGGTTTGGTCGAATGCCCGACTTGACTTCGAGACGAATCGTCGCTAATTCCAAATCGATAGATTCCCCGTATTTCGCGGATCCAGGCGATTTCAGTTATCGTACCTTATCGGGTCCTGGAGAGAACCCCGAAAAATTTGAAAATGATCTCAAATGGAATAGCAACACTTTGTGCCGCGAAACTCTCGAATTTCTGGTCAAGCAGGACGGCCCCGAGACGACTGCGATTTTCGCGATTTTAGCACCTCGGATTCAAGAATAAATGATGCCTGAATGCTTGAGCGCGACGCTCCTTTGCGCCTACGTTCAAAAAGAACGTCAGTTACTCTGCTTTCGTTGTGGTTACGATAATCTCAGCGCTGCAATTACATGAACGATGAATTCCACAAATTATTGCGGAGCACTCATATACGAGATGTTATCACTTGTTAGGATCATGACAAGCCGAATTCAACAGCGTTACAAACAATTTCGCCTGCTCGCCGTCGTTGCTGCCGTTGTCTTCATTCCCTTCTGCTCCTCCATCGTCGTGGTCGTCGTCGTCGTCGTCTTGTTCTTGCTGTCTGTCGTCTTTTGTGCTCATTGCTATTCTGATGGCCACACACAGAAATCCTCTTTGGATTTCTCGCGCTCTTTACCGGACCATTTAGATGTTGTAGTACGTAGTGGAGACATACGAAAACGACCGCGGGTCCTTTCTTTCATCGTGTTTTTCGTTCACTTTGCGGCATCGCCAACACACCGTTGCTTCGGCTACCACCACCACCACCGCCGCCGCCAACGACGACGACGACGACGAAGACACTTGTTTTCTATTTTCGCCTTCACTGTCATCCTCAAAGCGGTTCTGAGCCGGAGCCGCGGATTCAGCTCAGCGGCAAAGCAGATTACGTTAAAAGCGTGCGGTGCGTGGAAATGGTGGAATGCATCGCACAGTGATTGCGTAATAACATTTGCCCGCACCGAGATCCTCTCGCTTTCGCCGTAGTAATAGCTCTGCCGATGACATTCCTCGTTCGCCGTCGATCTCGTCGGGGGTCTCGATCTAGGTAATTGAAGAAGACCGTATGCGGCACGTGAAGGGCCAATGGTGCCGAAAACATCCCCACCTGGGTCGAAAATTACTTTAAAACCACAGAACTGTAGTGATTTCTTCCTTGTATCAGTAAAAATCTCGGGACCCAAATCGCATCATGACGTCAGATGATGAGATTCTCCCAAAAGTGGCGGTTCGGCGATTTCGGTTTGATCGAGGTTTTCTTTATTTGCCGACACCTGTGGATTCGATCCTAGGCCAGGGCATAAGACGCTGCTTCCGGTTTTCAAGCTTCGCTCAGTCAGCGAATGTTATTGTGGCGGTCATAGGGGTCGGGGGTCGTTTACGTGGGGTCGTTGGTTTCGGGACGTCGGTCGGTCGGTTGTATGCCGGCGAGATATTTCTGGTCGGCATTCAGACCGTTCGTAGTAGAATTCCTGTTTACACTCATTGTTCAGTTTCTCGCGAAGGTGGGAGCGGTCTCCGAGTCGACAACAGCGATCTCGATCATAGCTCCGATTCCGAGGGCTGAGCGCAACATAGAGGTCGAGAGATAAAGATAGAGCGAGAGAGAGAGAAAAAAACAGAGTTCGAAAGAAAATCGGTTTCAGAAACCGAAGCTCGAAAGAACGGCGGCCTGAGAAGAGGAAAGCCATGCGACGGTGGCGGCGTCGCCATGGGGGATCTTCCATTCCACTATACCATTGAGCAGGAATCAAATTTCGTTTGCAGCTCAACTCAGCCAGGAGGCACCTGCGTCATCCTTGCGGACGGACTCTTCGGGCTGTTAGTGAGTTGAATGGCAGGTTGACCGGCTGAATGGTTCGAATGGCTCGGCTACAAGCTCGGCATTTTGTAGCTGTTGTGGAGGATGTTCAGTTTGGGTCTCGCTCGGACTCGGAGGACAGCTGAGTTGAACATCATCAGCTGCGGCGGTGGCGGCGGCGGCGGCGAGAGCAGCAGCAGCAGCCCCACAATCTCGAGAACATTGGCATGAACTGGTTCGCGTCAACAGGGCGGACGAGCGAGAGATGAACAGGCGCCTTCTAAGAGAACTCCCAGCGTCCAACGAGCAGTAAGCGCTTTTCTCAACTCGCCAGGTTGTCTGTTTGCATCGATGGAAATATGGAATCCAGGAAACGCGGGGGATGGAGCAACCGGTCGACACGGAAAGGTTGTGAGAGCCGCAGCGGATCTGTTTCTCTCTTCTTCCGAGCGGAATCCGGAATCCAGCAGAAACCGAAAAAAAAGAAAAAGAAACACCCAGATCTCGGGAACGCATTTTGCGCCGATTTCGGTCGCGACGAACCGAAATTTTGTGTCCGAAAAGTGTGAAGAAGCTTGAAAAATTCTAAAAAATTCCAGAAAATCCGAAGAAATCTCGGAAAATCTGAAAAAGTTCCGAGAAGGCCGAACCGACACGTGGAGATTTGGGGCCGACTTCCCGGTGTTAATGACTGCTGGCGCTTCTGCCCGCGAGACCCTGCCTGGCTTGATCACCTTCCACACCTCCGTTGTGATCAGAGGAGATTTTCTGAACGATTTACATAATCCGGCTCGATTTCAACTCTGATCGGAGCCGATGGTCGCTCCAAAACAGCTATCGTTAGCCGCAGATCGGGTTTCTCACTGAAATTCTCCGCTTTCAGCAAATTTCTGCGCTCCTTGCGGTTCCGACGGTTTTTTTTTCTCCTCTTTCTTTTTTCATTCCCAGATTACGGATGTGTGGTGGACATAATACATATGTTCCACAAGATTTCGCTCTTGATGCGGATCCTTCTTTCTGGAATTTCCCTCGTGCGTTCTTGAGCGGGACTCTCGTGACTGAGCATGACCGTTCATCGGACTTTGTGCAGGACCGATTCTCGGTCACGTGAGAAGGCGCATCGGCATCTGGCGAAGACAAAAGACAATTTTATGTCCTCGTTAGAAACGCTTGTCGCGGAAATACATTCTTTTCAGATTCAAAAAAGCCCATAAAGCGAGCCCGGGTTCGCCCGTCACTCCGTTGACTGGTTCGTTTGTGCCCGTTGTGTCCAAAAGTCAAATTAATCAATCCCGTTGTGTTCGTGCACAGAAAAGTGCCGCGCATTGTTTGATACGTCAAGCGGGCCACTTCTGTGCTCCCATGTCAAGGATCCATCGATTGATCGACGGGAGCCTCACTCACATTAGCCTCGTATATATGCATATATGCACGCAAGCACGCAAGTAGGCACGCGTTTATGCAGACATGCGTGCAAACCTCCACGCATGCATGCATTCATGAATGGAAAGTAAATATCTGCGGGAAACCTCGGCGAAGCGTCGTCGAACCTCGGATTTGACGAGGTAAGGACGGGCTTCGCAAGCTTCGACCGAGCCCTGAACCCGCCCTCAGCAGCGCTTTTCTTTTTTTCTCTGCTCTCTCGGTTCTTTTCTTGCGCCAGCCAGGCGGGCAGGCAGGCAGGCACGCAGGGCGCCGTCCTCTTGAGAATTGTCATGCTAATCTATTTTGCTGTGAACTGGCTGTGCTTTCTATCTCTGCTTCGAGAAGGGAGCGAATCTTCTCTGCCCGGCTCGAACTCAAAATTAAAACCGTCGTTTTCCGGTAACCTGAACTCAATCCGGCGTTCAATCTTCTGGTGAGAGCGGTTTACATAACAACACCGAGATGCGGTCGACCCGGAGAAACTGTAGCCTGCAACTCTCTCGGTCTCTCTTCCTTTCTCTCTATATCTCGCTCTCTCTCTCTCTGTGAATCCACGCCGCGCCGCGAGCGTTTGAGGAGTTTTCGAGACGGTCGGATGAAGCCGCAGGAGAGTGAGAATTGTGTCAATGGGAAGCCCGACGATTTCTCGTTCGTCTTGGTTCTCAATGAGAGAAATGACGCAAGGTGTGACAACTGCTACGAATACTCAACTCAGCATGGATCTTCCCGCATTTGTCTCCTCGTGTCTGGAGCGCGGATCTCACTCACTCGTTCGCTCGCTCGCTCACTCACTCACCGAGGATAAGTGAGTGTCGTCACAGGGTTTTTGTGTGCTACAGCTACAGCCGTCCCCGTCGTAGCCGTTCTCGATGGGCTGGCGTGCACTCGGCCGGTGAAGAGAGAGCTCGTAGAATTATCTCAAGTGGTTCATTCAGTAACCGAAGCTTTCCGAGAAGGTTATCACGCTCGACGCAGATTGCAGCTCAGCCGCATTCCACAAGGCTTCTTTTTTCTTTCTCAACCTTTCAATCGTATCCCACTTCCTGCTGATGCTGCTTTCAAGATCGTCATGGATTCCAACGTTACGCGGATGACCACGTGATCTTTGGTAATCGCGAGACCAAGTCCGCTCGATGACTTGAACGCTCGAAACTCGACCGAGATCGATCTACGATCACCGGCATCGCATCCAGGCTGGAATTCCGCAAACCCGAGTCAGGGGTGAAGAAGATGGAATGGTGGAAGGGGTGCATTGCACCTTGAGGACACAATGCGGCACTACCGATCATGTCTGAGGATTTTACACTAGCTCCAGCACTCCCTCTACGTGGTGTTGATCGAAATTTGTGAGTTTTAAAGAGAAAGAGGGAGGATCAGATTGATAATCTTTTTTTCCGGTGTAGATTCGGAGATCGTCATGGATTGTAATGTTCATCCGTCTTGTTCACCCGTTCCGCGTGATTACTCTTGATAAAACAAGCGATGCAACGTTGTGATAGAATTTTGTCTAGAAGATACAAAGTATCTCCACATGGGTGGGGACGCTTGAAGAAAGGAAACTTTGACGTGATGAGCGTGCTCTCAAAGAAACATTGTTAGCACGGAACGGAAACAAAGTTTGACACGGTTGTCTTTCGGGTCGCTCGCTCGCCCGCTGCCGGCGCATCATCGCCAGCTGATTATGATTATCTATCTGGTTTTCTGCTAGAGCCCCGTCCCATCAATCAAACGAGGATTGTTGTTGTTGTAGCTTGGGATCCGTTTAGATTTGTTTTGTCTGAACACTGTATGCATGCGGCATGGCTTGAGCAGCGCGGCGCCGGCGGTAGCTGGTGCCGTTGCTCGCGAGAAGAAGAAGTAATTCGCTTTGGAGAGGAATTGTCAAACATCATGATGGAAGATCGGTTTCGTTGTTTCTTCGTTTGTCTGTCTTTCGTCGGTCACGAGAGACGAGCTGACTGGCCAGCAATCCTAGTTGAACGGCTAGCCAGCCGGTCAGTCGAGTGAGCGAGCGACTCCGCGAAAATGGCAAAACAACGAAAAAAAAACGATGCCTTCGATTAGGAACAACGATAACACAACTACCCAATCTCTGAGGACCTTGGCTGCTTGCTTCGAGAACCCGACTCGTAGCTTTGCAGGTGCTCAATGCCGTGTTCTCAATATTGACATAAGTATACATACGACCTAGGCTATGCAGGGACGTAGATGATTCTGTTTCAGGTATAGTTCCCTGCTAGTAAGAGGAATAAAGCTCAGTGTTGCTCGCTCGTTTGCAACAAGAAAGACGTTGAGTGATGGACGCTTGACAATCACTTCTATTTCGAGTAGTTCTTGCTTGTTCGCTAGCCTTCTGCCTCTTTTTTGCTCGCTGGACGACGCTGGTTCGCCCGTTGCTCGGCATTCGATGGATAGCCCGACAGATAGTTCTGTTTCTCCGTCATGGGTTGTTGTCTACGTAGAGGTAGAGAGACATGGCTGGCCTCAGTGGACATGTTGAGTGTCCTGGATCAATCTACCAAAGTGTGTTACGAGCCCTCTTCACGTTAGAATCATTCGTTGGAATACTCTGAAAACCGTTCCCAAACATTCGTTTGCTTGAATAGCGAGCTCGTTGAGCACAAACTTGTTGAAAAATTCCCAACCATCGACCTATTGGAGACGTACGAGTGGACGATATCCATTTCGTGCAACGGAACCATAACCTCGAAAGCACCGTTTTCCAAGATCATTGAGATTCCACTCATTGTTGTTGCCAGAAAACGAGCGAATGAGTTTGAGTGGATAAGCTGGTGACTAGTCTTCACTTGTGTACGACGGAAATCACATCTGGAGCTAGGGCATGACGAGAGGTCGAATGCACTGCTTGCCCCTCCGGGCACTCTCAGAACTTGTGACCTTTCCGATTTCAATGAATTAGAGTGGTTTGCGATTCTTGTCTCGCGGATGCGCTCATCATGAATTGAAGAACGAATGAATCGAGTGTTTTGGCTCGTCTTGCTCGAGTTCCCATCCGAAGAAAAACCTAGAGAAGGAAAAGTGGAGACAGGGGGGCAATGATGTCACTCGGTGTAGATAAGGACGGAGCATAATGGTTCGATAGGAACTAGAAAGTCTGGAGGTCTGACTTTCTCAATCGTCACTTGCGTTCCTCGCGTATCCTGTTGCGAGCTATCTCCGCTCGCCAATGCTTGACAAAAATCTAATCCCTAGGCTTTGCACTTCTGAGATGCAGTGTTTCACGATGAATCCTGATTTCAGGAGATAATTTTTTTTGGAAAAACCCGTCACGGCGTGAACTGATTGGATCTGCCTTAAGAGCCAAGGTTGGAGGATTTTCTCCCAACAACAAACTTCCGGTCCGTTGTGACGAGTTCCGAGGTAACATTTTGCGACCTAATGCCCGCTCTTGTGGCCTGTAATCAGTTTGACAAAATTTCGCGACCACGGAAAGGCATACTCCCTCTAAATTCTTCTTTTGAATCGATTTCTCGCTGGATGGATCTGTTCGTGGCGGAAGCGAACACCTCGATCTCCCTGTCAACAGGCACCTGCTAACGCTTTGAAGCTCTTCAGTCGCTGTTCGCTATTTAGCAACAAGCATTTCGAGCCGCCATCGGAAAGAGAGAGTAACACCATCGGCAGGAGCTGCGGCAGAAACAGAAACATCAGAAATATGCGGCTGCATTGAACGAGTTCGACATCCGACCGAGTATTCTCTATTCAAGGGCACGAGGAATTTCACGAGCTTCACGCCAGATGTCGCTTTGTGAGTGAAACATGCCACAACAGCAACGACAGCGACAACAGAACAAGATTCTTATCACCGAGACATCAATGCATTGAAGCGGCCACGACGGCCATCGAGACGACCCCTGCATCCTGACAGGCTGGGCCATCATCGGGGGCATTGTTTTCCGTGACATGAATTTAATGCTTGGAATATTTTCGAGCCTGTCCTCTTCGATTTTTTCTCTTGCTCTTACCGACGGCCGATTTGTCGGCAATCGACGGAGTGGCTCTCGCGGCTTCGATTCTCGGGGAATTCGTCTGGAGGCGAACAGAGAAATATTTCGGGCCTGCTGCTGCTGCTGTTTTTTTCCTTTTCGAGGTTCACTCCGATTTCGCGGGAGCAATGACGAACGGAAGCCGCGCGTCGTCGTCGTCGCCGTCGAGAAAGATGGAATGGAAGAAAGGAGGAAGAGGCGGCTTGCCAAACTTTAATTTAGATGAATTTGAAAGGAGACCGACGAACGCTCGTTGAGCTGTGGTTTTGAGTCTTTGTGTTGCTGAATTCGGGATCTTGTGTCGCGGCCGTTCTCTCTCTCTCTCTCCTTTCCTCCTCCTCGAACTCCTTATTTCCTTTTATCTCTCTTCGTCCTTCTCGCTTTTGTTCGGCTCTTCATTTTGAACTCTCCGGACTCCGTGTGCGGAGTCTTCTTTTTCTCTCGCCCCTTCACACCCACGACACTCACTTGAACTCCGGAGTCCGCTTATTGTCATCGCAGTTTTGCTACTCGAACGCTCGTGGAAACTTTATCGAACATTCGTGACGATGTTCGTGGTCCGTTGGAGAAAGCGTTGAATTCGTCGACGCTAGCGATTGAATCTGAGGGTCCTGAACCGCGCGTCCTCTGCTCCTTCATCGACTCTGTCGTCCTTATCAATCTAGTCGAGAGACTATCCTTCCGATTCGTCCTGAGCGACGAAATCTTCTCCCCGTGTTCCTATGAGAACTGCCTCAACAAAACAACTCGAAGATGAATTGAGCAAAAATCATTTGTCGGCTCTGATGCAGAAAAGCGCTCCGCTCGAGGAAAACCAAAATGACTGAATGACTGCGTCCGACGGACCGAGCCCTCGAGTCTTTCGATGACTGTCGGCGGCGCGGCGCGAGTTCGTTAGTCTGCACCTCCGACTCATCAGTCGTTGCATGCAATCACCTGCATGTCGGCTCACTTTCGGGTTTCTCGAGTCAGCGTATCTCTCGCTAACTGACTAATTATTGGGTGTTTCGGTCCCGATAACCAGCTTCACGGACAACCCGATCCGAATCAGTGGATTCGCTGCGGGCTTCGACTTCGATACATGATGGAACGGCTACCGAGTTGCGGAGTTTCGCTCGTTCATGATCAACCCGGTGGGTCCATCAGCAAGAAAGCAGCGAGCAGATATTCACCACATCGTTTGTCTTCTGTGACGAAGTAAGTCATTCGTTCGACGCGCGAATCGCACGCAAGTCAATCGTGAGTTCACCGCGCTTGCGACTTTCTGTTCTCCAGCGATACCCCTCATTGTCAGATCTCCATCGTCGTGGAATCGAGAGAAACAAAAACGCGGATGTTTCGCCGTATAGAAATGCAAAATACCCTTTTTTGGATTGAAAATCTGTAATAATTCAAGTTTCTAAGCCACTTTCGTTCGAAATTCGGCATTGGCTAGATTTCCAATTTCTTCGCATCTGTGTCGAGAATCGGAAAATTCACGAGAAAACGACTCAATCGAAGATTTTTCTGACTTCGGGCAGGATTCCGACAGACGGAGGGCTGCGGTGAGTCTAAGCGCGGTTCGAACCCGGTGTTTGGGAGCCATATTTTTCCGTTGCTGTCGTAGAAGACTCTGTAGATTGGGAAAGGGCGAGACTTAGCGTTGGTTTTCTTGGTCGAACGCTAAGGTTTTTTTCTTGGCGGGTAGTCCAATCATCTGGGGGCCATATGGTCTGTGCTGTCGTGTTCGCATGCATGCATGCATGCATACATGTCTGTCTGACGGGTCGACTCGCTGGCGGACTGTTTGGCTCGCTGGCTGGCTCTCAGGCAGGCAGGCAGGCAGGACGCTTAGATAGATGAAACTAATGCCAGCAACGCCGAACGCCAAGCGTCGCAGCCTCCAGCACTAGCATCGCCAACTCGGGCCTGGACGGCCTTTCACACAATGCAACGATTTGGGGTGGAGAGCGCCATTTCTTGCTTGACCATTGCCATTCTTTCGAATCGAAACTCTCGCAGCCAGCTGAGCCAGCTTCTGCAATCGAAGAGAGCGGGAAGGCTTGAACGAGAATGGCGCGCCCAGGCGAGGCCAACCTGTATTGAGACATTCCTCATTGGTATTGTCATCCCATCCCCAACCCCCCTTTAGTCTCCCTGTTTCTCTTCTAGCGTCCATCATCACGGTCAATACACTCGAGAGAAAAAAAAAGGCGCCAAACGCATTTCCTTGGTTTCGAAAGCCTTCTGCGTCGGTTGTGGAGTACATACTAGCCCCTGCCCGGGGTAGAGTACTACCGTTGGGCATAGAGAAAGAATTCGGACTAACAGGTGGATTTCTCTCTCGATGCATGCCGTGGATATCCCATCATTGCCAGAGCAAATCTCATGATGAAGCGTCTTGTTTTCTGTCGAACATATTTACAACTTGGAAATGTTAGCCAATGGACCTCTTGGAACTTGAAATGTGACCATAGACGATATTCTTGATTCGGAGGCGCTTTTTCAGTATGATCGCAAGCCAGTATGAGATCTCACGCGAGTTCAGGGGTGGGGAGGAGGATATAGGTATTGAGTAATAAATAATCCAAATGAATAAATAATAATTAATACTCCGATAATCTTCAGCGTCTTCGTACGGGAAAACCGCGAACGACAAACGGCCTCCAAAAGGTACAGAACCCTCGAAAGCTTTGAATTTTGAATTTGGCGCCACCTGATTTGCGCTGTCAAGAACGTCGGGCTAACTTTTGTGGATTATCCGAACGGTAGAGGAATTTGGGGATACCATCTCTCGTTGACTTTCCTCGAACCAATGTCATCGTATTAAATAAATCGGTCGAATCTAGGGAAATCAACGGATTCAAATGATAGTCTCCGGACGGAGTTCCTAGTAATCTCAAATCAAACAAAAGGAGAGGACAGAGCGTCCCAAAACCCTAATCGATGGATAAATGCCATCGGGATCGATTGGACAAAACACATCGGCAACCTGTTCTTCAGCAAAAGAATTCCAGACAGAAGTCGAGAGCAACAACAGTATGAAACTCGACATCAGCTGAAGGGCGAAGGAATGAGAGACAGGTTGAGATCACGAATTCTACAGAGAGACAGAGAGAGAAGCAACTTGCAAGTGACAGAAGTCACCAGAAGCAGCATACCGAACGACTCAGCCGCGAACCCGCTGACTGGTTGCCCGGCTGGCTGGCTGGCTGGCTGGATGACTGAATGACGGGTTCGCCGATTGTAACCAGAAATCTCTGCTACCGGCTGATAGCTGCGAGTGCAGAACGAACCCTTCAGCGGCAGCAGCGGAATTCCTCTCGCTGAGGAATCCACCTGACAAAGCAGAGAAGGAGGAGGAAGAATCTAGCGCAATCCAGAAACGCCGAGAGCGTCGCGATCACCTCTCAGATGAAGAAACAGACGGACGAACGGACCCCCGATAGGGAACATCTAACCATCAGCGCCATCTCACAATGGACGACAACAGCAGCGGCGCGAACGACGACGACGACTGCAGTCAGGCGCTAATCTTTGCACTCGACATCGAACGGAGCGGATTTTTTTCCGATTGCAGCTCTCTCGTGCATCTGTCGATGTTGGCCGATGTTTAGCGAATCGAACAGAGCACAAGGAACGAACAAATGGAGCAGACGGACGCACGAACGACCGACTACAATTCGTTCAGACGGCTTTCTGCGGAAGTCACGCTGGCAGCAAGTGGAGCACAGGTTGAAAATTCCAAGCATTCCTCTTCGGCTTGACGCAACTTATGTCGCTACTTCGCTGCGCGCCAGTTATCCGGTAAGCGTTGTTGTTGCAGGGGCAGCAGCAGCCGCGGCCGGGTGCGAGCGTCTGGTGTCACAAACACACTCTCATCTCGTTGGTTACGAATGGTTCGTGTCCGATTTCATCCGATTGCTTACTTTCCGATCGGACCCGGGCGCCCTGCACCGGGCGCTCGCTACGCTCGGCCCTCGGCTGCTGGCGGCTGTGCTAGCCCTACTGCAAGGTGGTGGCAATCGCTCGATGCCTATTCCCTCATCTTCGATGTGAGGACATGTCGGCTTTGTGCGACTTATTCCTGTCGCCACTGATCTTTGGCGACACCTTATGACCTATAGCTTGATTAATGTCGTTCCTGTGTTTCATAATCCCCTAGCCTCACCTAGCACTCCACGCATGATGCACAATATGCCGGCGGCGGTGGTGGCAGCAGCCGCCGCCGCAGCAGCAGCACCCACCGCCACACATGATGTACAGCTGTACGATTCAGAACATAACTAGCCCACACAGAAGATATATGGTTCGCTTTTTCCCTCCGTTTGTAAAAAACTGTTGTCTGCCTCTCGTCTCGCGCGGTCGCCCGGTCTCTCAATGCAACCCCGGAGCAGACCAGGCTCCTCTTGCGCAACTTGTGCTCAATGTTCTCGTCAATGACGAGCACAAAACGTTGCGAGTCCCCGTTGTTCATGAGCAAGCGAGCGCTCGGGCGAGCGCTCGGGCGAGCGAGCGAGAGCGAGAGATCACAATCATTAAACTTGCTTTTGACCAGAAACATCGAATTTCCTGTAGGACAAGTGCCTGCTGTTCGAAACACCGAGGAGCGGAGCGTTTCAGCTCAAGCCCTCGAGTATGACAGCTCCATCAGACAGACCCGGGTTCTCTGACTCTGTACGAACGTAGCTGCCGACTTCCTGCTGATGCTGCTGCTGCTGTCTTTCAATGGCCACCGACATTTAACCAGTTTTTCAAAGTCAAGCAAGCAGCAGCGAGACAAGTGCTCTCAGTTTCGTAACCGTCTCCGATCTAAAGTCGCGAATGGGCGTTGTCATTATAAATGACTTTGGCAGGGGAGACGCTGGTTACATCCGTTCTCCGTTTTACCTCTCGTTCCCTATTCTGCTTTCTTTCCGAGTTCTTCTTCTATCGTCGTCATCGTCGTCTTCTTCCTTCTCTCTTTCCTACTACAACTACTACTACGAGATCGCGACCATCATGGTTATCCGGTATACTCTGTGTTGAAGGCCCCACCGCTTGAAACAAACAGACAAACAACAGAAAGCTCTACGTGGAAATAGTAAGTGAGTGAAGGTCCCGGAAGAAGTCTACCACTATCCAGCCGAATGGCAAGGAGAAAGAATGGAAAGAAAAAGGGAAAATAAGCTCAACTATCAACACCAGAGGAAGCGAAAACGCCAGCAGCGAGAGCAACAGGGGTTTTTAGAGCGCTTTTGTTCGAAGTAGGCTCTCACTAGAATATTCATGGCGTTGAGAGAAAAAAAAAAACGAAATTACAGTCCGCCCCCGGGCTCAGCGTTTCTAAACAGGCGAGCTCGCGTGTTGAATCTCTCCGAATAGACCCGCTTTTAGATTCTCACGCTTTCCCTGGAAATCATTCTCTCTTCCCGCTATCTTTCTCGGAAAAGTAGGCGGCCAATTGATCGTAGTTAGATCGGAGTCGCTGCTCAGATTTCCAGATCGGAAGAAGGAAAAAAGGGAGGAGGGGTATTTCCTGGTGGAAGATGTCGAGCACGGGGACGGCGCGGCGCCAGGGACGAGCACGACCACCTTTACCACTACGGCCACGACATGTCGTCAAATACATTTCACCAATGTGTTCTCTTCTTTTCTTGCTTTCACCCCTCGTTGTCTTCGTCCGTTCGTGCTTCCGTTCGGTATCATCGTGTCGCCAGGAACGCGAGACAACTCTAAATTTGGGAACGAACCCTGAGACCATTCGCGGGTACGAAATGTCCGTCGAAGTTGCCTGTGTAGAGGGAACCTTCTAGCTGCGTTCGTGGTGACCTTTGTGCGGGTAGTCGTGGTAAACGTGCCCGTGCTTGTCGTCGTCGTCGTTGTCGTGGTAGTTGCTGCTGAGGTCGCGGCGGCGGCGCCTGTAGGAATCCCGGCAGGCGACGGGAGGTGAATTGTCGTAGAGGTGAATTGCTTCCTTGACCGACGACAACCTTTGTCAGCAGCTACTAACGCGAGTGTTATGCCATCGATGGAAGAACAGGATGATCTTCCTCTTCCGATCACCTGGGCAGCAACTCACGTTCGAACCCTCTCTAGCGAGGTTTTTGCTCGGAGATTCATCCAGCGCGTCCGAGACAAACTCATTCTCGGTTTCCCTTCCCTCGCAGCAATTGTGGCCGTGCCGATTATTCCCGCAGAGAAGAGTGGGACCAATAATCCTCTTTCTTCAACGCCGCCGTTGCCCTCTTCGCCTTCTCGCTCACCGTAGGTCCCGTCCCGTCTTTCCTGCGCTGTCATCGTGGTCGTAGTCGTCGTCGTCGTCGTCTCCGTAGTCAAGACTTCCACCCTGACTGGCACCCTGACCGAGGGTGGTGGCAGCGCAACAAAGATCTCCGAAAAGACTGACACAGCATTGTGCAAGCGAATGCTCTGTCTTAATATGATTAGAAAACATAGATCAACAAACGAGCCGGCATCCACTCGTGCTTCTTTCGATGTTATTCTCGTAGTAGTACCTTTCAGTGTCTCGTAGTGGCTCGTTGTCGTCGTCGTCGTCCTCGTTGTCGTCATTGTTGTCGCTGTAGCTGCGGTTGATGTGCACGAGCACCCAACTGTGGTGGTGGTGGAGAAGACGATGACGATCGTCCTCGGCGGAGTCTGTCGGAAAGACGACCTCTGGAGAGAAAAGACCATCAAACGAACAAACGGCAGAAGAGGAATAATGAGGACACGGTGTGAACTCAGCACAACACACACGCACGCTCACAATCCTGCTAGAAACAACAATCACGAAAACGAAATGACGACAGCAGCGACAACGGCCGTCGCCGAAACTGAGAACACGGCGCGGCGCGGCGCCCGGCCTAGGTGCGAACCCGGTGTTTCCAGAAGCGACCGCGGACGGATGCTATGGACACGCTAATGACGACTCTTGACTCAATCATCAAAGAGCTCGACAACAGCGAGGTACAAAGATGGGCTCTTGTCTGTTTTCAGACAACGCGAAAGCGGCGGCAAAACACGAATCAGTCGCGCGAATCTGGAGGCAATTTTTCAATTCCTCGCGGTCTCGAGGTAACGCTCCTCCACCTCCGGCTTATGCCTTGATTCTCGATTTGGCCGTGATCGCCGCGCTTCTGGGTTTCGGATCCTCCATTCACAGCGCAGTCGGGTCGGAAATCTCCAGTTTTCGCGTTTGTAAGAGGTGAGCATTCTTTGTGGAATCGCCGGGACAGCTACCGACTCTCAATTTTCCGGATTCCATCGCAATTTCCAGACAGTTCTTGGAAATTCCATCACACCCAGTCGGTAAAGCACTCGTTTATTGAACTGGACGAGGAAACGGATGAGATTCACTTCTAGGCTTGTTCAGTAAGATCAAGATACACCATCTGAAGCTATGATACACGGCGGTGGATTTGGCCCTGCTAGTAACATGGTGTATTCTGGAACGCGTAGAAGTAGGCCGCGTAGGGAAGAAGTAGCGGAAGTCGGGATTCATCTGAATTTGCCGGAATAATCTTAGGTCCTTGGAGTCGAGAACCTCAGCAACCGGGGGAGGGAGAGCGCCGACGACTCTACCTTACATTTGAGAGCGACTTTGCGAATGAAACGCTGTTGGAAGTTATCAAGGGAGATGAGGTGTCGGGACTGCCACGGTCGCCAGATCTCTGAACCGTACAACAGGGACGGTATAACAAGCGCATTGTATGCCCGCAGATAAACGTCAGGACGTTTGCCCCCCCCGGGGGGGGGGGGGGGGGGGGGGGGGGGGTGTGGGGGGGGGGGGGGGGGGGGGGGGGGGGGGGGGGGGGGGGGGGGGGGGGGGGGGGGGGACTTTTTTTTTTGGGAACCCCCCCCCCCCCCCCCGACTTTTTTTTTTGGCAAACCCCGGCGGTTTTTTACCCCCCCTACCTTTGATGATTTTTCCATCCGAAGCTTGTCGCGGAGCCGATATCAATCTGGGGAAACGATTCCGAAAACCACAAGATAAAAAACAAAACTTATGTCAATTTGTGACCCATGGTGGAATGTTAAAATCAGCAAGTCGTCGCTCCCAACGCCCGGCGTGCAAAGATATTGTGCAAGCAACGCTCTCTCCGAAGAGACCAAAGTCCCATCTCAAGCCATACAACTGTCAAATCGGTTCAAGGAGATTCATGAATCGTCGGTCGGTCGGATGTCGTTTCATGACCCGGCGTGCAGATCATTGCACCGACTGGGCGGTCAGCTAGTCAGTCACTCACTCACTCAGTCAGTCAGTTGGGAGGGCAGGTCGCTAGGCTGACTGAGGGTTTTAGGACCCAGGCAAGGCTGATGAACTTCAGATCGAGGTGTCGCTCTTTTGAAAAAGTTCATTATTTATTTCGTTGTTCGCCGCGCTATAGAAACTCGCTCTGTTGTCTTCTCTCCTTTTCCTTTGCCGCCAGCGTCGCCGTCGTCGTCGTCGTCGAAGACAACCGAGCGACCGCCGGCCCGAGAGCCGGGCGGGCCAAATAGATGAGGCAGAGACTTAGAGAGCAGCGACTTCAGAGATTGCTCGTTGTCGGCCACTTGATAAATCCTTGTGATCTGATTTGATGGTATCGCCGTGAGACTCTTTTTTTTTTTCGTTTCGACAAGCCGGCCGCCGCCGCTGCCGACATTGGTCTGGCATTTCAATTAGACTGGCTCAGCATCGTCGGTGGCCGTGGCAGACCACGGCAGTAGTGGCTAGCCTATTTTAAAGAGTCGCTCGAAGATCACGCAACGTCCTGCATTCCATGACATGCTTGTCTTCCGGCCAGTTGCTCACTAACAGTCCTGGAATGACTGTCAGTGTCCGAGCAGTGTGTCAGTTTATTTATTTATCTACATACTTGGCAGCAGCGACGAACCAGCAGCCAGGGTGCCAAAGCAGCTATCGTTCCATCTCTGCAGGTCGGTGGGTTGAGCGAGTCCGCCTCTCAGTCAGACGATCTCATGTCTTCACACAGGGCTCGAGTCCTTTCTCTTTTTCGCAATTTGTACGGCTGTCGCTGTCTCGTTCTGCTTAGAGGATGATCTACGCTGATGAAGCAATCGACACAATGCCGTATTAATATCCGAGGAGGACAAGTCAACGTCGTCGTCGTCGTCGGCGAGCAGCGGACGCGCGCCAGTCTGGTTCACTGATCGGGCGTTCAGTTCTAGTATCGCCGCTCTGAGTGAGTGTCTGGCACTCAGACAGACGCCAACAGACATTCGAATGGAAGACATATTGAAAGCTCGCTGAGCCGATGCACCGACAAACTGCCTCACAGACAAACGGCGAACACAGTCTCAAAGTGGGGATCACTAGGCACTGGGCACCGGTGGTGTTTTACCAGCCTGGCAACGCGGCAAGCGACCGCGCGCGCGACACACCATCAGTGTCGAGAATGTTCACAAGCTCCGCGATGATGGGGACGACAACGGCGCGGCGGAAACGGCGGCCAGCGGTCGCGGCTTGCATGGTAATACATGCCGCATTGTTTCTTGACGTGCCGTCAATAATCGAATTAACCCACCTCGTCAGGAAAATAACGTCATTTAGTTAAGCGGCCATTGTTGCCACGAGCTCGCCTTGCTCCGGGATGATTACGAACATCATCGGTAACAACGGGATCATCATCATCAGCGTGATCAGCGTGACGATGACGGTTCATTACTTGGTGGTAGTGGTGGTGGTGGTACCTGACAACAATCAGTGTATCCATCACGCGGTATTCTGTGCACTGACTATGATTGCGGGGAGTGGGGCGCAAGAAGCCGTGGGAGTTTTGGTTAGGGAAGGACAATGTACCTTGGCTTAAGGGGATGCGGATGGAATTGGAAGACTGGCGATGCAGCTAGAATGTCAACGCGTCGCGATGACATATTTCTACTGATTACTGACCGTTGACAGATTGTGCGAAAAGATTACGCCCGATGGGAAAAAAATTGCGATCCCGTTCTTCCAGACCGAAAACGGTTTGTTCTGAGGAAGACAGTACAGTGTACAGCATATTGATCCAATTTGATATGAGGAATTCGTTCAATATGACTCCATAAACTACTCAATACACATGTGTTCAACTTGTGACACATATTTGGAGGTTTACCAACAAAGTGTCTAACGACGGGAAGTCCATCGTACAAAATACCTGGTACACTTGAGTAGCGGATTGATCAGCTTGCAATTCACGCGAGGTCAGAGAATTGCGGAGGAACTTGCGGAAAAGGCATGCCTAGACATGGAAGTCATGTCGATGAGACTGATCTGTGAAAATTGCATTGGACGGAATTCTCGACATACCGACGAAGTTAATTGTTGTTCATACGGATGCTACGGCTCATGAAATACAGAAGTTTTCAATTCTGGTAAAATCTATTTGTTCGCGGCTACTCATTGCGAGCGGTCATCGGCGCCGTGGGAACCGCTGGAAGCCACACGGCAGTAATGGAATCGTCGTCTGAAGATATTCAATCGTTTCGTTGTCGAAGGAGTAACAAAGTCTTGAGGTCAGAATTCACGGAGTTCAGAGCATGCTGCGTCGGCCGAACCGATAACCGATGGCCTGATGATATGCGAAAGCCAATTACCCGTTGGTTCATCCATTACTGTCGTGGTCGTGCTATAAATGATCAAAATTAGCAATTTCGTGATTAACTCTCAGCCGGGTAAACCAGTAGCACGGCTCCGTTAAGTGCTTCAGTGTAGATTATGGGCGAATCAAATGAATATAATTGTTGCGGTGAATCGATATGAAATATGAGGGAGTTCCAAGACCAAACGCCGAAGAGTACCGATCGTCGAAATCGGGACGGGAGGATCAAAAACATCCGACTTTGAAAGGAGAATCCTGCAGAGACGAGCAAGGGAACTTACAACATGTCAAGTCATATTGGAATTCCAGAAAAAATCGAGACGGAATTCTCGGTTTCGAATCCGAACGAACGGTATCGAACGTCAGATCCCGAACTGCGCCCACTTTTTTTGGAACCGCAACCTGCCAGAGCAGATGTTGGAAAATTACGACTTGACGTACGTCCGCTCGAACAACTTTCTCGGAGTGCGATCTCGGCGCGCGCGTGGATCCGACTCATTGCCCGGGAAATTATCATTCCAAAATATCAAGAATCGAGAACCTTCAAGCTTGAGATCTCGTCTGCGAACAATGTCATCCGATCCGTGAGTGAGTATGTCAGTTTCACCGGGTGCCCGGGTTTCGTTGCGGTTCCAACCTTGGTATCTTCCCGGGCGAGTGTAAATCACAATCAGCTGTGAGATTGTTGGCTTGAGACGTTCCTCCCGGTGTCAGACTCTCCGAATACCACGAGAAGAAGTGCGACGAGCGGAAAAAAAGAATCTTCGACGATTTATTCCCGTCAGCCGGTTGTCTCGTAAAGAGAAAGAGTCCGCTTTGAGATCCCAATAAAGAGTTGTCCGGGTAGAAAACTGATACCGACCGAGAACAGAAGCACTCTCGCAGTCGCCGAGAAAAAGACCGACTGGCGGGCGGACGGACTAACTGACGGACTGACGGACAGGACGGCAAATAGAAAAGGCCACCACGACGACGATCCGAAGGACACACACACACACACACACAGTAACAATGTACAAAAACGGAGGAAACCAGCTGCCTTGCCGGTTAGAGGTACCCGACAACGGATGATCAAATTAGATGTCGTCGACGACGAGCGAGTTTCGTCTTTTTCCCGCCGCGGTTCAAGTAGCTCCTGGGTTCTTCCGCGCTGGTCGACTCACCCACGTTTGTCGAGCTTCCCCAAAGCCCGTCAGCAGTTGCCGAGGATTCCGTCCCAGGTAGCGCGGGTCGTACGAACACCGAGCCTCTTGAGCTGGCAGCGGACTTGAGCCCCAAGAGCCGCGGAACATTGACTCGTAGAAGGCAGTCTTATGAACGAGGGGTAAGGATACAAGCAGAACACCACTTCACGCGCGCGTGCGGCCGAGTGCAGGCTCACTTTTTCACCTACGCAAGGAGTTGTTAATTTCCGGAGTTTACACAAAAAAAATTCTCAAACTTCACCGGTTCCTAGTCGTTGTAGCAAACGCGCCAGGATGAAAAAAAAAGGATGAGCAACCTAGTAAACAAGCGAACGAGCGAGCGAGCATGCAAGCACGCGACCAAGAGGACAAGAAAAACGGGAGGTCTTGCCTCCGGCAGAATCACTGTGATGCCCTGATGGTAAGCCTTGACAACGATGAAGTAAGTATTCGAGGTGAGCGATAACCGACTGGGCGTTTGGCTTCGTTTTTTTCGGTTGCAGAACCTCTCCCGGAGATGCAACGACCACCAGAGCAGATTTACGAGAGGGAACGACACGTAACGTGAGCGAAAATTTTTTATTTTCTAATTTTTTTCTCGCCTTCCTAACTTCCTCTCTTTCAATTATGTCCGTTCGCCTCGTTCCCACTGGAGGACGTCAGACATAACATCGTTTATGGTCTCCTAGGCATCAAGAAAAACACTCCGGCCATTTGGTTGCGAGCAACAAAACATCAAATTACTCGCCGTCATTCACAAACTTCAAGTCAGGCGTCTGAGAGAAAAGTTTCGCTAAGGATTTATGGTAACATCATAACGCTCCGAGTGAGACAATACTGCACACGGCGGCGGCGGGCAGACGAGCCGACGAGCAGCACGAAAAGAAATACCACCAAAATCACACCCAAGAAGCGAGAGGTGCTGTTGTGCATGTTCAAAAACTCTGGTGAAGGTGTGATGTTTTACGTTGATTCGTAGTATGTCTTTCATTTTCTGAAGCGAGAGCTATAGAACGCTATTACCGGACTAAAAAAGACTTGAACTACTGGGCGGCGGGGCTGAAAATGAAGGAACAAAAACGAATACGTCTGCGGGAAGATTTCACAAAATTTTTCATGGTGGGATCATTTTGTATTCTGGACACGCGCACACAAACACACCCCAAGAACATTGTATAATCGTATCGTTTTCTCCTCAGCGACTTAATGATTGCGTGCTTCACTAGCATGTGGGCAACGAGAGTGAACGGATGCGATACTTAGCTGGCTGAATCAGTCATGGCTTCTTCATAAGGCACCCATAGCACTTGAATTTTGCAACTTGTTCTGGTAATCCTTGATACGGAAGCTGCCAACGAATTGAAATCGGATTTTTGGAAGTTGATGCATTCTGTTCCTCAGTCCGCGGACAATTTTCGAACGTAGTTTGCTCGGAGGCTCGGAAGGATCATCAAAAATCTCCGATGTTACCTAAGAGGGCCACATCTGGTTTTTCATGATTGGCCTTGCGAAGTACGAAGTCCGTTCGCGTGCTCGGTCGCTCCACTCAGATGACGTTTTTCGCCAGAACAAACATTCTCCCGTTCTTAATCACGCTCAAAAATCATCAGGGAACAGCTGGAGAGTTTCCGCATCCACCCTGGCACTTATCGGCCCATAAAATTTGATGTCATCGGCTCGAATCACATTCTCAGCGACCATCGCGAGCGACTTTAGCACATGTTCGACCTCATCTTCGCTTGATGACAAAGCCAAAATCGGTCGCAGCTATCAATGAGTTGCACAGCACTTATCACCCATCGAGTCGCTCTCGTTTTGGTAACGAAGAATCGAGCATCGCAGCAATTACGAACTTCGTTCCACATGTCCAGTGATAATGCCGTGCACACATGTTGGAAAACCTCAAAATCTCCGAAATATCCGTTATCCAAACCAGATGCATGATCCGAGAATCGGAGTCATGTTATCTCGAGACGATTTCCCTGCGCTCGCGTTCGGCCGCGGAAGAATCAGCGGTTCGCCGAGAATTTATTCCTCTCGGTTGTTTAATGTCGCTCTTGCCTCCCGGGCTGCAGCTTGACAGGTGACCAGCAGCTGTCACTGCCGGCAACAACAGCAGCAGCAGAAGCATCGGAAGCAGCTACAGCACTGACAACAGCAGCAGCAGCGGCAGCAGGAGCACCAGGAGTGGCAGCGTCGAAATCGCCAATCTATATTTAGTGCTCGGTAGAATGATGTTCTCCCGTTTGCTTCATTTATCAAGGGACACGCGTTCTACGCCTTCTGTGGCAAGACCTACCTGACCATCTGTCCGTTTGACCGGTAAGCCAAGCAAAGCGGTCAGAAGAGCACCGATGGCGCCTGTTCTTTTGTCAAGTGTTTGTTATTTTAGTGCATTTTGTCTCGTGACGGCCAGCGTTTCCGTCTGCCTTTTTCTGACTTCCTGACTTTCTAGTGTCACGGGCTGCGCAGGCTCAGAATGATCGAACAGTTTCCAAATGCTGAGTCATAACGAGTCCATGGATTCTGGAGGAAACAGTGAACGAGAATGCAGAAAACCAGAGCACAGAATGAGAGATCAAACTACCGAAAGACAGAACGTTTGATCGTTCGCGGAGTCTTCGTCACAAAACTTTGATTTCCACACTCCTGGAGAGCATTCTGGACAGTCTCCACGTTGAGGCACGACACATCAACCAATGTGATTTCGGAACTTTCGCGAAAATCGGGAATCGGGAGGCTAGAAACGCAGACTCTCAAGCCTAAACTCTCGCCTATCTTTCTGCAATTCATTGGAAATTTTTCGATTTTCAGTCATTTTTGTATGGAAAATGTTGAGATCTACATGACGACCCATTCGAAAATGGATCCGGGCAACACTCTCTAAAAACGTGGCACGTCGCCGACGCCGCGCGGGAGCGCCTCCGGTCGCAGTTATCAGCGGTCTCTCGGTAGCGTTCCTTTCTCCGTTTAAATAGCCAGTCACGGTCGTTCCACGATCCGTCTGCGCGTCAGTCGGTCATTTTTGGCGCGCTTTTTTCCCGCCAAAATTCTTGAAGGTCCAACGCAGCCGCCGCCGCCGCCGTCAGTTTACGGAGCACCGACGAATGGGCTCGGCTGCGGCGCGGCGTCCCTTCGATGCTCCGTCGCGAATCCGCGAGCTGATCGGTGTTGCCTCTGAAGGCGTCGTCGGTCGCTCGCTCGCTTGGTTGCCATCAGGTTTCTGCTGGTGTTGTAGCAGCGTCGTCGGCCGCGATGGGAATTTTTTTTTTTTGCCGACTTTGTGACCTTTGCTCAACTAAGGCCGATCGCTGCCGCTGTTGGCGTCGTCACTCCTCCAAGTCATCAAGTTTCTGAATAAATTTCAGGAACGTCAAAGTGTTCGAGTTGTCAATAAAAATTTAAACGAGAAAAATCGAGCGTTCTCGTTTCTCTCATTTTTTCTCTCCATTTGTTTCGATTTGACATTGAGCGTAGACGATTTTGATTCATCCTTTAAATTTCAAAGCGTCGAATCCGCAACATTTGGGTGAAAATCTTCAGAAAATCGTAGAGGAGAGTCTCGACAAAAAAATACGAGTATCAAGTGAGCAACAACCCGCGATAGATGACGATCGCGTGTCAGATCGAGGGACGTGAAGACAGGGGTCATGACAGGGGAGATGAATATGGATCAAATGAGAAGGGAGAAAAACGAATCGACCAACTCCAAGATTAATTTGCCAATACGATCAGCAACTCGAAGCTGAAAGATAGAAGCATGTATAATTGTCGAACTTACTTAGTTTCGGAAATCATTCACGTACTTATCAACTGGGCGATGGAGGCGACAGAAAATCAGTCACGACTCCGCGAGAAAAAGCTACATCGTCTCGGATGATGTTCACCGCCGCTCGTTCGCTCGCGCGCTGACATTTCAATTTAAACTTTTTGATGAGGATTTTTCCGCCGCCGCCGCCGCCTAGCCAACGGTGCATCTCCGCTGATAATGACTACGGTGATGTGTTGTGATAAATGATAGTGACTGAAACTAATTGATGACGGTGAAAACATCTGAACAAACAACGATTGATTGTTCAGATGTATGAACAAACATCGGAAAAACGTCGGTTAACGCTCGCTGATTGAAATTAAAGGTCATCCACAGCTTGGAAGACAAAACTTCAAAACGCCGTCTCACCCAGCTGGTCAGTGATGCCCATTCAGCTTTTAGGCCCGGCTAGAACGAATGGTGTCGATAAGGATAGACGAGTGCTCATAGATAAGACATGAAAATGATATGAAGGGATAAATAATGGCTTCAGGAATCATGTAGGAGACGGTGGTTCCGATAAAATGAAACATGGATCACTCGCTAGCGATAATCGAGATTGTACTTGATTGATCCTGACGCCATCAAAAGACTAATAGGAATCGATTTCGTGTTCGGTTCCGTCGCCCTGACGAGATATCTGTCGAAAATTGAATTGAACCCTGAATTATTGGCACACATCAAATCGTAAACAGGAGAACTTAAGGAGCAATTTTCGCAAAAACTCGGATTCTCAACCTTGTGCCCTGGTAATTCTCTAAAGATTTTCGTCAGAATATCTTCCTCCAAGCTCCCTCACATCAGCTTGCTGTTTTTTAGGCTGTTGTGGCTTGTAGTTCTCCCTGGGGGATCGTCACTCGTGGTCGACCACCTCAAGGAGAAGATTGAGAGTTCTCTGGAATGCTTGAAAGACTATAGTTGGAGAATTTCGAATAGAATGCCGGACCCGATTTCCGAATTCGAGTGCTCTTCTCAAAACAATAGAAACCCGTCCGGACGTTGATTGACTGATTTACGCACTGTTCGTCCGGCTATCTCTCTGTTGTTCAGTTAGGTCCGTAAAGAGTGTGTGGCTGTCTGTTGTTGTCTTTTCTGTTCGTGACAGACGGACCGAAGACGGTCCGCGACCGACTGGGACCCAGATGACGATCATGACGATGATCGCGCATCCATCGAAGCCATTAACACAGATGCTTCGCCCAAATTGATTTTTTTTTCTTCCGAATTCGAACATGATACCCATTTTTCATGCATTGTTCTCCCTGGGCACCACCTTGTCGCTCGCTCTCACTCTCGCAGGTGGATCAGCTGAAACACGCACTGCCGGATGGATGTATCCAGCGGTCTGGCAGCAGCTAGTCAGTGGGTTCTGTGAACAAAGTCAGAGGAGCTTCTTTTTCTTCTCCATCGTGTTGTTTCGCTAATGCCGACGGTCAGTCGCTCCCACAGTGAAGCGGTTCTGGCCGCAACAGAACTCCTGCATCTAGGGCTGGTACCTGCCGAACACTTTGACCACGGGTCCTGGTCACTTCAATATTTTCGATGTCCGCTTCCTTCGCTAACCAACAGAAACATCTCCACCGAAACTGAAATCGCAAAATTCCTCAGGCGACAAGGCTGTACATATATGTGAACTCTCTATAGTTTCCACGGGCTGATCCGGAAGTGGGAAGCTCACCAAGCACTACGAAAGAATTTTCGTCAGAGTATAGGCCCTGAACTTGAACGCGATTTCTCCACCAATTTCTCAAAACTCGGTCCGGAACTTCACTGCGCTATTCTTGAGAAACGGAGGCAAGGTCTAGTTTTTGTCATGAAAGTTTTGCACATCTGCGAATCTACCGCACTGCTGAACTGAACGAAATGAAAAACTGATTCAAACGCTCTTCAGTTCTCCTAATAAGATGCAGGAACTTGGGCGAAGACAGAAATCATCGAATGAATCAACTGTTTATCAACATCTTCAATTTCCGAACGATTGACAGTGTCCCCGCTCATGGCAGCGTCGGTGTAGGGAATGAAACCGACCTGATCTGCTCCGAGTCGTGTTCTACGCGTCATTGGAATTTCAGATTCCAATAAATATGGAATCCTTCCAGGATACACTTTCTGCGCATGTAACGGCTCCATGGGAACCTCGAAGAAGAGAACCCCCTGCCGCATATGAAGGGCCCACCTATGTCTACCAACCGATGTAACCGTTCTTACCTGTGCGGTTCATTTTCGAATCACGATTTCGTAGCGGAACCCGAAGAAATCAAAAGATGTACAATGATTAACGAGAATTATCATTGAGCGAATGAAATCACTTCCTCTTGCCTAGTTCGAACGAAACGTTGCGTTCAAACACCTCCGATGAATACTTACAGCTGTTTCTCTTGTATTGGTAGCAACGGAACCAGAAAATCCAATCAATGTTGGACATTTATGAAGGCTTCTTGTCATGCGTTGTTTGTCGCTCCGCGTCAATCCATCCATTTGTGAGTTTCTTCATCTATGAGGTCATTAATCGAAGCGTCAATGGATCAAATCGAACGTTTAATAGTTTCTCTTCCCCCGCCCATTCCCGGGAGATCCCTCTCCAGGATGGGGGCAGGTCGTGTAGAGGTTTCGACTCTGACACCGCAAGTTTTGCTATCGATTGATCTCAGCTATCCGACGAGCGACGGGTTGACCCACAAACGGCCAACAAAACGATCTGAGGTTCGGACAGATCGTTACAACTCTCCGGCACGTTTCGTTCCAGCAGATGTGACGCACTCTGTCATTAAGGGCACTTAACTTACGTCCTTCAGCGTTCCAGCCAACTATCTGCGCAACAACCGGACACCGCGTCGTAGCGTTTCATACACGAAAGGCCCCGTGTTTAGGACCGCTTCCTCTACGAACGACTGCGCCTGACGGCCTGCTTGCTGCCTGCCCGTCTGCTACATAATTTAGCAGAGCGTTTCGTTTTTTCTTTCGTTCGTTCTTGTCCCCATCGTTGTTGTGTAAGTTCCCCTTAACATTGACCCAGATCAGGGCCACATTTCAGCTAGAGCACTGCCAGCGACAGCAGCTCCAGCACCAGCAGTGATCCGGGTCCTCAAGCTGTGACGTCAGTTTGGCGCCAAAACTCAAGGTTGCTGCCGTTGGCACTTTGGTGCGCGATTTCCACTGATAGACGGAAAGGATAGATACTTTCATGAGCCGACACGACGAAAGACATACAGACAGACGGTCGGACTCGCATCTCAAATACACACATACACACAGAGATATACACGACTGGGTTTGTCTGGCTGACTGAGTATTTATATTCCGATAAGATTACCGACCACTGATGGATCGCGAGAGTTCACTCGCTAGCGCGAGTATCCGGATCACGATGCGCAGTGAGTATACAAAATCCTCGGTCTTCAGCACATGTGCGTTTGAACGCCGAAACTCACTGCGTAGCTCACGTGAAACTTCATCCATCTGATAAGCAGCACGCGTAACCTCACGCTCGATTTTTCTTCGATCTTCTAAGCCACACGTGTTGCAAACGCGGCTCCTTTCGGATTGAGACCTGAGATACGTCCCCGAAGCTAGGACGACGGAAGAACTACGCTGTCATGATTTGGTCGGAGGAGACTGACTTCATGCATGAGGTGACCTGAGCGGGGGATTTGTGGAAGAAGTATCACCAACCCGAGAGCTCCGTTATCCGGGAATTTTTTCCTGCTGCGAGTGAGCAATGCCCTTGGAATCCCGGGAATGATTCGATTGAGGGTGAGGAGGACAGTTCTCTAGATCCTCAATAGAAAATAACAGATCCTGTGAGATCTGGATGCCTTTACCTATTTTGGCGACTTGGCGCGTTTCTTGTCCGACTTGGCGCGTTTCTTGTCCGAGTTGGCTGGCTCCTTGTCCGAGTTAGCGCACTCTCACCCCGAGATCGTAACTCTTTCAGCCCTACGTGAGTGTAGTGAGCTCCTCTATTGAGACACCTGCGTGCTCGGGTCGTAGAACTGACGCCGAGATCGTGAAGTTGTCTCACGTACCATACAGCGATACAACGTATCTATATCGTGGGATCTATATCGCGGCCGTGTACGCACGTAAAGTACGTCTGTGTAGATCGTTGATCTATGGCCGATCTATTTAGCCGTCTAGTGTGCGCGCATTGCTATCGGAATCCGATTCTTGGAAACGTTATCCAGATACACACTCGGAACGGCAGAGTTTGACTCATGTGGGAAATACTGAGTTTGGGATGGATCAAACGAACGAGTGCAGAGTCGATGAGTCATTCGATCCGGCCGGTCAGAGATCGATTTTGTGGACGCCGAACGGAGCCAGGGAGTATCGATAGTTGGCCGCGTAGCGTCCATTTCAATAACGTTTATATCCAGTTCGTTCGGACTAATCAGATCAGCTACTTCGTTTCAGATAGGCCTCGTAAAGTTTTCTCTCTTTGAAGATCATAGAGTTCGAAAGGTCAAAGAGTATTTTATGGGAATACAAACGGGTTTTGCTGCACCTGCAGATTGATCCTCTTCGATCCGAGGCGATCGACAACTCGATTGCGTGGATGAAGAGAGAGAGAGAGAGAGGGAGAGGTTGAAATCCGTGTCATGATTGGAATGAATTGGCGATGACAGGAACCTAATGATCTCGCCGTTTCCAGAAATTTTTCGACTGTTTGATCGCTAGAGATGCTGATTTTGGCTATGGATCATAAAACGAGGTAGATAACGAGGAAGTGGAGGCTCCGTCTCGTTCATATGCACGACATTCAATCCAGCGAGTGAGTTTCTTCCTTCTTCTCATTCTTCTGTTCCTCTGTTCCAAAACCAACAGCGACTACCCGTGCTCTCCAAGTGCACATGATATCAAAACACCGGGGTAACTGCACTGCCGATCCTCCGGTCTGTTTGTCTGCAGCATAGCAGAACGGGAAATAAAAACATCAAAATTTTATGTGCCTGGTTAAGTGCTCTCGCTTTGATTAATGATATTATGCCCCTAGGTGATGATGCTACGTAGGCGAGCTAAATGCCATTCGAGTCTATCTGGTTTATTGTGGACCCGATAGAACGACCGAGTCGAATGGAGAATGCGCTCCGCTCTACCGACTCGTGAATCATGCGATACGAGACACGAACCAAATGATTGCTACACAGAAATGAGGAACGAGAGTCGATTCAAAGGAGAAAGTAACCTTTTGATCATTCGAATCTCTAAATATTCCTCAATGAGCGGAGGGAACAGAGGGTGAACCCTGAAGTTCCGAAGCAGTCGAGGTCACGGATTCCCTCAACCGGCGAGAACAGCAACTGTTCACTCTGACTTTTTGAACTACGGAAAGTTAAAACCGGATTGTATTTTCTCTGATCCGTTCATCGTCGAAAACCGCGCTCCAGTGAAACGATTTTCCAGGATACTGACGACGCGACGGTTCGAGGTGCAATGTTCCCAATACTGCTGATGGGACCTGTCCGTCTGGCTGAAGCCGTCTTAGCTCGTCTGGCCTTCATTGATCAATGATGCTTCGCCCGTAAGTACCTAGAACAAGGAAAAACTGCGATGGGTATTTCACGTTTTTCACTGTAGTTTCGAAAGAGATGAGGATGCGCTCACCTTTTCAATTTGTTCTACCCGCCAAACAGAACCGCTTGAAATAAAGAGCTGCGTCATTGAGGCCCCATTGGTGATCTATGGAGCGAAGACGACCACTTTCGCTCGCTGTTGATTGAATATTGGAAATGGATTGGAAGTGCCGCCGCTGCTGTCTGCAGTAAAAACAGCAGTAACAACAACAACAGCGAGCGATATGCTGCTTCAGTTACCGTTGACCCCCATGAATCGAAGCGAGCTGGTGAGCGCGCAACGGAAGCTCTGCATGCGCTTCTTCAAGATCATGAACCGGCGAGAACGTCTTCGGACGAGAGCTCCTCCGAATCGTTCATTTTCGATGCTCGTTTGATTTCCGTCCCGGTTTTTTGGCGATTTTCCGCGAATTTTCGACAGATTTGTTGAGAAATTAGAGCCCAATCGATGCTTGCCGCCGGCTCACGTCACAGACCCTCTATCCATCGGATCCTTCGGAAGCTCCGCTTCAGATCAAGCGGGATTCCTAGAAACCGAAAAGCGATCAAAACAAAAAAAGGAATAACATGCAGTGGAAGGTTCGCGATAAGAGCTGGTCGCAGAACTTTTTTTTTCTGCAGAAATTTATGAGAAATATGTTCCTCGGAAGAAACCGCGTCGGATCTCATGGGTGATCCCTGAAAACGCCACCGACCACCAAAACCACCGCTTTCCGAAGATTAAAAAGTCGTTCTTTTTCCGAACGCATTCCCCGCGCTTTCTGATATGGGCCCTAATTTGTGAGATAGTCGCGCTCTCCGTTTCATGGAATCCCGTCCGCATGATAAATGCAAGAGGACGAAATTTCTATGTTCAAAAAACCCTCGAGAAATCACAGCTCCGTAGGATTACGCTTTTCAGCTCCGGAGCGAGTCCATAGCGGGGAAGGCTAACGGGAATGCTTCTGCGCTCCGTCGAGCTGTTCCCAACCATCAGGAAACAGAAGAAACGATCATCGAACGAAAATGATGAAAAGTTTCCAAACTTCGAGCTTCTATTGAGACGATGACTGTGAGAGAAGTTTGTGCAGACCGCAACCAGAGGGCGCTATAAGTGTTGTCTGACTGACAATGAGTGAGAACTATAGCTGAATGGTAGCTGCCAGAAACGGTGGAATCTTGCCGGAAGGGAAGCGAACCAGCGTTCGCAATTGTTAACATGCCATATGGCACCATTAGTGCAGTCGTTGCTCGGTCGGTCGGTTGATGTCTGTGGATCGGACGTATGGTGTCATCTGCTCTGATTAGAAATTTATTAACCGAAACGAAATTGTCTGTTCAGATCTCGATGGAATACGGCGTCGCCTCGTCAAGCTATTGACAAATGTTTCCCCCGTCCATAACTGTCGCCCCCACTGCCGTGCCGATTGAGACTGTCCTCCGCCAGAAGCACTCTCACTCACGACGAGGAGAAAGCTGCCACGGGTTTCTGGCTCTTGTGCTACCGCAGTTGAACTCAGTCGGCGGAAATCGGCAGACACCGTGAACGTCCGAAGTGTGAACGGACGCATCTGCCTCTCGATGCCGGTGGTGACGCCAGGTCCTGGCGTACATACAAAGAAGAAGAATACGCCAATCAGGTCGAATAAATATCATGAGAGGGGGGGAATTGATGGACGCTCGGTTGGGGAACGATGGATGGATGGTTGGCCGGCCGACCGATCGGTCGGTCGGGGATCCTGAACGTCCCGATTGAGACAGATCAATGGAACTCAGGTCTCGGAACTCAGAGGGGGCAGACGGAGCGTGAGCTGCGGTCCAGGTGTCAGGAAGCTGTTTTTTCCTGTTGCAGATGCCTCTGCTGCCTCTTCTGTCGGAACTGTTTGATGGAGTGTCTGACGATTTTCCGCTCTCGATTCGGCAAACAGTCCGTTTTCGATGCCGTGGTGCTCCCAATTAACGGCCATGAACAAGTCTCTCTTCCGTATGTGCTCGAGTCCATCCATTCGGGAGACACATTGTTACTTCTTTCCGTTCTTTTCGCTGTTTCGCAGATTCAGTTCATGGTCCATTGGAGTTCTCGAACGAGCCGCAACTGGTTAGTGTGTTTTATATTCTGAAACTTTATGATCTAGAACAGATCGTTCCTAACCACGATGTGGGATCTCACCTCAGGTGAGGCTCTTGGTTCCAATCGAAAGAAGCGAGCGACAGAATGTGTGTAAGTTTCCGCTTCATAGGTTTGCAAGAATCCTGAATCATAATGGTTCGATTTTTGGCAAGTATCATGATGGAATGAAACTTGTCATGACGAGGAAAATTTGGGAGGAACAAAATCAGCGGCATCTCTGCAGGAGCTTTACAGAGTGAGTTCGCAGGTCTTCGCTGATCTTGTGTTCTGATCGAGAGCAATTTATGGCTCAGTCGTAGGAAAGTTTTGTCAGTTTTTCCCCAAGAGTGATTTGTGGGCTGACTGGCCGAATGATCAAGAAAACAGCAGACGTTCATGATGCGGATTATGGGGAAGAGCGAGAAAGCTACGTCCCCTGATCCATCAGTGCCTTGCAGAGGGAGTCGAATCCAGCCGTTGTTGTCTCATCCTCTGCCCGAGAGATAGCCAGTTGACCAACTGAGCGGAGAAGCAAGCAAGCCAGGCTTCCAGCCAGTCAAGGATATAGAGAGCGTTGTCTGTCCACGATTACCGCGGATCCGTTTTCGTTCATTTAAGGCTCACGGCGTCGTTTACACTACGTTCAAACGCACCATTCATTCGGAATTCCAGACCAAAAGTTAGTTAGCCAGTGACACCGATCGCTCGGGTAAACTCACTCGATGCTATAAACGTCGGCCAAAGTCCAGAACGTTGGTCTGAATGATTGTGGAACGTAGAATTCCAGCATGAGTTTGACCTCGAACTCAATCGATACGAATGCCAAGCTGCACCAGAATGTTCAATCTTGTTGGCACATACCAAATTCATAACTTCTTACCAATATCTCATATCATACAATCTGTAGAAACTTGATAGAAACAAGCCTCGGCGGCCCCAATTCACTTCCACTGAGTTCAGGTGGGAACTTTATTCCATAATCCATCTCGGTGAACATATTTCTTCTCATTTTTCACTTTCCATCTCCCGCTCCCTCATTCCCGTTGTCTCAGAGAACTTTCCTGCCAGTCCACTGGGGCCATGACTCCCCAGTGGGGGGCTTGATCAGAGGAAGAACAATGATTGGGAAATTCAAGTTAAAATGGAGAGTTCCATCCTTTCCGACCGATCCAGTGATCATCTGCTTAGAAACGTTTGGCAAACATAGTCGCGAGTAACCCATAGTGCCCGTCGAGCCGATTCGCCCGTTTCTGTGTGATTGCCTGAACGACGTCGACCGGGTGTAGACGATGAAAGCTGAACTTCATGAAAGAATAGCAACTACTCGTGTTAAAACAACACTACACACCGAGACACGATGTTAGAGCGTAGTGAGCGCTGCCAACAGCAACCATGGTCGTAGTAGAGCCAGCAGCGTCAGTCGTAGTGAGCGAAGATCGACATCAATGAACGAGAATTTTTGTGAATGAGCGAGCTGCGTGAATGGAGCCGCCCACGTTCGTCGCATAGTAAAATCATTACTCCAATACGGAAAACGGACGGCCATTCCGACCGCCATTCCGCCAGAACGCCCGCCCGTCCGCCCGACCGAACCAGCGGCTGAAAGAACGAACCAACGACGCCAACGTCCACCGTACAGAGCTGAACACGACGATCCCATCCAATCGGATCTGATAGATTCAAGATGCGCGACAAAAGTTCAGAAGATTGTTGTTGCTGCTGTTGTTCTGGTGGCGGTGGTAGTACTATATGTATATACGCGTGAAGTGACACATACACTTTTGGAACAGCTCACAAATAAAGCCTCGGAGCCGATTCTAGAACACTCGAATCTGCATGAATGCGACGATTCATTTCGTAATCCGACTATAAACGTCGCAGACAACGGAATCAGAAGCAAATTCCGCGACAGAAGTCCGCGGTCCTCATTTCGTCGTCGAAACCCGCGTCTAGACGAGACTCGGTCCAAAATAGAGCGAAAATCCGATCTTTGAAGTGAAATCCAGGGTTGCAGTCGAACTTGGACGTGACGTTTGCAATTCAGACCCTCTGAAATCAAACTTGAAGAGATTTTCCCTCGAGTTCTCTCCAGACGGCGGCGGCCAGCAGCGTTCCAGAGAGATTCAACGAGAACGGACCGAGATTCTCGGCATCCCTTGTCGACGTTTCCGCCGAAACGAGGAATGAGGGCTGTGGACACTTTCTCTCTGCGTGAATTCGCGCGCGAAATTTATCTGAGTACCTCTCATTTTCCATGTTCGTTTGTTGTGTCTAAGCGGTTCATGCAACCAGCCGAATACTGGTTTTCGTTTCGTCGGAAAACTTTAACATTGTAGCCACGTAGGATACGACGTCTGATAAGACTGTAGACAAGAGATACAAGAGCCGAATGATTCCCTAACAATTCCTACAGACGCCAATAAAATTTTCGGGTCCTCGGTTCCGATTCTACGATTTTTTTCTGGAGAATACGCATTTTCTTCGGCAATCAGCATCATGGGAAGATTGCCCAACACGACGTTATGTCGTTATTTGCGTTTCAATTTAATCTTCGCAGGACAGATTCACCGACGTTGCTCGTCAATACGATCTCTCAGTCGGACGTCATTCGGGACATACGGCATGAAATCAATCCGAGCAGGATTCCGCATTTAGAATTTCGATCCGTTTCGGTTTCACTCTTCTCAGTATCAGCAAAGAATCTCAGAATATCGGGGATGGTGTTGCGCAGCAGTAGTAATACCAACATTCGAATACCAGCAGATTCTTGAGCAACATGGAGTTCGCGATCCGCTCATTTCCATATATGTCCCAGAAAATCATTCAGGACACCGCGTTCCGGTCATAAACTTCAGAAACAAAGGCTCTTGACCTTCTGAGTCGAGTTCGAGCACTTCAGAGAAGTCATTCTGTCATCGGGAACTCTTCTGCCTCGAGATGTTCTGCATGGATTTTATGTCTCGCTCATTTCTGTCTTCTGCGGAACTGAGGAAGACCGGGAGATATTGGTTTTTCATGATTTCAGAACTCCGAAACGAAATGAAATCAAAAACCTGCGTCACGCACAGGATATATGTATTTCAGCCGTCATCAGGAAAAATCTGCCGAAATTCAGGGAGGTACTAATTTTTCACTCGAAGGAGGTATCCTTGTGTCGAATTCTTACTCTTGCACTCTTGAAACATTTGCAGGGGATTGTTATGGCCTGCATCGGACTTTCAGACTTTTCCCTGAGTTTTTTTTTGTCCTGGGATCCTGATTCAATCCCGGAATCATCGATTCAGAGACTCACGGCTCGAAATACTCCGCTGCGACTGATTTTGTGGAATTCCGGGCGTTCCATGATGCAGTGCATCAGGCTACTTGAATCGCCGCGCCGATTGGTCGATCGTTTGATTCGTCCATTCTTCCAGTCGTTCTCCCAGCGTTCGTATTTCGATCCAAGCCGAGAATTCAAAAAGTGTCACAGCTCTTCCTAATTTCCGCAATGATAGAAAAGTGCTCTTTTGTCTGGCTGATACGAAACGGCGGCAGAAACAAGCGATGAGCTGCAATCATTCAAAAGCGTTCGCCCGCCTGCCTGACTGACTGACTGACTGGCTCAACGCCTCCGTGGCCAGGGCCCGCTCCCTTCGCTCGGGACGTATTCAAGACACAATATTCGAAACATTGTATGCGCCCAAAGGTGCTGATTCTGCTCCCACAGCCGCTGTGCCGTGCTCGGGTATGTCTGGGTATGCCGTTTTGAGCGAGGGACCTCGAAGCAAGCAAGCAAACAAACAACCAGCGAGTTGTATCGAGTATTTCTGCTCCGCCATCCGTTTTGGCCTTTCTGGCTGTCTGTCGCTTCTCACCGGATTTACGATAGTTTCGCAAAGCCAGCGTAACCAACCCAACCAGAGTCGAACTAGCGCTCCCTCCCTTTGAAAGAAGACAGAACGCCCAAAACGACGATCGGCGGGGCAGAAGTAGCGAAGGGAGCTCGAAGGAAAGATGATAACGCAGCATAAACTGTCTGGGCCACAAAACCATTCCCGCGACGAAGAGAAGAAAAAAAGAGGAAAAAAATTGAAGAGTTCGAACGTATCCAACAGAGGTCATCAGGGAGCACCCGAGAGAGGGGAGAAAATAAAACAACGACCCAAACGGATTACGGGACACCCATTGCAAGCTGTTATCACGCGACACACGAGCGTGATTGTCGAGGAATTCCGACGATGACGACGGCGGCGCCATATAATAATCGATAACTTCAACTAGAATTGTAGCAATATTCCAGAATTGGGCTTACTGTGAATTTATACGACTGGAAATAATGGAAGACGCTTGTTCCGCGATTCGCTTCGGGCGAGGATTTCGTGAGATCCTTTTTTTTTTTCAGCGAAGACATAGACAGACAGAAAGAAAGAAAGAACGAAAAGAGAAAAAGTCTATGCAGATAGACGCTGATAACCAGATCACAAGCATTCGTTGGCACCAACGGCAGACAGACGATGTGATCTGTCCGGGACCGGTTTGTTTATGGGATTCAAATAAAGTGGATATTCGTAACTGGTTCAACGAGCGGATCAACTGACGAACAGTTCAATTTGCTGATCTTCTGGTATTCCATTGACTGGACTTGGTCGCTCGTAGCTTCCACCAAACATCTCCCGGACTTCGCGTTCGCCTCTGCAAAATTCGGAAACGAAGCGATTGCTGTTTTAGAATGAGTTGGTGTCAGTTTTTTCGGAATGGCACCGCGAACGGAAGACTCGAGCCAATGTAATAGAGATTTTGGCTTCGGTGGATTTTGGCTATTCGTTGGTTTTCGGCTTTCCGCGACCAAATACACGTTTCTGAGTGGATCCCCGAAAGCCAAGAAAAAAACGAAGATGACTCTTTCTGGTTCAAGCGGATTACACTGAAAACTCATGTGGGAGTATCTCATGCTTGTCCAAGGCACCTGACAAGAATTTAGCGCAATCGGTCGAATGTTCATCGGAATCTTTTGAAACTGTTATCATATCGATGCAGGTCTTTCAAAAATCAAAGTAAAATAGCCGCCTCCATTGACTGAATTTTACGCGTTGATAAAAAAAAATGGAGATCCGAGGAGGTCTTGTCCAGTTCCGGGGACTTTGAAGGAGATCCTCTGACAGTGGACAATGTCGAAACGGAATCAGACACGTTGGTATGGTCGTATAACTCTTCTTTCTTTACCATGAAGAAAGTCGTTGTTCAGAGGTACTATGAAGTTACTGCGCGCCCTTGCAGGGTCAACAGGATGTTCTAGCGTTGGGACGTTACCTCCCTCTCGATGTCCGGGTAACTGGTGATCGACTTGGTGGGTCGGGTGAGCTTCAGTTAATCCATCCACAAACGTTGTTCTCTCATTTGCCTATTTTTGCCGTCGCCGCTAGCCACCGCTGGCCCTTCTTCCCTTCTCGAGCGGCGATTCACCGATCCATTTGTAGGGGAATAGCCACACAGTGGCCATGAACATTGTTTGGAATCCACGGAAGCCGTAACGGACCAAACAGTCATCAGGGAAGCTCAGAGCTTTCAACACGGCGGCAACGACGACGCCGGCCGCCGCTACATCAGCACCACGACGGACACCACAACAACAACAGTTCTCGTAGGCCGCTGCTGAGTTGTATAATTTATAGTCGCGTTTTCAATTCATTGTTGTTCCGATCCAGGACACATTGTTCATTTGGTAAACAAACCGGGCGAGCGAGCTAGATAGCTGGCTGGCTGGCTGGCTACGCGAAGCAAGGTCCATATAGAGAAAACCTTCCCCACAAGGAGATCAAACTCACAAGGTTACGACTGCACAACTTTCCCAAGATCGACGACAGCTCAGTATCGGACACTTGATAACGTTATTCTTTCTTCTATTCTTTATTCTTTTCATTTCCTTACATTCTTCCTCCTTCGAGAACACGGCGGATCCATGGCGTCGAATTTTCGCGCACCTTCGGCAGTACGGGGCGATAGAAGAATCAGTGCTGATCAATTTCATGAAGGGAAGCTCCCAAAGCTTCCAAGTACCCAAAACAGTTCGCAAAACAGAGTCACCATCGAGGCCTAACTCGTACGTTTGGTGTGTGAGTAGCAATTGAGGTAATCGATGGCGATCACGGCGCCTTGTCGGCATTCGTATGGATATGGGTCAGTAACGATTACATCTATGTTTGTATCAATCGTGTAGCAAAGGAATCGGACAATCATCAGCCACGGAACGTTGGCTTTCAAGAACAACAATGTGATGAGGACTCCATTCTTATGTTCAGTTCCACGTTTGAAACTCCAACAACTCAAAACCTCCCATGTTTTACATCCAAGAACTAGTAATCTGTGGAACAGACAACAGTTCCGTCTTTGAGTTCCTCGAGAGTGGTCCAATTAGGCGAAGTACATTGGAATCAGGCAGCGTTCCGACCCTTGGTGTTTTCAGTCAAAATCTGTCAGTGCGTTTCCGCCATGCAGATGATCTGTGAGGGCCCGAGTCAACATCGATGCAGGCGAAGCTTTTGACTCGTCCTTGGTGGACGTCTGGTGAACGAACTCAGTTGGCGCTTCAAGCCTTTCTAATAGGTCGCTCAGGTCCCCGTCTGCTCCGTTTCCGTTCGCCACTGAGAACTTCAATTAAATATCGACAGAGCACAGTTTTCATATGCGTAACGTTGCTCCATAATGAGATCGAGACTGCGAGGAGAGGAAATGAGAAACGACTGCATATTTGAACGACACGTAGGAGACTCCATGCTTGACAGAAGAAAAGTTTGATAAATTTTTCGTCCCCATAGCTGATAATGATGACGAGATGACGGCTGTTTGTGCCTATCCTGGTCGTCGTTTTGGATTTTCGTCCGATCAATCGCGAAACCGGTGACGACGACGAGGAGAAAAAGAGATACTATGTATCCACTTCGTAGTCGACGTTACCGGCCGGCGGAGGCAGCGACGACGGTATTCTCATGAACGGGTGCTGTTTTCAAACTGGCTTCGGTTCAGCGAGGATATGCAGCGAGAAAGGCACCGGAGCACGCAGCTAACGACAGTATGATTCGACAGACAGACAGACAGACCGTGTGTTTTGGTCGCGAGCTCTTCAAAACCGCTAATGATTCCTCCGAGCAAAATCTTTGATTTCTCCGTGCTCGCTCCCGACCGAGCCGGCTCGAGGTAATTTATGATTTTTTCTTCTTCTGCGACCGCGTCCGCTTGCCTCCGTTCGCATTCGGTGGTGTTGGTGGCGATGTTGTGGCTGGTAGTTGGTGTCTTTTCTCTCTTTCGAGCTCTGTCTTTGGCTGTGTGCGCGTCTTGAAATTCCGTCTTCTTGAAGATAAAATGTAGACCCGCGAGATGAATGAGCTCAAAGTTCAGAACTGCGAAGAGCGACCGTGCAGCCGTTGAAGAACGGTGACGGCAGCGACAGCGCGCGGTAGCAGCAACGTTTTCGATGGCACCGTAGACAGCGTTAGTCAGTCCCGTAGATGCCGTAGAGTTTGGTGAAGAATAAACAAAGTATACAAACACGAAAATAACCGTCTTATCGTTATTTATTCACCTACGGCTCACCTTTGGAAGAAAATGGAGAAGTAAAAAAAAAATGGAAAAACGTCATTTAATGACACGTATCGATGTGGATAAGTGGTGCTTTCGTCTGGAATCAGCGCTACCGCTGCTCCCGTGTGATGAAAGCTGGAAGATCGATGGTGATTGAATCGTTCATAGCCGATCAGCAGGAATTTCGAGGAAGGATATCGAACTAGCTCGGAAATCCCCGTTTCCTGTGTCCTGTATCATAGTTCCGCAAGATCGTGTCGTTTCGGAGTGCATCTTCATTTCCGAGCGGCTCCTTTCGCTTTCGTACCGTCGTTTCTGTGAGCGACTCGAGGAACAAAGAATCATTCATTTGTGAGATAACGTGTGGTAATCCGCCGCCAGTGAATATTTCCCGATATTCACAGAAATCGATCGAAATTGTCTGTCGACAACCACCGTCGTTAATCACGTGAAGCCGCAGCAGCAGCAACCGAAAAACGATTCTCTCACACAATATGTTGACACTCTCTGGGATTACAAGTTGTAAATTCATCTAAATATGTCAAGCTCTGCCAGACGATCATGGAAGAAGATATATTTTGCGTCGAACGCACAAAATCGTGCGCTCGCTGCCAGAAGCTCAAGCATGAACGAGACTCTGTCTCGACATTTATGAATTTAGAAAAGTAATCACGTTTAATCTCCACGGCGGGCTGCATAATTCCTAGAAAAACGGAGACCGTCCTCTACCTCTAGGGCTAAACTCGAAATGCTGCATCTATCGAGACTTGCGACGTGAGGATTGCCGTCAGGAGGTATACCTTCGAATCGAATCGAATCCGGCGGCGCGGCGCGGAGTGGTTTGTCAACACTGCATACCGTGTCGATTTGCAGATTTGGAGACACAAACATTTGTCAACTTCGTTTCTCGTCGTTTATTGGTTGGAAATCATCGGAATCGAATGAAGTTCAGGAATGAGGGAAACGAAAGGAAATATTGGAACAAAACGGCAGTTTTCGCTCCTCGAGAGCGAGCTGTTTCGCTCAGGAGAACAGCTCGACAACAGAAAGTTTGTCTTGAATCGAAAAGGAGCACACTATGCCAAGTCTAGACAAGTCAGCCGAGATTCTCATGAAATCCTCGAACCAACGAACCGCTCGCATTATTCATCGCGCAGCGCATTTCCCTCAGTTTTATCAATCAGTTCCACTCAATGCCGGTCCGACACTACTTCCGATCGAGTAACCTTTCACACACTCGCGCAAACACTCACACCTCGTTCCGGAGCCGAGAACGAGAATCGAGCGCGACGCGACGAAGGGGAAAAGTGAACGGCACCATTCAAGGGTTTTTCAACAAGTTGCTCGCGGCGAACGCGCTTTTTTTTCTTTCATTCTGATACACAACAGGAAGTGCTTCTCCGGTCGGCCGTCGCCGATTCGAATTTCGCCCGATCTCAAATCTGCATACTTAGGTGCGCCGCAGATTTCCGTTTCAGTTCGACGTAGTAGTAGTAGTACTTGCCGTTCAGTGAGCGTTCCCCGCCGTCCGTTGTTGTCCTTTCGGCACTGTCGCCGGTGCCGTCGCTTTCTCTGTTGGGCTGGTTAAACACGGAGGCCAGATGATCGCTGGATGGCATGACCATCAATCCGTCGCTCCCTCGTTCGTTCGTTCTTTCGTTCGGACGCTCGGTACGCTCATTGCGTTAGGTCCGTTTTCCTATCGTGTTCAAGTGTAACGAGCTCCCGGTAGTCCGTTCGACGAGGTGTACTATTAGGGTACTTGACGCCGAATCAAAACGAATCGAGTTCGTGAGATTTCTGCTGAAAAAAAAAACAGCCATACTTGAGGTTACGCACAGTCTATCGACTACGTTGCCAATTGCCAAGCGAGCGATCAGAGATCACAGAGCGGAACGTCGTGTTGGACATCGTGCTTTCCGCAGAATCGCCTCGTCCAGACCCTGAAAATCTATTTCCCCGAGGGCATGAAAGTTAACGGATCAAAAGTTTCGACCTCGAGAAAGACGATGAGCTGCTCATTCTCACACGGTCGGAGGAAAACCGCTTTTCGGAAAGTTCTGGGATACTAAACTAGTGGTATGTGTGATGTCCGTATGTGTGGTCTGACTTCACCAGAGAAATCAGATGGGCTGGGATAGCCGAATTTGACGCGGGATTATCTCGAACCTTTCTTGGGAAAGGTTTGAGGAACAAGGAAACCGAAATCTGCAAAACGGCATACCCCGCAAGAAGAAGGTCCTCCTCAATCACAGTCATCGTTGGCAACGGATTAAGGCCCCTAGGTCCCTATGGGAAAAGCCATCGTCGATGTTCTCACCATTTGAAAAGGAAGAACGGAAAACACGGCTTTCCGTTTCTGATAAATATACACATGTATGTTGTTTCAAGCCAGCGTCGGCGGGCCAGCGCGACTTGAGAAGCTGCCTTGAGAGCGCGTAACGAATCGGCGGTCGATCAAGCGATTCATGCGAGAACCGGATTAGAACTCTCCGAATTTAGCGGTGAAAAATGATGATCGCCTACTCTCGACTAGTTACAAGATAATCACGCACGAATAAGCCAAATACCGTGCGGTTTGCCCCTGTTTCCTCCTCCTTGTCGTCGTCTTTCCCCCTTCTAATGTTTCTGGGATCGCTTGGATTTCCTCGAAAATCCAGCGATCCTCCAGAAATTTATTCCAGCGATTATACCGAGTGACGAATGTGGCGGCCACGAGAAAAGATGTCGGAGAGAAAAAGCGGGAAAGTCGATCCATCTGAGGACCCGATTGACCAAAGGTGCTCCGGAAGGTCCCGTTCAACACGGAACTACCACTTCGGTCGGGCTCCGAATGAAAGGTCTAGCCAATCAGTCAGTTGTCGGTGCTAATGTGTGATGTTTTCTCTTGGGAATCACCGGCAGATGATGCGATGCCATAACAATGAATTATCACTCGGCTTCACTCCTCCTTTGTGGACAGATAGGGCCCGTATAATTTTCGCGACTAAGCGGGCTTGTAATCAAACAGAACTCCAATTCCGATGTTTGTTCGAGAGCAATTTCAGGTGGTTCGATTGTTGGCTCTACTGCAAAATGCCTCTATTAGCGAATTTACTATCCAACAGTGTCCATCGTTTGCCATTTCGATTCTGATCAATGTCGGCTGAACGAAACCCAGGACAAGGAGAAAAGAAGGAGCAAAAGGAGGAATGATCCATGCAGCATCATGCAGTATATCATCATATAGGTATGCTGTATCATGTGTAATGTCGTATATAGGTTTCATAATATATATTCCCTGAGTATATTCTCAGTGGGTTGGGAATGAACACCATGCACCGCCTTTCATGCATTCGGCAGACTGAGAAAAGTTCTTTGGGGACGAACAGACTCCCACGACGGACGCCTTCCGTGTTTCGTAACCGCGGGTCACCGTAGTCCGATGGGAGCTCGAAGACTGTCCGATCCAGCGCTGATCAAACAGAATATCAGGGAGTGGAAACTTCGGTCGAAGTATCGGTTCTAGGATGGGACGGTGCTCCGACACCACGTCAATAACTATTGAATTTGGAATTAGGTTGCGGTTCCACTTTCCGATATTTTTGTCATGGACTCCGTCGCGTCGTCTGAATGTTGAACTGTCTGGCAATACGCAGGTTGCTCCTGTAACGAGCCGCAAATCTTAGATCGGGAAGTCTTGGCAGCTTTTGGGATCGAAAATATATCAATCTGTAAAGCAGATTTCACGCGCTTAGGCAGAGCGCTCACTTTCTCCGCCTGAAAATATTCAACCCCAGTTTATCTCTACTGAAGCGCGTCCGAAGACGCGGAGACGCGAAAGTTTTCTGGTCGATGGAGTTCTGTGTTTGACTCACTCAACGAGAAAAAAGAGTTTAGGAGTCGATGAACGCTCGCCACGTGTCGGAATACGGCCATTCCTTGCTAGATTCTCAGAAAGTAAAAAAAAAACACCCTGATGAATCCGCGTTCTCACGGTGATCTACCTATACTTCGTCCCCTGATCTCCTGGCTTCCTCACGCGTTTGTATCGGAGCGTTTGATCGAAAATCTCCAGCCATCCGATCGGCTCGTTGGTGTCATTTCACTGCGAAAGACATCTACCTCCCAGTAAGTCCCTTCCTCGGCTCGTTATCCGACGAATTGGACACACGATATTCTTCGTTCCACCACAGAGGTCCCCAGAAAAGGGTCCTTGGGCCCCTAAGGGGGTCCCATGGGCATTTCTGGAGCCTGAGATCAGGGGACAGCTCACCCCACCACGCACCGTATTTCGCATCAAATGTCGAAACGCACATGATCTGCGAGGGGAGAACGAAACTACTGAATTGATGTAAATTCTTGGAATATCTACGAAATTCCCGTGAGTACGATCAACTTTGGATTCGACGTCAATCCCTCCGCGCGTCCCCGAGCAGCTGGCCAAAAACCCGCCGCTTCTCCCTGGCGATTTTTTTTTTGTGCGATCACTGAATCTCAATTCTGAGCTTTCCTCCGGCTGCTCTGCTCAAATCGCAGCATCGTGTTTTCCCTCCAAAATCAACGAGTCCCGCGACCGTACGATGCCACGCCGCCGCCGCCGCCGTCGCTCACAGGATCGAAGGTGCTCACAGTCGTTGAACGCGATCCGTGGTCGGGAAGCAGAGCAGACAGCGGTCGGCTAACTGCGGTAAATTTTTAGATAAACCCTATTTCTGGTTATTAATTTAGAAGAAGACGCAGTAATATACGCATTGTTATAAGCGTTTGAGACGAGCGAAAAGACGAACCATCAAACGCTGTTGATGCCTCCTTGATCGGTTACAACGGACAACGGGGAGCGGCCCGTCGATAGAAACAATAAGACATCTATCAGATGAAGCATGGTATGCCATGCGATGCTATATCGCCAACAATGAACAACCTCATCGTCGGTCGCTCGTTCGATCGGCTGACCGTCTGATCGCGATGAACATCTATTGGATGGACTAAAAATTCAAAAAAAAAAATCCCTCCTCGATTCCGCAGCGCTGATGTTGCCGCGCTCTCTATCTTTTTTTTGTCCAGCTTTCGGGCTTTCCTCTTCTTTCCCCTGATTTTCGTTCTTCCCGCGTTGAAACGCCCGCCGCGAAACCAAGGCGAGACCAAGTGCCGCCTTCAGAGTCCTTCTCCTCCCACTCCTCCCTCAACCCTGCGGGAAAAAGTCAAATTTCCGAAGTATTCATATAAAAAAAAAGGAGGAAGAGACAGGCCGGGCGGCTAAAGCATGCGCTTGTTATTCGGCTCGTCTCTGATGAATCAGATCGCAAGCCCTTCGGTGCCAGAAGGTCCGAAACCTTCAGTGGAGCATCATGGACCTCTTGGTGCACTGCGTATAGGTCCCGGTAGTATACCCCAGGCCCTAGAGTACACCACTCCACTAACAACGTCTAGCTGAAGACATTGATGAATGAATGTCTGGTTATCGGTCAGTCTGCTTGTCGAGTATGTGTGTGTGCGTGCGACGGAATCTGGACGACGTTCTTATTTGTTGTTTATCCGCTGGTGGTGGCGGAAAGTTTGTTCAATCGGTCGCTCGGCCCGTTGGTCTTCGGAATCCTTTCTTGATTCGTGGGTCCGTGGTTTTCACGAGCTTCGTTCGGTCAACAGCACGGTGCCGCGCGGCATCTCCAGAAGCAGAATCGCTGCTGCCTATACCGCCGCGGTGGTACTGCATTCCTATGCAATGGATTCCACGAAAAATATCGGTGAAATTCCAATGCGCTTTATGCGCGGAATTGAAATTCCAACCATCGAGGCACCTAAACAGCCAGATTGTTCCTGGAACAGCTGTTCATGGTTCAAAGCCGAGCATAGTTTATGGTCCGATTTTCTCGTCACCAGGCCGTAACGTCCATTGCTGGAACTCCTTCGGCAAACGATACGGCGAACCAGCGAAAGCGTTTCAACATTGTCTTCTGTCACAGAATAAATTTTGCCGCTTTGATTTGGTGAGAAACGAGAGACGGCTTGACACAGGATTCTTGACCAGGCACCGCGGAGGAACGTCAGCATTTCTTGGATATCTTCATAAGAGTTTCACACATTTTCAAAAATTCTGCTGTGATCCACCAAATTTATCATCGCTTTTGGCTTCCAGGAAACAGCCAACAACACCGAAAGGCAAACGACTTTTACGAGTTTGGATTGAAACGTTTTCCTCTCCCTCTTTTTCCCATGCGGCTAACGCTGGTTAGAGGAAAAATTCCTGAAAACAAATGCAGCATCGATTGAATCAACCCGATCTGAATGCCCGATAGCCCGTCCGGCGACTCATGTCAGATTATCGCTGAAGTCGAATCTTTTTACTCTGTCATATTATTCTGTTATGCTCGCATGATTTATGCTGAAAGCTCGCGCCTATTAATTACTCCTTCTAAACATCGTTGGATTGAGCTGTGAACAGATTTTAGATCACATATCGCGGCCACGCGAAGACGCATGCTTCATCCCGTTTTTTCCCGTATCTCCTTGACAACTCTATCTCCTGTGAAAAATTTAGATTCCGAGAAGTCTAGACTTCAGAGGCACAACGGCTTTTTGTTGAAAATGCGTCCACACTTTTCGCGCCCAACAAACGAGTGGGCCCGCGGGGGTTCCTGAGCTTGAAAATGTGTGAAGCGAAAGTAGGTTCGTTAACCCGTCCGCTCGCTTTTGGCACCAAGACACAATTAGACGATAAATTTTTCATTTGCAAATCGCTTCTTGTTCAATCAGATCCGTTCGAATGATTCTGGCAACGGCACACGAGGAAATAATCGATCGACGGTGGCTAAAAAAACTGTCCGCTCCAAATGGATCTGATGCACTATCTAACCACAACAATGATTCGACCACAACAGTCCATCTGAAGCCTATTTATATCAAGAGAACATCCTTCCAACCATTACAATGCAAGATACGAGTAATTATAAGATCGCTTGGATTGTTTCGCGCCGATCGAAGACGACGCCAATCTGTACAGTCGCTGTTGGGAGTCCAATCTATTGGTGCGGATACAGGGGAAAAAAAACACGCCGATGAATTTTTGCGGAATGTTTTTTCTTTTTCTTCAAAGGCTGTTCTCGAAACAAACTCGAAACCAATCCGAGGGGTGACACCGCCAAGAATCCCGATGATTCCTGATTTTTTCAAGGAACCGACCGCAAAGGGGGGGGGTTTTTTTTTTTGGGGGGGGGGGGGGGGTTTTTTTGTGTTTTGGGGGGGGGGGGGGGGGGGGGGGGGGGCCTTCCCTCTGGGATTTTGGGGGGGGGGGGGGGGTTTTTGGGGGGGGGGGGATTTGAATGCGGATGAAGGTCTACCAAGAAGTCCGGTGGATGTTTTCGAGAGAGCTCATTCCGCGGCTAATTGGCAGAGCTTGAACGATCAAAGCAAGTCTTGTCGTGGGCGTTTCTGATCGTGTCTTAGCTATGAACGCCTGTCGGCAGGCTGAGAATAAGAGAAAACTGCAACATTGTTTTGATTTGACAACGCCAGCATCAACACAGATCATCACCTGAATCACAACAACGACATCACCGGCGCCGCGTCGGCCGGTTGGTACGGAAGCAGCCTGTCGATGGTAACAACAGCGGTTGGAGAGACAAAAGAGCCGTCACCGCGAGTAATCGAAGCCATTGAACAACAAAAGAAAAAAGTTTTTTTTTTTTCAGAGAATGTTTTGAGGACGAAAGTTTCCCACGCGGTTCAAGCGCGCAGGTTACATTGGGCGGTTCCGGTTGGTTGACGCGATGCCAAACCGTCGCCAGACTTCCGAACTGGAATCGTCACCGGACGGAATCGATGGTTTTCTCACTTTCTTGATGCGATCTCGACGCGGGCAAACTTCCAGACCGACCTCAGCCACGACAAAAACAATCACGACAACGAGCCGCCCACGTCTGATTTTGTTCAGCCAGTCAGTTTCCCACACATGATCAACATGGTTCATGAGACTTCGAGATCAGGAGTTTCCGCCTGCCTCAAAACCACCGTCACATCCGGCTCAGCCATCGCTAAAAAGAAAAACCGTTTCATTAAATTGTTGTCCTACAGCTCCCAACCGTCGCAACATGTGACATGTCACGTCGAGTGGGGGTCACAAGAGCACATTGAGCTGCAATCTCGTCGTTCTCGCCGAAGCGTTAATTGTTCCGCTTCAATCATCCATACATGCAGCAATTCATCCATCCATTCATCCATTCATCGACCCGGAAATTCATCAATCCATCGACTCCGAAAACAAGAAATCAATTAGAAGCTCGAAGAGGACTCTGCAGCACGTATAGGCCACTGTGGCCGTCGCGGAACGGGCAACAAGTGCTCGGCGGCACAATGAATGAGCGGACTCGAGGTAAAAGTCCCGAGTGGTCGTCCTTCGGACACTGGAAAGGCGGGCAGACAGAGAGGGACTTCTAGCAGATTCTCCAGGTCATACGTCGGCGTCATGTTTAGGTTCCATCATGGGTTCCGCTGTCTCGCCGTCTGCGACAACTCACGAGATCGAGACGAGAGAGACGGAATCGTCTGCCGATTCGAGTGTTTTTTTTTTTCCCACGCAAGGATTCTGCGATGCAAACGCATTTGAATCTCCGGAGAAAAGAAGAAAGCGAAAATCGCCGAAAACGCCGGGGGGAGAAGGGAGATAGAAAGTCTTATCAGAAGCTTAAACACCTTTATCAGCAAGCTGGAAAACATACTCAATGGAGCCGGGCCTTGATCGGCACTCGAGCCCAAAGTCTTGGATTCTGGCGAATCCAAGAAGCGATGCGGTGAATAACCTTCCGATGATGGCAACCGAAACCAAACCGAGGGATCCTTTCTTCCCGAGGGATTTTGACTTATATGGCCTGTTCGATGCAGATCAAATGTAGACGACCGGGTCGGACAAAACTAATCTTCGTCACTCTCAGCCGTGAGAGGTATTATCAGCGGAATATTTGCTATTTTGATTGGCAGGCAGCTCGCTAGTGAACCAGCAGATGTTTTGTTCTCCACCAGACCGAAGCGCGGGAGAAAAATAAAATCAGCAGCGCGCATGAGAGTCAACTGACCAACCCGACGGACCCAACTATACTGTCGGGAGAAAGCCTTGCCAGAGCCACCGGAGCACGCGCCGTTCGAAGTAAAAAAAGAAGAAGAAGAAGGAAAAAATAAAACTGTTTTACTATATCGAACATTCCCTTCTTTTCGGGGCCAGAGCTTCTCACAACTCCAGTCACCCACGCAACCTTTCTGGTTGGATCTCATAGCGGCGGCGCCGCCGGCGTCCGCTCGCACGTAGGTCGCGAGTCGGTGAGCTGACTGACGGAGCTGTTTGCTTTTCAGACCCATGATCGAACACAGGAACATTGTTTCAACCGCGAGCGGATGCCTCATCCACAAAAAGTGTATCGAGTCTGTCGGATTGGCTCCGAGTTTTTTTTTCCGCTCTCTTCCTTCCTCCCACTCTTCCCTCTTCCGTCGCGGGAAAGGTGTCCTATCCTCATGGAGAGATGTTCCAGCGCGTCTTTGCCCAAGTTTTCCGGAGCGTCTCGCTCCGACGCGAAGTTCTTGAAGTTTTCGAAGTTCGCAATTGTCAACCGGGGCTCCCAGATCCCGTCCTCAAAGGTCTTCCGGAGGTTCTCCGGCCAGCCGAGTCGGTCGGTGGTCTTCTGAATGGTTTCTTAAGTGTTTTTCCCTCGTTTCCAGAAGTTTTTGTTTTTCTTATTTTTCATATTATGGTAGAAATACGACGCCACACACGACATCGCTGATTTTACGCAAACACCCCGACTTTCTGAATGCTGGAACAGATACTGGAGTTGCCTGCCATGCCGAGTATGAGAAGAGAAACGTCAGAAAATAATCAAGAAAACGGGTGGAAAATTTGGCGTGCCGCAATTAGCTTAAGCGAGCCGGCGGAATATGATGTTCTGAATTCAAAGCATGTTATCAATCTGCTGAGAGCAACGAGCGGAACTATCAGGCGAGTACATCAGCTTTACGAATGACTGTGAGCGGAGAAAATTTCCCAGACGAACGATGAGTTTTGTTAATGCCACAATTAAGCATTTGGATACTTTTTTTTTTGTTGCTGCTCTTGCTCCTCACACGCGTTCCATCTCTCTGTCTGTTCCACTTTCTGTGACTGCGACAGCCGAAGGACGATGAAGGATTTACGACGAACACATCCGAAACGGAAGAACTTACATTACTCAAATCAAATGAGCAGACAAGTGTTGTTTGAGTTCCTAAATGAAAGCTTTTAGATGGAAGCTTTCAGCAAATCTCGATCCGGATTCAAATGCCCCGGGTGGCTTTGAGGACTCCGACGACTAAGGATCTTGTGAAGACAATGGGAGGAAGTTACGAACGAGAGCTTCTCTGAAAGCACGAAGAAAACGAAAACTTTTATATCAACTGCACTGCCAATTAGGATCCACCAACCGACAGACAAAACGACCGGACGGACGGACGGACGGACGGACGGACGGACGGACGAACATACAGACGAACGGTCGTCTGTCGAGTGGACCCGGATCAATTACGCGAGCTACGGCAATGCCAGCGAGCGCTCGCATAAGAGACAGAGAAAAAGAAAGGGGGTGCTGTACCGTAAGCCGAAGTTGAAAGTATCGATAACAAGCCAGCTGATCAGCCTAGAGCTGAGTGAGACCGGGGCTCAAGAACCCAAGTCAGTCATCCGCTCGCACACTCGCCTGAAATCAAAGTGTTCGTATCTGGTAACGCGAGGTCAACAAGAGATTTACTTGTTTCCACACACCTATTTCAGGAAACCCTCCGTACGAACATCCCCGAGGTGTCGACAGCTTAATTGTTGAGTGCGCTCGCTAAAAACCATTGAGACCGCCGCCACCACCACCACCACCACCGCAGTCATCGCGGTGAAAGCCAGGTAGCCAAACACGCCCGCGAACGCAGACTCGTTCCGCGAACTCCTCTCTAACTGTCAGCAACAACTGTTTGTAGAAGCTAGCTTCGAGGGCTCAATCATCAACTTCCAGGACAACCTCTGGAAAACCGAGGGGGGAACGGATGAAGAAGGTCTAGAAAAAGGGACAATAAATCCGAGGGGGAGCCCGGAAAAGGAACTCGGGGCTCCCGATACGAGGATTTCGGAGGGAAGTATTGCTTCGAAGGAAATCAAGTTGTGGTACCCTCTGTACAGTGCATCCATATCGGTCTACGCCTCCGCTAGTTCGCTGAAACTTCTTCGCCCAGTTGCACGAGAGGGCTTTTACACGCCACGACTGGCGGGAGGCGCCACGATGGCGTTGACGTCATGGTGGCTAAGTTCAGGAATCGTTGGTTTGGTTATAGCTCAAGAGACGTTAGCAAATGTCGCGCGATAGGCGGTCTGCGAAGCCCACATAAAAGGCTGATCGACAGCCGGGAAGCTCTTTGGATGGATACATTGTTCTAAAACGCGTCCTTCAACGCGGCCTTCCCTCGCCCGAACTCTCAATATATGTAATCTTGACAACGGCGGCGGCTGGTGCGGTTGCGACGATTATTCCATTCATCTCGTTCTAATTAGATCGTCATGAGTCTCGTGGTTAGAAACATCAGGGCACGTCCCTCATCAAATCATCCAACTCTAATCTTTCACAAGTGCGCTCGTTGCGATAATGATGATGATTCGGAGTCCCGTGAGATTTGCAGTTGTTGAGCTTTACGAGATAACCCTGGTCGGTTATTGATTTCAAATATGAACCCGAGAGGCATTAGGCCTCGAACCATGCGCTCAATTTCGATTCCCCCTCCCAAAAATATGTACGATGACATCACTCGTCCGATCGGGGGCTCTGGAATCTCTCGGGAAAGATGAGAAAGATTCTCAGTATAACCAACAAACCGAACGAGCGACCGTCAGGCCGGCAGGCAGGCAGACTAGAGGCAAACAGGCAATTGCCCGCCAGCCTGCCAGCCAGCTAGCCCGTCTGGAATATTTCGATGCTGTCTCGTCTGATGCGAAGTTCGGCCGCGTGTGTTTGCTCTCGGCGGAATCGAGTCGGTGGAGCGGTGCATCGATCGCGCGTTCGATCGAGCAGGCCAGCCAGCCACCGACTGATCCGTCCGTCTGCTTTCATCCATCCGTCCATCCATCTATCTATCTATCCATCGATTCTCCCATGATAACCCATAGGTCAAACGAGTAAAGCTGCCGAATGAGAGAAGTCACCGACCGCGATCGTGAGAAAAAAGAAAAAAAAAACCCTACCTGGACTCATATTGTATTTACTGTTCATTTAAAACAGTTCGCGCCTCTTCGATTCCGAGCACTTTATCCCGATCGCGGGATGCCTCTCGTCATCGCCAGCGAGTCGGCCAGACCGACCCACATATACTCTATATTTATCACTTTTGCTTCGGTTTGCAGCGGCGAAATCGCGTTCGTGCTCGATCGATTCGCCGTTGGGATCACGAAGGCTCGCTCTATGGCATCTCCCGTTACCAATAGAGAAGGAGTCGAAGGAGAGGAGAGGAGCATCGGGAAACCCATCCAGATGCGTTTAAGGTGCGGACGGAGAAAAACCTTTCGACCGTTCTGTCAGAGATTTTCCGAAGAAGAACAAAGAGACGCAAGGAAAAACTTGAAGCTCGCTGGCCCGGTCAATTGGTCGGCTGTGCGCCGCCGGCTTCGGTCGTTGGACGACTTGAAGTGGCAGGCAGAGCGGAGAAGAGGCGGCTGCCACGGCGGGCCTTCGGAAGATCGACAGCGAGAAACGTTCATTTTCGAGCCACATTGTTATGTCGAGTTAGAGGACAATAATCCTCGTTCGAGTAAAAAATCCAAATCCACATCGCCGCCGCCGTCACTTTTTTTCTTTCGTTGCCATTTTCCAATCGGCCTTCCACTCGCTCACTTACTCACCATTAGCACTCCGGCGCCGCGCCGTATGACAATCTGCTTCCTAAAAACTACAGCTGGCAGTGTGACAATTTTGACAATGGACCAGCTGAAATAACATCAAAACCCCGATGATGGTTCCGTCAGGGGCCTGAGATAGAATCGAAAATCTGAGGAGAAAATACGTGAGACCTCCAACACTTGTGCGCCCAGACGGGCTCCAAGGATCCAAGCCAGGAGTTGGCGCCAAAAATTTGAAATGAAGAACGACGAAGTTTGAATTCACGAGAAAATTCGACCTCTCCGGTGGAGGACCGCGGGGACTCTCGGGGTAACGCCACACTCGACGTGCTTACCAACGGTTTCCAGATAAGTTTGTATACAAGTCGACTTTTTGTCATACCCTACATTAGTGGGAGGCCTAACATCTCTTGCCTGACTGCCTACTTGTGGACCTGTAGACTTTGATGTTCATTGTAATGCCTGCTTTCGCGACATGGCCGACCGACGAGCCGCCGGCCTAGTCTCTCGGCCCTTTGTCTACCGAACGACTTACGGATGGACGCGACGCCGCGTTGGATCGCTGACTGGCGGGCGGGCGCGCGGGTAGGCAGGCGGGCTGGTCGGTCGGATGACTCGCTACAAAGTTACCAATGAAAAGAAACAACTCTGATCAATCGCCAGAAGCAACACAGAGTTTCACTGACTGACTGAGCGATTGTTACGCTGCTCGTCGGACGACGTGGGCCTAGTCTCTTTGGAAACAATTTTGACATCTCATTCAACTTTCGGACTGGTGTCGGCGTTTGTTTGCTTTGTATTTCGACTCATGGTATGATGACGAACATTCCATCGAAATTTACAACAACACCATCATCATCACGGTCTACAACAATACCAAGAGCGCCAACATCGCGAGACGAGCTGGAGTCGTCGTCGTTGGTGTTTGCTTCTTTAGCGAGGAATCTCCGTTGATGATTTTTCACTGTGAACGGATTTTGTGAACGAGGGAAAAAGCGTGAAAGAAATCTCTCGGATATCCGACGAGCCGCCAGAAGTCATCATTCATAACAAGACTGCTATAGACTCCAATGCTTTGACTTTGCTGGATGCCGGGTCTGTCACAGGCTCGCTCACAAATTGAAATGCTGACAGCCCATGGTACCTGCTATTGTGTGATGGGACTGTATGACAACGAGAATGCCTATCGAGAACAAACTTATCGATGCCTTGTTTGCCCTTTCTGTCGACAGATCTCGCGGCGCTGGTCATCGAATGATTGATTGATTGATTGATTCGTTTTTTTTTTTCTACTTCGTTCCCATTCAGATTACCCAGGCCAATATGAAGAGAGAGAATTTCGGTATTCGATTCGGTTTAAATTGAAATTCTTCGTAAATTCCTCAGCGAGATTGGCAGCGAATTCAAAGGATCGACTCCATGTTTACTCCGAGTGGGTCTCGTTCAATTTGCGTTCTAGGGAGTCTGATTGTGAGCGGGTAGACAACGAACGAAATATCAGAATATCGCTACACATCAAGCTATACATGAGAATAAAACAGTCGGGATGGTTCGAATTCACGGCGACTGATTCAGAATACGTGAAAAAAAATTGACTGACACTAGTTCAAGCTCTGCACGATCCTAGAGCGGGGCTCTCAAGTAGCACTCAATCATCCACTGTGGCCGAAGTCATCGCAAGTCACTATTCAGCGGTCAAACCGATGAACTGGTTGGTCACCACTAACCAGTTTCGTTCACGGATCCATCCATGATATTCCTCTCCTCACTTTTCCTATTCCTCTCTCTTGTTCCCCCGTTTTCTCTCTTTATATCTATCTCTTCGCTGTTTGCGAGCGTTTTGTCTCAATTCGAATGCAACCGAACGGGTATCATCGACAGATCTTCGCGTTTTCTCTTTCTGTTTCATTTCTGGAAGCGGGATCTTTAGAAATTAATGAACCTCCTCTTCAGATTTATTGCTCGACCGCTGAAACGGAATGCGAAAACAGGAGAAAGGCAACTTCGATCGCGGCGAATTCCATTAGGGAAAAATCGCGAATCGATTGCGACGGAGACGCAAACCACTTGTCGAGATGAAAACCTTTGAACGAGACACTCTGGCCGACCAGAGTCCAATGTCCCCGTACTACGTTTCACTTGTCGTCACAAAGTACAGGAGCCTCTCGGAGAATCGCCACCAAATGTGTGTGAACTTTCGAAATTTGAACTCCGAGGATTTGTTCGCCCCGGTCACTTGCCCGAACAGCTGTTCTGAACAGAGTCCCTAAGGACTGTCCGGATTTCTGTTCTGGCGTAATTAATGAGCTCTACGACCACCGGTGGGTGGCTTCCATTTGACACCGATTCATGTCAACTGCCACGATAAATGAATGACTGGCTGGCTGTGGGAGCGGATGGTAATAACCCATCAAAGCAGAGTGAATGACAGAAAGCACGAGCACGCTCGTCGCGTAAACAACTCCTGTGATCCCCCTGCAGGCAGTGCACCATCCAGCGCTGTGCGTTGGATGGCCGAACGAACGAACGAACATTCGGCACCCAGTGAAGCCGCAGCAGCAGCCAGAAAGGCAGCTGCTCAGCTCCGACCATAATGATCTCAATTATCGAGTGTACCGTTAGGTAGGTGAAAGCTTTTCTCTGCGCTCGTGTGTAAACATGTGAATGAATGGACGATGCCACAGAGCGAGTGGGAGAGAGAATTTGTGTATCGCGTGCGTCGGAAGCGTCGATCATACTTACACCTCTCTATTTAGCGCCTTGATCCGTGCTTCAAAGGGTTGGATTCAGAACAGGTACAAATAAAATATCTCTCTGAATGAATGCGAGCGAATGCGCTCGCTCGCGCGCTCGCGCACGCCCTGTGCCTGAGCGCAAGGCGAAAGTCAACAACTGTGTTTCTCAGTCAGTTCCGAGCTCCGAGCTGGGGTGGTGGCACGACACTGTTGTGTACCGTTCATGTTTACCCCGGAGAGTTCATCGGTCGACGACGACGACGACGACGAGGAGCCCCGGGAACGGGTCAAAACAGAGGCGGAATTCGGAGAAAGGAAGCTCGAGTTCAAGGTCGGGGCTCAAATATTCGAAGCATCCAATCTCCTTCCAATCCTTTCTCAGGAGGAGGAGGAGCGATATCAACTCCGCCGCAGCTCCGCTCCTATATCGCGGCTCCTGTTTCGTTTTCAAAGTTCCTGAAATGTTCGAAGAAATGAAAAACGAGAAAAAAGGAGTTTCGCGGAACAAGCTATGATGATGAGGCAAGGCGATGCTCAAGAAGATGCTCTGGAGCGCCAAAGAGTCAATTCCTCTAGCTTCTCTCCGATCCTTGTATGTTCTTTGCTCATTAGGAGGGATGTCGAACGTGTTTGAACACGAAAAAAGGGGATGGATGGCTCATGAGAAGAGTCGATGGCTGATAAATGTAGGGTTGATGAATTTTGGAATCGTGCGACGACGGATGGATAGAGTCGCGCAGACGCGAGAGAGGAAGCAAGCCTCCCGATTGGCATTTCTGCCGAGTGTGACTTGATAGCTTATCAGTGGTGGCGTTGTCTGGCCCCTTGGAGATGTCTGAGCCAGAGATAAGGATAGACAAGATCATTTGCTCTATAAACAGAGCCGCATCGCTCCGACACGAGTAGCCCAACCGCTGCCTCTGAGCATCTCGTCCTCCGTCGCTTCCACCGCCTCCGACCTTTATTATCATTCAGAAGAAGTCAAGAGCGAATCAGTGATGTATGGTCATCCAGGACTTTCGGAAGATTAATACTCTTATCTACTATCTTCGCTGACTCTGATAAGCTCGTCGAGTGACTCCGTTCGACGGAGAAAGCGGCCCGATCCGTTTTTCGTACAGAAAAGAAGTATGGAATTTTCGGGAACTGTGTTTGAAATCGACTCAACTCGGGTGTTGTTGCTCCTTCCGAACTTCATCTCGACACCGGCTCTCACCGTCGGCCGCGAATCCTGGAGCTTCCAGGTTCAGTTGAGCACACCGAGCACACAGATTCTCTGAAACGATGAAATCCGATGTGGACTAGTGGATGAAGACGAAAACTACGTTGAGCACATTTGCCTTCAGACAACTCGTTAGCGTAAAAGCTTTTCCGTTAACTTCCACCCTTAGCACTTCTGCCACTAATGGAATGCTCTTGCCCCGTGCCTCCGTTTGCTCGACTGTCTTCCTCATGTTCGTTCTGCTCTTTTCTTGGTTCTGACCGCGGATCGCAGTGGATTCGTTTAGATCCTCGATTCGCTTTCCTCTCCTCAGAGGCGCTGCTCTAGGAGATGTGCTGAGATGTTCTAAGATAGAGTTCTTGAAGTTTTCTCCCGAAAGCCGGTCTGGGGGAAGGCCTTGCAAATCAGTTTTTCGCCCACTCCTTTTCTCTTTTTTGAGGTGAATTTCCGATTTCATCCCTCATACACACCTTCTTCGTGTGAAGGAACATTCAGAAACAATGAAGTTGAGAACTTCAAAGTTTGAAAATGAGGTTCAGAAGTGCAAGATCGACCTCGATTCTTTCTTGGTCATATTCGACCGAATCCATCGGACGAGATCAGTAGCTCGATGTTCCGAAGTTGTCGGAGGTTGTGTCGATACATCGCAAGCTTGACCCAAGCCAAGCGACCGATGACTTGGCGACGGACCCACCCAGGTAACCCCCCCAACCCCTAAACTGAGCACTGCCCCGCGCGCTCTCAGACAAACTGACCCCGAGCAGGACGAGAGCGTCAGCAGCTTACCCTCTCACTCGAGGACTTCTCTTGCGTACTTGGTTCGGTCGGTGGCTTTTGTTGACAACACTTGTTTAGGAACGATATTCGTGGCTGGCAGTGTTGCCGCCGTTGCGACCAAACGAGCCCGACGGCAGCCGACATTGGAAACCGATGTCACGTTGGATCGGAAACGATCTGCCGTTGGGAATTCGATCAAACACGGCATCCTCCCGTCCCGCCTCCTCCTCCTCCTCATGCTCTGAATCGCTCCGTCATGAGTTCTTCTCCTGACCGTTGTCTCGTCTCGAAAGTGGGTTTCAATGGAGAACAGCGGATTGTTCTGAGCGATCCAAGGCGACCTGAGATAGATTCGTGGTATTCCTACACGAAGTCGCCGGGCTTCGGATTAGAGCCGGAGCTCCTAGCTGAGGCCTGTTTCCCTGGAAAGCCCCGTCGGAGGAGCCCATGTCCGGTGGAAGAAGGACGTGGACCCAATTTGCCATACCAACTCCGTCCGCGTCACGGTCTTGTCAATTAATCGTCCACCGATGGCCACCGGTTGGTCTGCCGACCGTGCGCGGTGTCAATCAGAAGATGCACGTGCCTTACATCTCGACTGTGCGGCAACATGTTCGCGTTTTGTTTCCTGAGGGTTCGCTTCTGTGCCCGGGCACGGGGTACCTGTTTCCGACGAACAGAAGCCGAGACGCTGCTCGACTGACGCGACGAGAAAACTAACGCGCGATCGAAGGAGTCCTTCTCTGGCGAGGCGATATATTTATATAGGTATATTATAGGGATATCACGGAAAACGGCGATGCTTTTCGTGAGTTAGCTCAAATCAATCCAAATCGGAATGGAGAGTTTGGATGGCACGATTTTCAAATAGGCTCGCTTACCCGATTCGCTGGGAATTGTTTTCGCTTTTCATTGTGCGCCTCTCCGCGCCGAGAAGTGTCAGTTGATTTGAGCAGAGCGGAGAGAGCCCCTCTTCTGTTCTTTTTTTTTTCTGGCAAAATCAGCTGCCCACGAACGACCAAGCAATCGAGCGGGCGAATGAAATCGTTCGGGGCGAGAAAAGAAAAAAATCAAAGTTGCCGTCTACGGGGGAACTCTACGGGCATTACGGACAAGTTGTACGAAGGTCCGCTCACATTCACCGACAGTCTTCTGAGTCAACAGTAAATCGATCGAGCGGGTGATCGATCCGGCTAGCCGACGGACGGACGGACGATCGATCGATCAATCAATCAATCTGGTGGGCAGGTCCGATTTTTGAGCTTTCGGATCCAATGAGACGAAGAAACGGGATGAGAAGCATTTCGAAACAATGTGAGAAAGTGGAGAGCGAAGAACGAAGAAAACAATGCAAACTTCTGTATCGATCACTTGAGAACTTGAGTTTTCCGATTCGCGACGCTCGCTCCGAAAGTTTCATTGGCACCGCCGCGGCGGCGATGCGGCCACTTCCTGTTGGTTGAGGACTGACTGACAGACGGACTGAGGTAAGACTGCAAAGCCCTACGTCTCGTTCCCATGTGAATGACTCTATTGAAGGCAGCGCTCACGGGAAGCGGGCAGGCAGCCGCAGGTGATGAAGACACCTCTAGTGTGAAAGTCTCATTTCTCGAGGAAAGAAATTGTTTTGAGTTCCCATCTGGCTCGCGCGGAATCGTCCACGACGACCCACCACAAGCGACGAGGCTGCTGTTGTTGCTGTTACGGTAACGACCGCCGCGACAAGCAAGACCACTTTTCAAGACGACGACGACGACGAACATGAAAAAAAGAAGAACGAAGATTTTCGAAGGCCTGAATTCACCGCCCTATCATTTAGGGCCGTCCTAATACGTCTCAATTTGGTTTTGAGCCTCTCCCCGTTCCATTCGAGCCACATGGCGGTCACTTTCGCTCCGCTGAATGATTCCTCGTGCTTTCTTTCGTTCTTTCATTCTCGTTTTCTCCTCCAATTCTCACTATTTGATCGCTCGCAGTGACCACAGTAGCTCGCGATGGCCGTCGAACTTCAATGAACATCTAAACCCGCTCCGAAGCCGCCAGTGGAGCTCCCGTTCGCGCTTTCGCCTCTCTACTGTTGCTGTTGACGACGACAATGACTACGAAGTAACGATTTCGATACGGCTGCTGCTGATGATGATATTGATGAGGATGGAAGTCCCAACTTAAGAGCCGGCAGGGCCTCCGCGAAAATTTGACGAACCAACCAACGAACGACCGAACGAACGGATGGTCAAAAGCATCTGACATCGAGCCAGACAGTTGCTGGTGCTGCTATAAATCACAAAACATATATATGTTAAGGCGTATCATGTCCTAGCACGCGAATGGGTTCCAATAATTGGCCAAATTTCGATACAAGGTGGTGGTGGTGGTAGCCGAAGTCCTGGCGCTGCGGTGGTGGTGGTCGCCGTCGTCCTCGTCGTCGTCGCGGCAAAGCCGATGGATTCCTATCATCACCGTCCCGTGTCCCGTGGATGATGGTTGCTTGGTCGGTCGGCTGGACGATCCGTCCGCTCGCCCGCCCGCCCGATGTATGGACGGATGGACGACAGGGCGGTGGATGGATAAGTGGATAGAAATGTTGATGGACGTACTGGACAAATAGACAGACGAAACGAACACCGACGACGAGCAGCTCGCAGACACGCCGAGAGTCGTCTACCGAGACTCGACACCGCAGCTGAGCGATAAACAAATTATTGCAGGCCGAATTAGTCGCCGTTTCTAGATTGGGAGAGCTACGATTGGGGGAGCGAGCGAGCAAGTGAGTGAGTGAGTGTCCGACTCTACTGGCACGGTTATTATTATTATCGTGCTCTTTATTACAACCAGGTTTGGATCGGGCCGTTTAGCTGTTCAGCGAGCGGAACATCCGACGGGGCTCCGATTCGAATGGCTTCATCCCGGACAGAGTCTCTCGGCAGATTTCAACAAGTAGGATTCACGATGCGAAGCCCGATGCCCCCGAAGGGGAGCAAGGGAGCCAGTGTTCCACTGTTCGAGTGACCCCGGCGACGGATCGAATGATGGCGATGCTCACGTCCGAGTGCTTTCAAAGCAGCGTTCGTCGTCGTGTCGTCGTCGAGAGTGAAAAACGGGAGACAAAAATGTGCGGAGTTGCTGCGGAAGAAGTATGAGGGTCGGTCAAGGTACTTCGGTGATTCGGAAAAGTGAAGCCACGTACAGCAAATGGAATGAACAATACAGAAAAAAACGACGAAGCAGTGCAACATAACATCCAGCACTTCGGGTCCGCCTCCGATCCTTATCACAACGGTCACGGAAGGCACTCATCTTTAGACGCTTCAAGATTTGATTCACTCAGTCAGTGCTGAGCCGCCGTTTAACCTGCCCACACAATCGAAGCAAACACAGAACAGACGCTGATCCATTCTCCCGAAAATCGGATCTCGGATCGATTCCCCGGAACCAGATACTTGAGCAGTATCGATAGCTTTTTTGTGACTGCTCCCTTATGGTCATGTCTCATGGCCGTCTCTTTCGTTGAGTTCTATGGATAATATCTCAAATACGCAAGATTCAGAATAATTCACGGTATACTATGTTGGAGCTCGGAACGTCTCAGAAGAAAAGTTCAACTCGCCCCTCCCTCGGCTCGAGCGGCTTTCGCCCAGGAAGTCGGCTGAGGTTTGGTTTGCGTTCCATCATCGTAAGGAGAAACATTACCGATGCTTTCGGTGGCCGAATACCAGTCTCTAAATCGAAACATTTTCACGAACAGTGCGCCTGCCAGTCCCGGTCGTGGTCATGGCGGCGACCGCGGCGGCGCGGCGGTAGCCATGATCGTCGTCGCGGTGCTGCTGACCGCTTTCTGTGGGAAATTGCGTTCGATAATGGAAATCAGGAATCGGGTCTGTCTGCATTAATGTTTCCTGCCTGCCTTCCTGCCAAACTGAGTTGATCGCTTGACGGTCGCTCGGTCGAGGGTTCCTACTGTATTTGAGATCGTTCCCGACGGATACCGGTTAGGCGGTTGAGCATTCGTTGCCGGGTGACTAGGCTCTACTTCACCCGAAAAAGGGCACTTGGAACGGCGAAAATGGTTCTTTGTCATGTTTTCGAGAATTGTCGAGCTTCTGGTCGCCTCGATCCCGCGAGCAGTTCATCCGTTAGAGTGCTGCCGTCTTGTTGTACCTGGAACGATCTCATACATCCGCTCAAATTCACCCATGTGAACACGAGCTCCGGCTCCTACAAGATGTTCATTCGATACGAGGTTTTCATTACCCAAAATCAATTGCTTGAAGCGCATTCGACTCTGATTTACGCTCACAGGACGACGGGGACAACATATGAATATGGATGAATCAGAGTAAGACGCGTAGGTAGTCGAAATCCCGCATTAGCAATCAATGATTATTATCCATCAATTCATGCAGATGATAATCGATGGAAATGATTCCCTAAAATCGCGCGGAGAACGAACCCTTCTCCCGAGATCAACCATGCGAGTTTTAAGAACCCTGCCCGACTGACAGAATTGTATGTTGTGGGACTTTTCCATGATAGATCTTCCGATGATGCACGAAGAAAATTCCCTGAAGATACATTCCCTATCTGTCAGGCGGAATTTCGGGGTACGCATACGGTATCCATACATCTTAGGTATACATATTTGATATATCACCCGTATGCCCCGAGATATCGTAGGAGAGAAAAAAGACACATCCGATACGTGATCCAAAGGGTGTCCCATTTATACCATGGGATGCCTTGAATCATCATTCTTGTGCTTGATGGACGGGTGAGTGGATAGGTGAATTCGGGCGAAAATGTTTCAGGCTCGAGCTTCTAGCCTCCGATTCCGAGATTCCTCGAGGTATCTTGTTCACCCCCGGAATACGTTGAAGGCACTGCATACGTGTACTCCGCAAACATTCATGGACAAACATCCATGCAAACATCCATTGAGCATAGCCAAGCATGCAGGTTACATCCATAACGCACGGCGTCATAGTCTACAAGTATATTCATTCCGTAATGATTGTGTAGTATCAGATTCAGTTGCACTTCCCGCAGTAGATGACTTGGGGTGCTAGTATGCGAGGCCTTGTTGAAATTTTCGGCGAGAATGCGTACTTAACTAGGAGAAGATGGCGGTGAAGGATGATGCTGCGGTTCCGGCGCCGGGCTTCCGTGCTAGCATCGGGCGCCAATGTCTCATTTGAGTCCAGCATTTGAGCGGGCGGCATGGTGATGGTCACGTGAGCTGCGTGCTCGGTCGACCACCGCCCGCTTGATCTCTTGCCAGTCTGCCTAACTCGCAATTACCCGAACGAGCTTCGCTCTGACCTGATAATGCCACTTAGATTCCTTGTTCACATTGAGTCGATTGTGGACCTCAACGTTTTAGAGTTCAACGGAAGAGCCTTTTGATGAGTTGTCAATCACCTCATGCTGACCGCGTTCACGCGTAGGCCTCACCAGGACACACATCGCGGTCCGATTCTTTAGGCTTCTACTTTTTCATTCGTCGACAATTGCAAAACGGCAACCACGAATCCCTCCGCGGATCGGTCACTCCGAGGAACGGGATAGAATTCACTTTCTTGTTGTGCCGCAGCAAATATCCTTTGTCATCCTGGGCTGGCTAAGCCCGAGCGACCAAAGTTCGTCGGACCCCTTGATGGGGGATTTGTTGTTACATCAGACAGCCCGGGAGCTTCGATGAGAAATCGGCAGTGGTTACGCAGGCTCCGGCGCGACTCCGAATGCATACATTGTATCAAAGAGAAGGTCGGAACCTGACTATAAATGCATGAGACAGGGGCTCATATAAAACGGTTAACTACAGTTTAACGACGGGCCACGCCCAGGTCTGCCCCAGCCGCTGTAAACCTTATCGGGAACGGAAAGTGTCTCTCGCTGCTCAACGGTTGCCTGCTCCTGAACCGTGTTCCTGACTGCTTGTGGTTCAGGACTCGGTGCGTTCAACGCCGTCTGCCTGCTGATTCGACCGAATTTTCGGGGGACTGGGGCTGGCCGGATTGCTCTTCGCCATTTTCCTTGAGAATAGGGAGGTAGGAGGGTAATTGGGTGGAGGGGTAAGGGGGGCGGGACGAGCGAGGAAGGGGGCAGCTCCTTACTCCCTCAGAGGGCCCGCCGCCTCTTGTTCCAAGGCCCTTATTTTCGTCCTCGGTCCGGGTCCCGTTCCTTCGCGCTCTCGACTTGACGGGTTTGGAAGAGTGGTGACCTTGACTTACTGAGCACCCCCGCCCCCGGTCGTTGACTTCGGGCGCGGCAGTTGGCCGGCCACGTGACGAAGATGCCCTTAGGAGATGGAAAGAACATTTCCCAGAACGTACTAGATGGAATGGCCTTGGTTCTGTGCCTTCTTTGCCATACTTTTGGCTTACTGATGTTGGGAATGGTGGCGGTGCGGGGAGAGGAAGGGATCCACTGGCCACGGGGCCCATGAACGTTTCAGAGAAGACTGCTGGCAATGGTTGGCCGCCGTGATACCGCGTCACCAAGAGAATTGGTTTCCCGGCAAAACGTTCCCATTCACTGTCATCGTGGTTCTGAGGAATATGCTTTTGGTTATTTCTCCGGTCGACTCGAGGCACCGGAAGAAAACTTTGTGACAATCTCGCCCATGAGGTTCTCGAGACACGTGGTCAGAGACAGGAATTCGAGAGGCGAGGAACGCGACGATGATGTCGCGCGACTCAGGCTGCGTCGGCGGGTGTCTGCGTGCACCCTGACGACCCGATAAAGCATCCGGGACTGACCTCCATATCTTTGAATCTGTCGATCTTTTCTTCCGAGCTCGCGGCATACATACAAACTCACTCACGCACGCACTTTCTCACTCATTCGTCACTGACGCTCGCTAGCCAGCTCGCTTGGCCCGACAGAGGGACGACGGCTTGCGTCTGGAACATAAATTAAACTGATTTACATCGAAGCAACTGAGACGGCTGCTTTAAAAGCGGAGGCGGACAATTCGATGACAGTTGATAGCGACAAGATATCTAAATGAAAAAAAAAGAGACAACACTCTAACGAAGATTGCGGCAACTGACAAAGCCGGAGTGTCCTGACCGTCATCTACATATGGGACCGTATCTGAGGGGAATGGACGAACGGATTCGTCTTCTGGAGGCTTCGATGGACCGAATACGAGGAGTGTTCCTCGACATGACTTCGAACATCGCTATGATCCCCGGTGTTCCACAACTCCCGAAATGTTGAACGAGAACACTTTTCCAACGGTGCAGCTTTGTATCCTGTTCTCAACGGATTTTGCCGAAATTTCACTTCGGTTTCGATCTGATTCATGACAGTCAAGAGAGGCATTCCAAAGCTTTCGGGTGACTCCTGTGATTTTCTTCCGAAAATTTCTGAATTCCCAGGGCATGACACTGTCACTGACTTATTGTGGACAAATCTCTGACATGTTCGGCCGCGGTGAATTCTGGTTTCCCTCTCAACTTCGAATGCGTTGGGATTATAAGCGCATTCGAAGGAGTTGAACCACTTTCGGATCGTCTCCTGGACTCCTAATCTTATAACATTCCCGGAGGGCTTGAATGACACCGAAAACTCACGTTTCGCAGGGGGATTTGAAACAGAAATCGCCGCCGTGGGTGGTTCGTAGCCAATCGAAAATACGAGTAAGGAGAATCATCCCTCGGATTTTGAAATCGATTTTACGATCGCTTGCTCTCGCTACTGTCTTTGAAGATGCAATGTTACGATTCTTCCGATAGGAGGATCAGAGCCCATGTTTTAGGATTAATGACAGAATCGCAATTAAATTCTAATTCGACTGATTTCAGAGCGCTGTTGCTGTTTCCCATGGAGGTGTGGCTTGTTACTTCGTTTGTTCGGAAGCAAGAGGTAACCCTTTGAAGATGGTTCCTCGAATAGAAAGAAACAGTTTTAGGAGACGTTTCCTTGAGAATAAAAAAGAAACATCGGCTGGCGTCCTTCATCTAGCTTTTAAGAGCTAGACGACCTTCGGAAAGGCAGACGGAACCCAAACTTCAACACCAAAAACCTAAACTGCATCGCTCGTGTTTCAGAATACACATTTGTAACATCGGAAATGCTTACATTCTGCCTCGATTATGCGTGATTCTGATGACTCACCAGTAGAACACCACTCAACGCGCAATGATGAAATGCTAGCAACGTTTCCAATCTGCTTCTAGGATGCGTCCCTTCGAGGTCGGTTTGTCGCTAATCTGAAAGTAGCAACTTTCTGTCGCGTAGGATTGACTGACGGACTAACTCACTGAGTGAGTGAGTGACTTAGTGCGCGAACGCACTCTGTGAGCCCGAACCAGATGTTTGTACACGGCTCCGAGAAAAGATTCGAAGTTGCAAATTCTAGAGAATCGAGTAGTTGTTCAGGGTTTGTTTCAGTGTCTGACGGAAGCTCGGGAATGACACCATATTTTACGAGTTTTCCAAACGCCCAGTCGACCAAGTCTGCCGCTTCTTGGCTCTGAACGACTCTCTCAGACTGATATATTGCCTGAACCCTGAAACGAGTGACCGATAGAGTGATCCGTTAAATTTCAAAGTAACCGAACATTTTTCCTCGTTTCGCTACTGAACGAAGAACAGAAACAAAAATAACTCTACAAAGCAGTGGGAAAATATTTGCGTGTTCCTCGAGACCACGGTAAGCAAATTGGAAGCGCCTCGCCCACCCAATCGCCTCTCAAGAAAGAGTGTGCGCTCTGCCGGGACTCTCGGGACCAACGATAGGCGATAGGCACAGATGCCTACATTTTGGTTCAACATTTATTCTCTGCGTTTCGTGTTTGGATTAACCTCTTCTATAACGAGTCCGCCCGACAAACTCTGAAAATCCGAAAATTTTAGGCAAAATCCTGAGAGATGTTCCGAGGAAACCTTCCTGGAAAATGTATATTGGCTTCCTCAACCACCGTGAGCGGTGCTGGAGTCTGCATTGTCTGTTGGTGACAGAATGTCCCATGGCAGGTAAACGTAACTCGGCGCTGGCGGGCGTAGCAGTGGTAGTTCTCTACGGTTGTATTGTAATATACATGTGCGCGTACAGCGTTGCAACGGCAAACGGACGGCGTACGCCGGAATACGTTGGCTGTGCGGTTTTAGTGTTCGAGGACGTTTTATTGCTAGGCCAACGACCGCTTTTATCTGGCAGAAAATATTCCTGTCCTGAGCTATCAACGGCTCCCTTCCATTCTCAGACGGACGGGTGGACGGAACGAATGAGTCGGTTCGGCAGACCACCGGACAGTTTACCGTCGGTTCTCATGTTCGGTAATTAAGTTGATTCAGTGGACAAGTTAAGTGTTAAAACCTCTTACCACCCGTCTTCTCACTCAACCGCCTTTGCGGGCGCGACCGTCCGCCGGTCTTTCTGTCTCTACTTCCGTCCGCTGAAGAAGTTTGGGTGAATACGAGAGCGTTTGTGTGTGTGTGTGTGTGTGTGTCGCTCCGGCGGTTTCTCGTGCGATAAGCCGGACTCATTCACTAACTCGCTATCTTTCAACAGTCTGTTGTCTGTACAGCGAGCCGTAAGAAAATTAGGCAGATTCGCTATTCTCCCGCGTCCGTCCGTGCCTCCCTCCGATGATTCCGTTTGTTTTCTGTATGCCGCTTTCGGGCGCAACTAACAAAGGAAAAAACAGAACAGATCAACAGCGCCCTTTGGCTGATTTTGTTGGATTTCGTTCATATAGATTTCTAGTTGTACCCTGCAGGGTTTACACAGCACCCAGAGCACGATTATTTCCTCCCACAACGTCCGAAAACCGTAAAAAACGCGTTTGGAGTTGGATTTTGGCCGAAAATGCATTGAGATTGAGAATATCCAGCGGATTTCCTCTTCTCCAGAATTTCATTTCGCGTTCTTTTTTTTTTTGGTTTTCTTCTCTTCTTCTGGCCCAGTGTGATCACAACATCCAGCCGGGCTTGTTTTCAAGCTGTTTCTGTTTCAAAAGCTCCACGGGCTCTTCTCAGCGACGACTTGCATCGCTGAATTTGAAATTGTTGTTCAAAATTTGCTACAATGTTTCTTTCCGAAATTCCATCAGATGTTCCTGCTGATGTCCGTTCCAGGAATTCGAAAGTGAAGGCTAATTTCCCCCCTAATGGATCCATGGGTGCATTACCCGCGTTCTCGTCTCCGGCAGAGGGAGAATTCAGTTTTCGAGTTCCGCCGGAAGAAATTCGGTATGAGATCCTCGAGTCGAGGATGCGAGAGTCGTCCCCCGACTCCCCGTGTAGGAATTCCACCGCAACTTTCCTCGTTTGAACATTTCTCTGCTCCCAGCTGCGAGAATAACGAACCAACGCCAGCGGGATAACAAGGTGGGACGACGACAACACGGCAACAGCGAAACCACTGAATTCAGCTACCTAGAAATTCTTATCGACATCGCGACGTTCGTTGCTAGTTCGTTCGGTGGTCGCTTGTCGTAAACTACAAAGTGCTTTGACCCTCGCCACCGCCGCTGCTGACGACAACGTAAGCGACGGTGGCGGCGACGGCGACGGCAATCGCAACGACTACGGAATTGTCGTTAGCTTCGTAGGGTTCAATGTTGCCGCCTTCTGGTTGTGTCGTCGCGATTTCCTCTAATTTTTCCCCATTTTGTGTTTTCTGATCATTTCGAGATCGTGAGATATGTCGACACTATTTTGATTTCAACATCATGTACTTGAGAAGCTCGCGGAGAAACCTTCCGGAAGTCATTCTTCATGCGGAACTCAAACTTGAGGACAATCACCTCACGGGCGCGGAATGGAAGAGGATTTCGCTCAAAGAGTGCGCTCAAAGTCAAAATGAACATAGGCTCTCCACTATCTGACCCAAGCATGTCCCTAACGGAATGGCTGAACGTAGGGATGAATGACTGATCTAGCGATGACGATGAGGGGCACGTTGCTCAATGAGACCACGACGAAGACGACATCAATGTTACATCGAGCGAAGAGTTGTTCCCAAAGAAGCCAGAGAGCGGCCACCCTACTCGACAGCCATACGCGCAGTGCTCAGCAAAAAAAAACTCCACTCTAGGGCGGTTTTACGCGGTGGGTACGGCGGCCGCTGCTGGAGGCAAGGCAATCCAAAACAGATACAAAGTTACGAGCTGCTCGTTTCTCCTTGGAACTTCTATTTTTTTCGTCGTCGTCGTCGTCTTCGTTGGCGCCGCTGCCGCCGACGCTGTCTTCATTGGTCTGGCTCTTTCTCCGTCTATATCGTTGTAAGCCAAGTCTGCCAATCGCCCGATGCCGTTTGTTCAGACTTCCTCGCGATTCCAATTCAAGTTCAAGGCCGGATTTGACGCCGGTCGTTTCTGTTATCTGGTCCACTCACTCAGCGATGCACGCACCAGAGTCAGTCGCCGGCGTGAACTGAAGCGCTACTCTTATCGTTCCCCGCGCGCCGCCCCCGGTCCCATAGCCTAGCTAGCTTCGGAATTGCATTTTCTATCGGGCTACAACCGCGAGCTCGTGATTTTGGAATTGTTTCAACTTCTGCGTGCAGTGCGGTTCGTACAACGTTCAAATCACTCGCTGCTCAACCTCCGGGTGATTCGGCGCGAATCGCAATCGACTTCGGCGCCAATTATGATCGGGTTCTCCGTGAATCCAGCGACCACCTGAGTTTTTTGCGAATTTGATAAACTCTCCGGGCTTGGAATGGCTTCCGTTACTTAACGGAAATCTTGATCGGACCTGAGTTCGGCGCGAATCATGCACGAGTTCGGCGCCAATCTCGAAACTCGGCCCGAATCCTGGACACCGATGGCTCTTCGCTGCGCCACAAACCACAACTTCCGTGTCGATCGGGGGCGAAATAGTTCGCAAGCGGAGTGGGATCTCCTCATTGGCAAGTGGACAGTGGCTGACCCGAGCTTTGTGGAGTGGCAAACTTTTGGCCAACGATTCTGCATCAAAAGACCAGAATGTCAGGCGGACCCACGGATTGTCATGCAAACAGACGAACGAACGAACGAGCGAGCAAGCGGACTGTCGGTCGAGCGAGCGGGCGGGCGGGTTGGAAAGCAGACAGTCAGGCAGGCAAACGACCAACAATCTTTTCTTTAACGGAGCGCTGATGCCCCCAGCCGAATGAACGTAAAAACTAACCAACCACAGCGGAGAAGAGAGTGAATGCGAAATTGATTCGACCGGTGACCTCGACACGAGCGCGTTTCGGCTTGACTCTGCTCGGCTCGGGAATCACCACCTCACAACTTGTCGACAACGGCAAGAGTCCCATTACGCACAGATGACATAATCAGTTTTTTTTTTGCCAGCAAAATGCCCAAAGATCAGTGACCGTCTATCTGTCTGCTCGCTCGCTAGCTTGCCTCTCGCTTGCCTACCTGGCTCTCGGTGGACTCTTGGACTGTTTGTTTGTTTGTTCGTGGAGCGGAAGAGTTGTCAGTCGTTCAGACTTTCGCAGTTTCGCTTGTTCGTTTGCTGACTCGATGGGAAAGCGGTTTTGGCGCGAAGTTTTGCCAGGGCAACACTTGCGAGGAGATCTTCTGGCATGGATGGAATTCTCTAGGTTTGAGATGGACTAGAAGTTGACGTTTGAGATCGAACCTCTTGCTCTCGAACAACGGTCTTGAGGGTCAGAAAGGTCCATCCAAAGCAGCGCGCCTCCTGTTTGAAGTAGCCACAGCTTCGGAAGGGAGAAATAACGAGATTGTCGCGTTCTGCATCGCGTTTGCGGATCGTTGTGCCTCACGAAGTGCACGAAGTTATCGTCCACCACTGAATCCACTATCCAACTGAATCTGGATCTTTGAAAAGAGGGACAGTGTTGACAGTAGGCGTTCTCGCGGCGGCGGCCTACCCGCCAGCGGATCATAGCCGTTCCGGTGTTCACGATGCTTGAGAGGACAAATGAAATTGTTCTGGCTGACTGGCCATGGCGAACGATTATTCAACCTCTCAAGTGGAACTTCAAGCAGACAAACCGGCGGACCGTTCGCGTGAAGGCATTCGGGGAGATATACGGCGGCGGCGGCGGCGGCGGCGGCAGCGGCGTCATCGAGCCAGAACCCTGCGTCCGTGCACGGATCAAGACCGAAGCGCGTTCATGGCGTTACGTAAGCTGTCGTCACATGTCATCCATCAACGGCTTGTGCTTCCAGTTACGATGTCGTCGATTCTGCGAGTGCTTCGCTTTTTTCTGGAATCCGCGGAAAGCTCTTCAGTCGGACATTTGAAGCTGGCTGCCGCGGCTTCTGTCGTTCCGGGACGATCCCACGTGAGCGCAATTTCTGTCCCTGAGCGTTGGCGGTGGCGGCGGTCAATGATCGTCGTCTGAGAGGTTGTCCTGGAGGTCCTACGCTCGAAACGCTCACGTGAACCGAAGTGTTTCATTCATCCATTCACTCGCCCGACCAGATATAAATTAATATTTCTCTTGATTGCGTATAATCCGACCAGGTGGTAACTACGGCTGGGGTGCCATAAGTTTTCTGTTTGTGGTCTCTGCGAATTCTCGCGTGGCATCATCAGCAACCGAGCGAATCCATCCAGCGGAAGTTGACAAACATTCGGATGATGAGTTCGATTTGCAGCCGCAAGTGAAACTTTTCCGCTGGCCGAAACCACCTGTGTGTGTCTATGTCTATCCATCTATGTATCTGTCCGTTGGTGAGTGTGTTTTCTTCTGAGTTTCTGTTTTCACGTCTGTGCATGTCTGCTGTGGGAACATTCGCCCCTTCGCTCGGCTCGAGTCCCCCTAGACCCCGCGCAGACCGCGCTCTTGAGTACTTTACACAACTGCGAATAATCCGCAGTTGATCCGCTCTTGATCAGATAGACTCATGATGATTAAGGTCATTCTGAAATTTCAGGTTGAACCCATCGAGCTGTTTCCGTAATCAGAAAAAAACAACCAAACAAAACAAGAATTGTTGGAGTTGATACCGTTTCAAATAACGCGCCACATTCTTGTCAAAATAAAAGGTGCGCGCCACCGTGCAGCGCGCCCCAGTACTTGTGAAACGGGGACTCATCCTACATCCTGTGTCTTCATTGTCGTCTTTCCTAGTACCGCTAGCCGATGATATCTGAACCTACTCCAAACATTTAGCAACTGGCGACGAGGATCGCTCAGGAGACTCGGAGATGCAAAAATTCTGAAACCACTCTTGAAATGCCTTGAAGGCCCGACATCAACCACAATGAGCGGGTTTTGGAAGATTGACATCACAGAGTTCTAAACCATCGAGGGGCAATCTTCAGAGGGCATCGTGTCGTCGTACCGGACTCTTGCCGCCCTGCGATCCTTTCCGTTCTTCACGAAGGTCATTTTGGTACTGACAAAATGAAAGAACTCGCGAGACGCTACATCTGGTGGGAGACTGTAAATCAGGACATCGAAAAACTCGCCAAAGCGTGCATGATTTGCGCCGAAAATGCAAAGCAACCACCAAGATCTTACCATCCGTGGACTCCGGCTGAGAAACCACTCGACCGTGTTCATCTCGACTACGCTGGTCCTGTGGACGGTAAATACCTCTTTCTTCTCGTTGATGCTCACTCAAAGTGGCTTGAAGTTTTCATATCAACGACGAAAACCACTGGAGTCACTATCAGACACATCCGAGAAATCATCGCGAGATTTGGGTTACCCAAGGTTATAGTCACCGACAATGACCCAACTTTCGTGTCCTCTGAGTTTGAAGACTTCTGTCGGTCAAATCACATTCTTCATAAAACTTCGCCCCCGTACCATCCGGCCTCGAACGGTCAAGTCGAAAAATACGTACAAACCGTCAAGCAGAGTTTGAAGAAGATCAGGGCCGAGGGGGAGGAAGACCTCCATACAGCACTCCAAAGAGTTTTGTTCCAATACCGCATGATGGAGAACTCAACAACGAAGAGAACACCAGCCCAGGCGATGATCGGACGTCAGCTTCGATGCAAGTTGGATCTGCTTCATGAACAACCAAAATCATTCTTCATTCCAGAAACTGGAACTCGCCCCGACTCCGCAAAAGCATCAAAATTCGAAGTCGGAGACAAAGTGGTTGCCCGTGTTTACAACAGTAAACGGAAATGGATCCCTGCAACCATCGTGAAGCTATGTGGATCGAAGATCGCGCTGGTCAAGCTACCGCAAGGGATCTCAAAACGTCACTACAACCAGTTACAACGGATACACGGCAAAACCCAAAACGAATCATCCGAAGAAGAGATTAATCCTGCATTGTACTTTCCAGACCCGGAGCCTGTCGTGTCGCCTGTCATACAACAGCCACAACTCGCTCCACCGACTCCGGAGGAGGAGGAGGAAGATCAAGTCGATCTCGCCTCATTCGAGGACGCTCAGGAATCGTTCGAAGACGCCGAACCGGAAACGTCACAAGTGCAGCAGGAGCCCCTCCGTCGATCATCGAGGTCAACACGCGGTGTTGCACCGAACAGATACGTCTAAAAAAAATTTACTGTAATACCTGATGAAAACAATTCTGAAACTTGTGCATAATTCTTAAAAAAGGGGAGAGTTGTTGGAGTTGATACCGTTTCAAATAACGCGCCACATTCTTGTCAAAATAAAAGGTGCGCGCCACCGTGCAGCGCGCCCCCAGTACTTGTGAAACGGGGACTCATCCTACATCCTGTGTCTTCATTGTCGTCTTTCCTAGTACCGCTAGCCGATGATATCTGAACCTACTCCAAACATTTAGCAAGAAAAGATATCATTTTCTGAACCGGAGCACAGGATGTTCTTATGACTCGCCCGGTGGAAGACTTCGAGCAGATATCGGTTAATCGCTTGCGCAATTCCTTTTTGTGAGTCGAAGTTCTGCGATCATCAATGGAAGGAATACGAGCTCGCTTGTGGCCGCGCACGACCTGAGCGAACGTGTCGTGCAGAATTATTTGCTGCGAATGCTACGTCCTGAGCAAGGAGCTCCCGTTCATGTGCTGGCGACTGAGAATGAGCGAATGGGTAACAAAAAATCTCGGTAAAAAATTGCCTAGGTAATTGGTAGCAAAATTTTCCGTCAGGATCTCGGCTTCATTTATCACGTTTATCATCCCAATAAGCGATCACTCGAGCTGGTTCGTTTCTTCTTTCCTGTTCACGTATTGAGGAGTGAGTCGGCGAGGCCAGCGAAACAGCTCGACTCGACGTTTCTCTTCTGATTCTTTTCTAAAGATATGACGTGAGGTGATAATGCGGTTTCTGTATCATCTGTGGCCATCGAGCAGCAATTTGTTCTCTGCTTGCTTGCTTGGTCCGTCCATTCGTTCGTTCGTTCTGGCCCGTCTGTCAATTATTATTTCTCCCGATGGCACTTCAACCCGAGCAGATATCAACGGAAAATATCAGAAGTGTTGTGTCCTGGCACAACTGGAGCCACATCCACCCTTGGTCCGCTGGCGAAGAATCGCTGAGCACTAGAATAAAGATACGAGCCTGAACTGGACTGTTCATTCATGCTTAGATTAACGGGTCTGTAGGTCCTCCATCTTCGGAAACTCTCTCAGAGATGACGTTTTTCCACTTTATGAGCGGGATCCACTGGAGAGCTCCCGTCCCCGACAACAGCTCCCCCGAGGGGGTTGGGGACACTACCTTCGGGGGACGCGGCTTGCGTAGTACAAGAAGCGTCTCAGGCCGGGGCTCGGGTCGGAAGAAGTGCTTAGCCACCAGGTGAAGATGATGATGAGTATCACGAACACTCCACACAGACCAAACGTTAGTAGCTTGGCCAACATGTTGCGTTGGGGTCTCGACTAGTTGATGAGTTCTTTGAAACTTAGTTCTCTCACTTTTTTCGGCATGAAGTGTCGGGAAAATTTGTTGTACTGCCCGTGTATGAGTTGGTAGCCAAACAACCGAACGAATTACGAGCCTGAACTGGACTGTTCATTCATGCTTAGATTAACGGGTCTGTAAGTTCTCCATTTCCGGACTCTTTCTCTCTCAGATATGACGGTTTCCACTTTATGGGCGGGATCCACTGGAGCGCTCCCGGTTCAACAAGAAGTTCTTCTCGTTTTCGCCTGTTCTCGTACGTCAGCCCTGGTAAATTGCTTTGTTCCTAACCGGTGCTGCTGTTTCGAGCTCCTGGAAGGAATCGGAGCGATTCCGCTCCCCCACAGGATCACTATCCCCGGAATCCGACTCTGTGACTCGGTTTCGAGAGGATCTCGACGGATCTGTCATTAGAGCTGTCCCACTGCTTGGGAATCGTTTCGAAATCCTTGATTCCGATTGTTACATGTTTCGCAAGTGCGTGAAGCTTCGTCTCTTCTGCGCAGCGTTCCGTCCAACCTCACAGATTTCCGGCTGGCACCCGACTCCTTGTTCTTCATTCTAAACCATCATTTGTTTCCTCGAAAACAGATGTTGTCCTGCGCACTTCGGCTAATTGGAACCGAAAACGTCCTCGATCATCCGAAAAACTGCGTTGTCCAGCTGTTGTACACCAAAGTGTACCATGCAGTGAAGATGCAGCGGTCAGAAGATGTTTTGATCGGGAATCGAGACGAGTTTTGGCCGCGGGCAAAGATCGCCCTTCGAATAGGATTTAAAGAAGTGAGAACGTTCTCTGTTTCGTGGGGTGACCCGTCTCGGGTCTGGAGTACGCAGCCTCCTTCCTACTCCTCACAGTCATCTACCCCGTTCGCGGAGCAAGTCAGCCCGCCTGTCAACGTTGCTGCAATGACTTCAGATGGGGAAAAGCACCATCAACTCTGAAGAGAAAAAAAAAGAAGGAAGAAGCACTGAACGCTGTTCGACTTGTCAGCTTGACAGCGAACACTCGAGCTCGCGCGAGAATTCGTCCTGAGCTGCGCTGGAGTCATTCCCCAGCCGACTTGGTCCTCACGTCACTGAGGTGGAGAGCGAATGCTCACTGGCTAATATCTGGAGCGCATTCATGGAAGAAGAATTCCGCAATGATCGAATTGCATGGAACCAGATTCTCGATTCTGCCACGAATTTTTCGAAATTTCCTCCTTCAATCGAGGACCGACCTCACTGAGATTCGCGGCGGATCCCAGCGTACGCTCATGGGAATCCGGGAACGGGAACCTCGAGAGGTGCTCCAAAAGAGTTCCCAGGTCGTGACTTAGTCGGGTTTATGAACATTCCAGAAAAACTTGGCGGAAATCACGAATTTCGCGGGATTCAGTGATCGTGTGGCCGTGGCAAGGGGAGGGGGTAAGGGCAAGCAGGGGGGTCAGCGTCGAGATGAGTGCCAAATGAGTCGGTCATGAATGACCATTGACCAAGGTATATGTGGATGACATGGTGGGTTCCCACTGAGTAAGTAACTGACTGGTTGGATTTTGAGGTTTCGCCGCGGGGCTCAATCTAAGCCGTCGTCGACGTCATGCATCACTTGTTGAGGCACTGTCTGCGCGGGACCACCATTCTGGATGGCGCTGCTGGTGGAGCGCGCACGGACAGCCAAGCGGACAGGCCAGCGGCTTCTACAGCGGTGCCTGCTCACAACGCTGTGACTGTGTCAGTAATTAAAAGATTGCACCCCTATGACCAGTCAAGCGAAGTGCTAACGCGTGCCGTCCAGGGGTCCCTTGTCTGCATTTTGTGTTTTTCTTCTTGTGATGAGAGCAGCAGCAGCAGCAGCAGCAGCAGACGAGCGGAAGAACGAACACCGCGCGGATGAAGTCGGCGCGGCAAGCTACTCAGACACGAAGGAAGAGAGCTCCGGCGACCTGTGAGCAGCCGGAGCGGCATTGGTTCGAGTGGCACGCGCTGGTTTTGGATTATCGACGCAGATCCCTGGAGCCGCAGTCAACGACGACGACGACGAACGAACGAACGAACTCTTTGATCCTCATGGTGGAACGATCTGCACACCGGGCTGCTCATGGTCCTGATGGACGATTGGCTCGCGGATCCATTGACGATGCGGCGGCGGCGGCAGCGGCGACTACGACCACGATGAACAACGACTGCGGTGGCGGTGATCACCTCGACGCTGATGAACGCAGTATGGTTTTGCTTAATTGAGAATGGCTCCGTCACAAGTGCGGCGCGGCGCAGGCAAGAATTGCCAATCGCTCTAAATCGAAGCACGTTCTTTTTTTAGATTGCTGTCCCTGGCGCAAGCTTCAGGAGTCGGAGTGGTTTCGATCGAGTTCGACGTAACATCAAAGCCAAAGCAAATAAACAAACACACACACACACAGACTCGCCTGGGCACACGTCTCGGCACACCACGGACTATCGGACAACGAGCGAGCTCATGGACAGAGCAGCTCTCACGATGGCATCAAACATGAGAGGAAAAATCTGTGCGATCACTTTTTATTTCTCTCACACACACTCGCGTCGCATCGCAACTTGTGATTGATCCCCGTCAAATTCAGTCCAGGAAACTTCCATCCAGCTTTAAGTTGCGCTCTGTCGGCTGTTTCGTTTGGCCGTCTGTAGGTCCGCTGTTTCGGTGGTCAGTTTGTCGACTCGTTCGCTCCAACTGTCCGGAACTCGTGGTGGATGAACCTCAACCGGTGTTGTGGTCGGATCGGTGGTCAACGTCGATTCGTCCACTACTACCTATACGTCCGTAACCAACGTGGGGAGACGACCCGATCGGAAATTAGTTTACGGTCGGCCGCGCGGCATTTGTAACGCATTATAGAACTTCGTTAGCTGTTCGCACGGCTCTCTGAGAAGGTCTGGAGTCGAAGCGGTCAACTTAGTGTTTTCGTCGCAGCTCAGCTGCCAAGACTGCGGATTGCCATGTTGTAGAGGTAGAGTATCCGTCAGATCTGGGTCGTTCGAAAATAGCTCGAGCTTTGAAGTTGAGGCACCACACATGGATTCTCACGCGCCAATATACAAATATATGTATCGAAAAACCGTGTTGCTACCAACTTTGTTGCAACAAACGGATCTTGCGGATCTTGCACGGCTCGTTTTGACGAGATTCCACTTCATATCGAAGTACAACGACTCTGAACGATCTAATTCGCCCGATCCAGGCATGTCGACGCCCTATAACCGCTGAAGTTTGAGGTCTCACGAATGATTGATTCGTTCAAATCAACTGCCGATTCTCGAAACTCGATTCTCCGAGTTCGGAATCCTGCGACAATTACTCCTCAAGACTTACAATTAGACTAGTCATGGCTCCGTTACCCAACCTTGAGGGATGATCCAACTTGTTGATTCTTATGGAACTTCGTTCAGAGTAGATCCCTTGCGGAGTCATCGTCTACTTCGCTGTGAATGATGAAGGACTCCCAACTCCTATACCTGCATTCGACGGGTTCGTTCGCCCTGGAGCTGAAGGAATTTCGAGAATCGAGCTAGCCCCGAGAACTTCAAGCATGATTCCGAATAGGGAAACATTGCGTTAGCTTCCTATAATAGGAGAAAGCAAAGACCCACGTCGTATAAGGCATCATGAGTGACTTATGTCAGGTGGGAGCTGTAATTTCGCAATCGATGACGGTCAGCACGTGGAACAACGCAATGGCTACGAATCGCTTGACGTAAATCGAGCCAACAGGAAGAAACGTCTGGTTGCGGTCACGTGCTCAGCGTCTCGCCGACACAAGTTTCTGACGTCCTCGAGTCGGGAGCACTCGCGTGGCTTTCCTGAAACGGAAACTGGACTCCGCTATTGCGTCCAGAATCGATTTCGCGGCGTTTTGAGGTGGGCAGAACGACGGAATCAACGGAGCATCTCCTCCATCGCGGTTCATCCAAGTCGGCACGGATCGTCTGACATCGCTAGTGAGATTGACACTGCTGAGGTGTCATCGAAGATTTCCAATAAAGTTTGCTGAAGACGGGAAATCACGCTCAGATTTCCAGAAACGAAAGTCGGTGGGCGGCAATCTCGTTTTCGTCGCGATAATAAATCGAAAGCCGATTCAATTTGTGATCTTAATGTCCAGCCGAGCGGGGATTGCTCAGTCACACTTCTTCTGGAAATATCATCCTCGAATGTGAGACCACATATCTCAGCGCACAGGAAGCGCTGTCAACCGCTATGATTTGAGTTTTGGCTTCCAGATTGTGAGGTATTGGGCAGAACTCTGCTCGGAGGGCAACCGTGGGTGGCCGTTGCCGGAGTTGTGGGGTAAACGTCACTCCAGACTATGGACAAAAATAAAAGAGTGATCTAGTTTTATAAGCAACTATTCTGGTCAATCGATCCGCTACATTGGTTATGATCCAAGGCTGAAACCCGGCTAGGCGAGCAACGAAGCATCATTCCATGACGGCACTTCCACCGTCACCGTCCTCTGCGTGTGACGTGCAGTCTCTGACGTCGACGCTGAGCTCGTGTCACTTACATCAAAAGCTTTCGTTCTGAAGCTACATGACTTTCCAGAGCATCGATTCTTGCCCGATGTTCGTCCGTGCGTCCTCACGACCGACGACGACGACGACGGTCTCGAAAGTTCCAGTCAAAGAGCGTAGGAGTCAAATTACGACGGAGCTGCATGACGTTACTTTGCCCTTGACATCTCGTGCTCACTTCGTCAGGAGTTTTCTTCGTTTCTCCGTCCGTCTGGAGACGCAAGTCGAGACATTGTGACTTCGCGAGTAATTCTGCTCAGTCTTCTCAGTCAGTCAGACATTGAATAACGGGAGATCAGGGTTCTCAAGCTCACGAAAAAAAGCTCGCCATGAGAGATAAGATACGGTATCTTCGACCAACTGTCCCCACATTTACGATTGCCCAGCGTCCACAGTAGTCAGTCTCTTCTCTTGTTCGCTGTTCAAATAGACTTGTCGTCGGATGTGTTCCCGTTTACGATTGAGAAAGCTCGTCTCCCACCGTCTCAACCTTTGCCTCGTCTCCGTCGCCCGAGCCGGTTTGTTCTGCATGTTGTTGCGGCCCAATCGTCGCGAGCAAACGTCGCGTCGTATCGAAACCGATCGGGTGAGTGGGAACGTACGTTCATTCTGCACGTTAGCTCTCGGTTTCCTCTGAGCACTCGAATTCATATACGACGATGCTCGAGGATGTCAAAGTCCACGGGTTCATGGGTTTCGAGGGGGGGAAATAGTGTTTTCTTCTTCTCGTTTCTCTTCCTCTCTTGAGAAACTATCTTTTCTGATACGCGCACGAACGCAGAGAGATACGGGGGGCCCATTCCGACACCAGGGGCTGCGGGCGACTCTTTAGCGAGCTCTTGGACGAAGAGACGGACGGATGGATGGATGGACGGTGATTGTGATCAATGGGTTTATGGGAAGAAGGTGCCCAAGAAGGAAAATAATGACAGAGCCAGCGCAGGACTCTCGCCCGGGGAGGAGCAGGAGTGCGAGAAGAATGGGAACGGGGTAGCTCAGGAGAATGGAAGAAAGAAAAAGAGCTGTAAAGCCATCCAAGTGCTGCGGCTTCCGTGGCTGCCTGCTCGCGGTCATCCGGGCTCCCGCAATGATTCACTCGAATTAGAAAGACAACTGCTCCAGTTGTTGTTGTCGTTGTTGTCCTCCTCGCGCGCGACTGGTCCCATGGTGACATCGTCGTTGTCGTCGTCGTCGTTGATGTTGTTGTCAATTAGATTACAAGGTGTGGCCGAGCCACGGACAAGTTACGAAGCCATCCAACCTAGTTCCGAACCATTCAACCTAACCAACTGACTAACTACCGAACTGACAGGCGAAGGAATGGAAACAACGAGCGAGCGAGAGACTTTACGCTGCAGCAGGCAAGTCGCGAACAACAAGTTTGTCGCGTGTTCGACGGCAGCTGGATTGGTTCCGCAAGCTTTCATTTCAATTCTGATGATGACATTTCGTCGACGGCGACAACGACGAGGAGGAGGCAAAAACGAACAAGCAACGACTGAACGAGAAAACGAGCAGAAAACCTTTGTAACGTATATTGACTGAGTGAGAGGTACAACTGGCTGATAGCCGACAAAGCAGCCGTCTGAGAGGCAGGGCTGTCGTTCGCGGCGACTAACTGACACGAGAGAATTACAGTGTCGACCGAAATATTCCTTTACGGACGGGGCTTTAACAAGCGGTCGAGCCGGCGAAACAGCCAAACGAGCAAGGATTTCTTGTTGACTTCAAATCAGCAGGTGTGGCTCATCCTCCGGACTCGCGAAGGGACTCAGCATACATCATTGAGGAACTCCAGTTGTACAGTGTTCGGCATCGTCTACCTATCGTTCTGTTGGTACACCCTGTTCTACATATTGAACGGTAACCGTGGGGTAGAACATACAGGGGTCAGAGACCGACCTCCGTCGGTCGACAGATTCTCAAAAATCTGCCGTGGTGGGTACGCTGGCCCCACATTGCCGGCAGTGGCAGTCCTGAGCTGAAGTTTGTGACGGCATAAAAGTTTTCGCGGCCGTGGCAGACACGTGATAAGTGTACGCGGGGGCAGTCGCGGTCCTTCCCTCGTCGTCCTTTTGCTCCTTCTCAGTTCAGAGTGAACGAACAAAAGGAAAAAACCTCTTCAATAGCAGTCAAGATAAAAAGTCAAAATCGAGGCGTGCAAACCCTGGCCATACCACCACCGCCGCCGCCATCACCAGCAGCAGAAGGCTGGTGATACAGCCGGCGAAATGAGCCTATTGAAAATGTAATTTGTTGGTGCTCCTCTGGCCTTTTCCCAGCTCTTCCTCTCGCGTTCCCTTCTCCCACCTCGACGCGCGGGACAGGACATCGCCGTGCTACAATAATTATCCCGCTATTATCGGCCATTGTCAGGCCAGCTAATTCGTATCGAATCATCGTGCAACTCATTGTGTGTTCCTCGGCGTCGTCATCGTCGTCATCGTCGCCGCCGCCGTCGTCGTCGACATCATGACTCTACTTATCGCGAGATTTGAGCAATCAAACAATTCAGCCGAGAGAAAGAATCTAAACAGCCGACGAAATGGGACGACCGCGAAACTTTTTGACGCGGAAAAATTGGACAATCTGACTTTGAGCACCCGAGCAGCCCGCAAATATAAGGCTAAAAAAAAGCGAAAAAAAATGTATTTCATGAAAACACATCTCTTCCCTAATCCCACCGATAATTGAGAGGAATCGTGTAAGCGGTCAAATAATTAAGAGCTCGAAATTGGATCGCCCGGGCGAGGATCTCGCTGCGCTGTGTGAGGCACCGAGTGTTGTCTGGCTCCGACAACTCGATTTTCATGTCTCATTTATTCGATGTCTCACGTCGCGTCGAAAAACCACCCCATCGACTCCGAGCACAAAACGAGCGATATTGACCGACCGACGGACCTGATGCTCATCCGAATCCGACTGCGTGTTGGAATAACCGTAACTAAGTGCTTCAAGCTCGTGCAGATTCGGTACCGCCTATCTGGACACGGTTCAGACAGACGACTACGACGGCGATCATCGTCGCAGCAAAACCGAGTGGCGAGTTCGGAGTTCGAGCTGAGTGGTTTCGCGAGCAGATTCCTATTCTGCTTGGCCGAGCGGCCAGCCAGCGAATTGCTACAAAGTAACAAATTGGCCGAAATTGAATGAAACCAATCATCTCATGCCGCTTGGCCGAGCGCTGGTTCAGGATAGGTTTCGGACTAGGAGAGCACTCCGATCGGTAGAGGAGCTAACCTTGTATGGATCACTCTAGTTATCCGATCAGTTTTGTTTGGATTGTTGTCGCCCACCATCAGATTCCGAAGCATGTTGTTTTAGTCGCGCGGTCAAGTAAGCGTGAGTCTCACTGGCCTCATCCCGGTGAGCTTCAATACTGATTTGTTCTCGGGGACTCGGGATCGACATAAGCAACGAGTGTCAAACGCACTTGAGGTCACGAGATTCTCCCACGACCGAGAGTTTTCTGTCTAGGCCCTTGTGACCTCGCCTTGCCTCAACATCGGGTTGTTCGAGGAAGGGGACACTATGGTCAAACAACATCAATCCAATCTAGTCAACGCAGTCCAGGTTGGCTCGGTACCGTTATCCGGAGGAAGCAGGATTCGATCGATGGGAGTTTCCGCAGATTTTCAGGTTCTATTCCAGGTTTGGCGTCGAATTCCTCGGAACCAAATTGATTTTTGGGCCTCTCGTCTTCCGGGCTTCGGCTCAGTCAGCACCAGTAGCTTTCGCGATGAAGGACAACATTGGGGACCACAGCTTTTCCCATTCGCAGAGTTCGGTTTACCCGATCAAGTTTCCCACGCTATTTTCGTATGTTGGCATATCATTTGTATATCCGTGCCGAGCTCTGGGTTTTTCCAAAGGGAAACACAGTGATTCGAGTACAAAGAACACATGAAATGACCGTTTGAGAAGTGAATTCATTCCTAGTCGACGTCGAGGACGCCGTCGTCGCCTCGGCGGGGATTCCCCGAAGATAGCAATCGCTGCGAAACCAGAACCAAAACCCACGGAACGAGTACATACGTAACCACATCATAACAAGCGGCGAGCGGACTCGACGAGTTTGGCGCGTTTCACCAAAAGGCCTAACCACACGTGTTTTCCACGGCCTCGTTTGGCTAGCTGGTCGGCCGCCGGGCCAGCCGACCCTGGCGCGGAGTAAATAGTCTAAAGACGTAAAAGTGCATAGGCAATCTTCTAGTTACGCTTGGTTATGCTGCATAGCCAGAGCCGTTCGAAGCGTCCGTGGCTGCTCTCACTAACAAACCAACCGAAGGTTGTTCGGCGGAAGTGGCCGTGAATAACTCTCATTGTCAGGCTTCTTCGAGATTCATCGAGAGAGATTGCACGGACGAAGTCGAATTCAACTCCATTCCGACAATTGAACTAGATCCTCGGGTCGGACTTGCGCAGAAACGCAGCTAATCCTGCCGCCGCCAGTAGAGTCCTTGCATCCTATAGTCTAGGTATATGAGATGATTGATGGAGGCCATCGAGCGGACGGCAGGGCATCTGCTACAAAGTGCACCCATTGTCAAGTTGCGATGGTCGCGGAGTTGGCCGGAACGCGCGAATGGGAGAAGAAAGGATACTTTTTGATGTGTGACCTCGCCAAGTTGATACACGGAGTGCTTTGCCACAAGCACACCGGACAGACGAAATTTCATGCACAAATGCAACCGAGTCGGAACGAGTCTCGTTGACTGACTGAGAGCGAATTTTCAAGGTAGTGGTGGTTAAGGTTGCAGTTGTTGTCATTGTTGACTCGACTGTTGGCGTCGTCTCGGCCGCCGTCTTGGTCATCCTGGCGCCTCGGCGACGTATGCAGAGGCCAGCAGAACGTTTTAAAGAGTGGGTTATCAGCACTTTGACCGTCGTCCGTCCGTCCGTCGACTAGAGGGCAGGTAGGAAGGTAAGCCGGACAATCCGACGTGGCATCGCCCAAGGCTCAATCAGTCAGTCAGTAAGTCAGTCAGCTGTATTTCCTTGTCCGCGGCCGCTCCAAACGCCAGCCGCTTGACCGCGATCTAGCTTCCACTACTAACCCGCTGACCGACTGTTGGACGTCGTCGCAGGCAGTGGCGGCATGATGTCCAGCCTTGAACTCGTCGAGTTGTTACAACGTAGCCACGTAGACTCGTTTCTAGTCCATGCGAAAATAACACCCTTTGCCGAGAAGGCTCGAACGTAAATCTAAATATACTAAAACTTTCCAAAAAGAGTGATCGCTTCGAACGTTATTTCATTGCGGCTACTGTCGTCTTCAAAGGTTAAGAGGGTTTCGCCAAATTTTAGTCTACATACTTCCGCGGCTCGAGACGCTTCGAGGTTGCGAAGAGGAACAGGGAAACAGCTGAGGGATGATTGATGTCTCGCGGCGAAATTTTCGTTGCCTTCAATACGGCTTGACGGAATAGCGACCAACGTGCGCACGTAACGTGCAGATGCTCGTCAACACGTCGACTTCTTCAATTCTGAGTTTCGAAGGTCGGATATCTCGAAATGGAGTTGCGATGAACGAAAATGAGAATATAGAGAAAGGGGAAGAGATCAAGAACGCGGGACTAGGGATTCCGAGCTTGCTCGAATAGGCCCACGCATCTGTGCATTGATCCGCGAGGAAAGTTGGTCACCGCGCCGCCGGACGATGCGGGGCTTGGGCGAATCATGTTTATTCGACGCTTTTTTTGCTGCACTCAATTGAGCCCACAGTCTTGCCGACCTGCCGTCGGACGGGCAGTGCATCGCCTTCTCAGGTGACAGCTTGTACTCCACCCTCGTCTGTGACAAGCAGCACACCGTGAACATGTTGACTCAACTCAAGTGCGAACGAGGGACAACACGATTGAGAGCGAGCAAGCGAACCAACGCGATATACAGGAAGATGGAGTCAGCCAGTCAGCTGCTCGTTCGACCAGACGAACGAACGAACGGACGAACGCATGAGGAAGATAGGGAAGGAACCGACTCAGGATAGCCCGCATGACAGCAAACACAGCCCTCGTCATCAACAAGTTTTGAGCAGTTCAATTTTGTCGCTTGGTTGGCCGGCACGAGCCACATGGACAATATTTGTCAGCTTGCTCTTCGAAATTGTGGCGGCGGCCCATGACGGCCAAACATGACAAACAAGTACAGGATGCCCTACAGTTTCAGAGGAGGCACGGAAACGGTCGTTGAGCACGAATTCTGATAGCAGAATCTCGAAAAATTTTCGACACATGTTCTCGGAGAGGTAAAGGTTTTGCGGAAATAATTCCCTCGTTTGCGAAGTACGCAACAAGGGACGGTTCCCGTGAGCGATCAGCGGTTTGCGTTGGCGATCAGCTGATGTCCAACCTGTTCAACGGTGTCTTACCTCCGACCTCCCATCCGATGATCCCGTTTCTGATAACGGAGGCCCGTGTCAAACTGCGTAAATCACGTTCGAGCTCCAAAGCTGGATTTTGCGGTGACAGATGATGTTGGGATACCTCTGAAAATATGAGTGTCAGCGCGCGAGCGACACTGTGAAACATGTGTCGGAAATTAAAACAAGCGGCTGATACGAAGTGAGCTTCCCGTGATGGATGAGTCGCCTGCACCTTCCAGCCATTCAAACTGGCTCAGAGACAGATGAGTGGGGCGTCAAGTGAAATACGTGCACGATTTGAATCCTGCGACCTCAAGTATTTTAATTCCTTGCATCGAGATTTGTCGTCCCTCACAATCAGCGAATCCAAATCACATGCGGGGCTGACAACTCGATACACTGAAGAGCCTTCGTCGCCGAGACGACGAAGGTATCTAGTTCTCTTTCGAGGGTAGCTGCCTCCTGAGGATCTTTCGGCGTCGACCGCCACAGCCAGCTCACCGAGCAACCGTGAAGGATTTCAGATCGGCGATCGATATATTCCTCAATGCCAGTCCAAACAGAATGAATGAGTTGAGTATTTGTCTTCCGTTCATGTAAATGTTTCCATCTAATGCAAGCAATAAATCTATCGAGCTTCCATCAGATCAGACATGACATGACAACAACGGGTGCGCGCAGTCAGCCAGTGAGCCTACGGAGTCAGGCACTTACATCGGCGCACAGATGAACAAAATATTCAAATGGTACTGCGTTGAGCGACTGCCGGTGAAGATGGGGCTGAAAACCCTCGTCAGAGGAGAAGTGGGGCGCGGCGCAACTCTCCAAAAGTCTCGACAAACGTTGTGCAAGACATTGCTTGTGAAAAACCAGCCTCATTTTCAACAAATCAGGAGAAAAAATAAATTCCATCGGGCACATGCACCATGGCAAGTTCTGAATACGGTTTCCTGGTCGTAGGAGGTGCCGAACATGATAGAGCACGATGTGATGATGTGTTCCGCCAATATCACACTTATAGAGTCTCATATGGAGACTTCTGCTCCGCTTTGTCTGCGGCCCCGTTGTACGCGTTGTTGAGCGTCATGGTACTCAGAATGCATTCTTCTTCAAAAGGACTCCGCTCGGTGACGCTTGTTGAATTGGCACCTAACCGCAACACATGTTTTCGATAGTTCGAATGACGCAGAGCGGCAAGCGCGAGATAGACCAGGGTACAAGTTTCTGAGTACGAGACAGAAGCGCGGCGGCTCTTCGGAAACGATTCAAACCGAGAGAAGGAGAAGGAAGAGCAGCGCAGAGTGATTTAGTACAACGCTGCTCACCCGCTCAGCATGGTTAACATTCCGCGGCGACAGATCTCGGGTCTCGCGGTCGAATATTTTTACATCTGTGTAACCAGCCGCAATGCACAATCACACTCGTATGCAGCAGCAGCGGCAGCAGCAATCGAGGTTTCGAGAGCGAACGAGTGAGCACGCAAGCATTCATAGACCAGGTGTATGATCAAGTCGGGCACGCAGGAACGCGCATGCACTTGTCCGGATGTTTTTTCCGCACTCTCTCCCACGGTCCGAGACAGTGACTTTGAATCTCTCCCAAATGTCTGTTCCTGTTTCTTTTTTTTGTTGTTGTTGCTGTTGCTTCCCAGTTCGACATGTCTAGCGTTCGCGGTATGCAGTTGCCGCGCTGAGGTTGAAATTCTTGTCGAATTGCTGCCAGGTCTGCCAGTCAATCTGCCTATGCGCCTGACATGCCGTTTGTTTCATAGGCTGTAAACCGATACTCGAAAGAAACTCGTTAATCATTCGCGGCCCAGGTTTTACCCGGTATGCATTGAACTCCTGTCTCGTCTCGTTTTCATTTGCTCTCTTGGTATGAAGTTGGTTTGAGGCGCTCTCGGTTTTGCTGGGCAACAAGCGCGAAGTCGTCATCGACGTGCATTGTTGGATCTTCGGAGGCTCGCGCCTTTTTCCGCACAAAAGGAATAATTAGGGCCCTGCTCGCTGTCTGACAGTACTTCATCCAAACCCTTCGTCTGAAGAGCCTCATCAAGCGAGGGTGGTCATGGTACTGACCGGACCGTTGTAGATGGGATGACGTGAGCAGGCGAACTTCAACGCGTGACCTGCCTGTCTTGCCTTGCCTTCCTGGCTTGCACCTCGACAGATAGCCTCTCGGCGCCGTTGTTGTCCATCATTGTCTTGATCATTGTTGTCCTCATCTCCCTCGTCCCACGACATTCCCACTGACCGACCGACCGACCGACCGACCGAGTGAGTGAGTGAGTGTGTGTCCTGGACGACATCAGGTCAATGAGCAGGCGGAAGGCTGCCCGACCCCCCGAGCAACTGGCCGTTGGGCACTCGCCGTACCCACCCACGATAGAGTAGAAGGCTGCTGGTGCTGCTCGTAATCCTATTCCCCTCGTTGAGTTCTCTCGTTCGAACTGAATTGGCCGTTCAATCAATATGCTAAACAACATCACTTCCACTCTCACTGCTGCTGCTGCTGCTGCTTCTCCCAAGACAACTATCCATTCACGTGAAGGAACAGATGGAGAAATCGATTGAAAGGTAGACTGACTTTCTAACTGATCGACTTGAAAGAGAGAAGCCACGAGTAATGCGCGGACTTTACGCACAAATATAAAAGCGCAGCCAATTAGCACTTCACGGTTCAGGTTTGAGGGAGGCTGGCAAGGTTCGGAATGAGGAGATGGAGGCATTGGAAGGGAAAAACGGATCCTGGAACGCTGACCGCTTCAATCAGGCGGCCACCGAACGTTTCGGCCCATACCATCTGAGCCAGGGAAGCCGTTCCGGGCAATTCTAGACATTGTCATGAATACTCCGCACTCCAAAGTGTCCTCGCTCCCAGACTGCGGAGGCTCTTCCTGCGATAGCTTCTTGTCACGGAAGGCTTGAGACTGGAGTTCCGTCATGCCATGGTTCAAAGATTCAGAGAGTGCGGGTCGCCTTGCGAATGACTTCTTGTGGAGAACAATTTCTGCCAGTCAAGTTCCGCACCATGCGGGTCGCCTCCTGCAAACTATCTTTGTTTCTAGAGTTTCCAGCGCTGCCAGCTCAGTGCCAAACTACTCAGGACATCTGCTCTCAATTGATCCTGCCTCGATCCTCTCCGTAGTCTACATAACTTTCGGAAAAAATCAACTTCGTAGAGCATTCTGGAAATTCGAGGTAGTGAGAAGATTGAATCGAGATTGTACCGCATGGTTACCCAGCTCATGCTCCAGACATGGAAGCGAACTTAAACGGGAGGCAGAGAGAAAGTATCGGGCTGGAATGAGAGGAGGCGCCTGAAGGGCCTGGGGTCAAGCCAAATGCCGAATTTCGAGTTCTGCGAGCTGACCCTCGATGCATCTACTTGGCAAATGACCAGACTACTGACCAACAATACAGCCGACGCTGCGCCTGTCAGACGGAACTATGACTTTTGGTGCTTGAGCTCTTTCTTTGACACGGATCTCTCTGCTCAGGGTCTGGACCCCCTCTTCCTGAGAGATTTTCCCGAGCTGAGAGACGACCCCGAGTCCCGTCTAGTCACCTCGACTTGAGGTAAAGCTTCTGGCCTTGGGACTTTCAGAGTTTCCGGGACTGTCCGACTTGTCTGGGCTTCAACTTTTCCCTCAATTCGGGGATCACGCGAAAGGCAGGAGAATCGGATGAGCAGTCCGATGTATCGGGACATCTGACTTATCTGGCGACCTATAACACTTCGAGTGAGTGGATGATGCCGTTCCATGATCGACAAATGTGGCGGACGTCGAAAGCTGTGGCCGTAGCTGCTGCTGGTGGTGGTAGTGGTTCGGCTGCCGATGCCGCTGATGCTGTTCCAGATGTTACTCACAATTCGACATGCCGGGTTCTCATCGAGCGTCATGCTACGTCACCCCGACGGGATCATAGAGAGCTGAAACTTTCCGCTTTGTCGTTTACGTTTCTGCGGTCGTCGTCGGCGGCGGCGGGCGGGCGGCGGCAACGGTGGCGACGACGGCGGCTGTTATTCTCACACAGAGACTCCGTACTCCGAAGAAAGGAATGTAAACTGTGGGAAATCGTTTGCTCTACTCGAAAGTGTGACAGCTCAACGGAAACAACTCCGTAGACACAACAGCGGCGGTTGCAGCGCCAGCCGCCAGTCAGCCACCAGCAACAACCGATCAAGTCGGGCGGGCGAGCGAGCGAGCAGCCGCTTCAGAAACAAAGAAATCAAAGCCACATCAATCGAACTCACGCGGAGCCCGCCGTACATTCGACTTCGTCCGCGCACAATGCCGCTTCCGCGCAAGGCAATCTTTAATTGCTGTACCCGGATCGATCCCCGCTATCTGAATTCCGTACACGAGCTGGACAAGGTCCCTCTGAGATTTCATCGTCGTCGCTCTGATATTGCGCTCTGGTTTCGCGACTCGTCATCGGGAGACAACTCGAGGGCTGGGGTATTTCCATGGTTTCAAGATGCACTAACTCGCCTCGGCTTCATACATTTTCCGAGGACGCGACTTGAGCTCGGTCTACGCGAGATGCGATTAGAGGATTTTGACCCTCGCAGCGGAACTCACCAGCCCCAGGCGCCGAGGGCGGACAAAAAAGATCACCTGTTCCAAACAACCCGCTCTCTATGGTGCGATAAGTTGTGGTGTTTCTTTTTTATTCCTCCGCTCGTTCTCAGCTCGTGCGTCTGGCTCTGCTTGCAAGCTGCTTTTTTCGTAAACTGATTTGTGGTGATGTAGATTTTTTTGTGGAACAACCTAAAAAAAGGAATAAATTCGTTTGTCCATTAGGAGAGTGTTTGAGCTCCGGAGCAGACAAAGCAGATGCAGAGGTGGCGGCTTGCCTGTCGTACGCGCTTGCAGGTAGTTTCTTCTCGGGAAAGAAAGAGCTAGTGTTGAGGTCTGATGAGATTTATCACAAGGTCTCTAAGCAATGGCATCCGCCGACGCTGTGCTCTCCCTCTTGAACTTTGTCAACTCAAAGCACTTCGTGAAGGCCTAAGTATCCGTTACTCAACGCAAACACGCAACCTAGTAAACTTCATCTAGCGTTGCGGAGAAACTTTGAATCGACCAAGTCAGCGACTGTTTTGTAACGAAAATATATGGACTTCACAATCCGGAAGCGCGATATTCCAGGGTGGAAAACACCATTTTTCAAAGAGGGAAAGGTCGTGATATCTGATGAGCATCGAACCTCTCGATGATGTTGTACACAAAATCTCTAGGGAACCGGATGCTTCGAGCCATCGTTCACTCGTTTGCATCTGAATCTCGTCTTCAGCCTTCGTGGTTAATGGAATTTGCAGGTTATCTCAGATTACGATCTTGATGGTGTTCGTGACGTGAATTTCACTCTCATCAGACCGCCCGCTTCAGCTGTAACGCGGCATCGACACTCTGCTTTTAGCTGACCGTTGTTGCTCTTTCTCTTTTTCTGACGAACTTCCCGTTTACTCTCGTTTGCCAGAGAAAAATACCGAGGTTTGAACTCCAAGAATCCAGTGAATAGAAAATAATTCAGAATCCTGTATGTCAAGTCAGGCAGAGCAGCTGACATCTATTAAAAAGAGCACCGTTTTCGAAAAACCCACCGGCATACTGGACAACATGTACCGGCGAGAACCACCCTCGAAGCGAATCGCAGCATTCGTCACCGAAACGCTCAAAAAACTTGAGGCAACTGCTAGATTCGCATCGATATCTCTTCTCTCCACGGATCGCAAGGGCGAACGGGGTAATTTAGAGGTAGGTAAGTGCAATAGCTTCACGTACGAGGCTCGGTGGCAGAGCTCAGGAGAGAAAAAGAGAATTTTCGGAGGAAACGATGTCGGCTCGAATCTACCCCCATACTCCTTCCCTACAGTGCTCCTTCCTTGTTTCGATTCTCGTCGGGTCTCGTCTTTCCCTTATCCATAAAGTGGACATTCCGCTCACGGTTTCTGTTCGTCACCTTCGTTCGGTATTTGTGCCAATCCTTCGGAAACCCATTCTCCTCCCTGAAGGAGGAAAAGTCGAACCAAGCATAGGATTAAGGCCAAAAATGTTTCCCGTACACCGAATGTCCGTTGACCTCACCCGGGCCGGCAATAAGCTGCGTCCACTCTTTCTCCTTTTCCACCCAAAGGAAGAGAGACGGAGGCGCTCGTCGTTGTCTCAGAAATCTCCCATTTATCCTCATGAAAGATTCTTCCGCAGAGCAAGCGTCCAACCTCGCCACCAAGCGACCACAGGTGCCGCGGTCGCCCTTGCCGTCGTGGTGGTGGCGGTGGTGTGCTCTCTGAAATCCTTCTACGTGCCGGGATCGATGGACGAAGGATTTGCTTTCATAGAATGGACTGGGGCGTACGTTCGGAAGCTCGGCTCGCTCGCCGGCAAGCCAGACAGCTAGCGAGTAACTGACAAATGTCCTTTAGTGTGTCCCTCTGATGATCCGCCACTGCCTCGGCGATCGACCGACCAAGCCAGCCAGTGGGTCATTTCTTCGATCCACGAGCCAGTCCCCCGCCCAGCCCGCCTGTCGATGGTTCCTGTATTTGCGGTTCGGATATACCGCTCAAGTACCCGGCTATTGCGACTTAGGATCCAATGCATCGGCTGCAAGGTGAACTCGAACTTGGATGGAGTTTTTTGAGTCAGCAACGAAAACGCGGATCGAGGCTCCCTCGATGGCGCTTCTTGGGTGGGTATGTGGGCGGTAGTGGTGGGTAGTGCCGGCTATGGCCCCGTGTGGGGTCGGCCAGGGCTCAGCAATGGATCGATGGTGATATGGGAAGAATCATTTAATTTCTTCTTTGGGCCGCAGCTTCCATGGGATACTGCTTGTCAGTCGCTTGATACATCGTCCTTGCGGGAACGGACGAACGAACGCACGCCGGCACGCACGCAGCAGCAGCGGCAGCAGCAGCAAGACCAGTGTGCAGAGTAAGCCTTTTGGAATCCGCGAGCCCATTGCTCGGGACATCAGCGTCTCGAGGGACTGAGCGTTGAGGCTGTTATATGTCCTCCTGGCGGTGTCCTGTCCTCCCGCTGGTGATGTAATGGCATGTCACCCCTGTCGTTCTGTCGTCCGTTCATTCAGGCCTTCGTTCGTTCGCCTGTCCGTTCGCCTTTGTCGTCTGAAGACACCTGATCACGAGAGGCTTAACAGCGAGCGAGCGACGACAAATTCGGATTTTTTCGCTTGTCTGCAGATTATTATTATTCCTCCAGATTCCAGAAGCGAGCACGAATGCGCGCATGCTCATACATACTCTCACACATACTCGCAATTGATGCGCGGAGCGATCGAGATCGAGTGAGCTGGGAATTCTTCAGCCCGACGGACTCGCTCACGTCGCGTCGGTGTACGGTTTCTCACACGGATCTGTCGGTCATTAATTCCCTCCATCGCTAAATCGAATTGCGTATTGAAGGTGCGAGCTTCATCGGAGGTTCTTCTAGAGCGGAGGCTACATGCAGAAGATCATCAAAAAGTATTATCGCGCAGCATCCAGTTTGGGACTCGTGTTGTTGGACGCGAATGTCTCCAATTTTCACCTATTCACTCTTCGGAGGCAAGCGCAACTCTTCGAGAAACTCCCCTTGCGCGGGGAACAGTTTCGGTCCTGCAGGTGAACAGCATATAAGTTGTTTTTATTGTGCCGCCATAAAACAATGTTATTTTTTTATACTTTTTGATGGAATCGAATATGCGGCACCATCAGCGGCTCCATGTGCGGACACACCCAGCGCGCAGCTTTGAAAGTACTGACTTTGGAAGCCCCGTACTGCTACTATGATTGTTGTTATTATTGAACATCGCCGTCCTGCCGCATCGTTCCCGCGACGGGCTACCAGCGGTCACAAAAGCGAAACGCTCCCATTATTTCGTGAATATCGATAAACAACATCTGCGAGCAACAAATTTAGCCGAATACAAAGCATTCCACCAAAGCTCCCGTCAAACACTGGACACTGGTTTTTGGCATTTATCAACAGGTCGATTGGCAGCCCAGCTCAGAGGCGCTTGATGAAATCATCGGATCCTCGATCATGAAGACACATGATGATGACGATCTTCATCATCATCCGCATCTCGAAATTGCGCTTCGCGTTCGATCCGCTCGCAGTAGTGTCGAATCGAAGCTGCCCGCTTCGAAATCCAAACGGCTTCTTCCTTTCTCACCTCTCCTACATTATCGCGGTTAATTGCCATTCCATCGCTGCTTTACCGATGGATGTGTTGAGCTTCACAGCGGAACATTCCGTGGGTTATGACAGAGGTGGTTTTCATTTATGTCAGTTATTAAGCTGATCAGCTTCTGCTTCGTTCACCCAATCTTCTTCGTCGGCCGAAGGAACGCATCAAGGAGCTGCGGTTCCTGTTCGACGCTGTCAACAATTATTCTCCTACCTCTGATAAATGTCATCGACATGACAACTCGCGCCGAGTCGCCTGTCAGAGGTGCCCGCGGCACAAACTTCATCACTAGGGGATTTCATGACGCACTTTCACTTGCTTGAAGCTTCTGGAATGCAATCTGGACGCAGCGAGGAAAACCATCAGCACAGGGAGCGCTGCACGGTTCCACGAGAAAAGCAGAACATGCGCCGAAAGGATCATCATTTACCTGAGACTATCGTCAAATTTCACGCAGGATTTCCGAATCGAAGAGTTCTCAAGTTATACTTTGCGAAGTTCCTCTCCCTTCTGCCGAGAATTCCAGGTTTCGAATATAAAAAAGTACGAAGGCATGCCCCTTATTGCATTCCCGCCGGGGGGTTCCGGTGGGGGGGGGAGGAAGGGGATAATCCAAGAAACTTTCGTTTTTTCATGGTTCGGGAATCTTTCTAGACGGCTAACGATTACAAGAGGCGCGTCCTAACTCAGTTGAACCAAGTTAAACTCATCCGCCGGCTGAGCAACCGGGCGAACGGATGGTAGGGCGGGCAGGCGGGCAGGCAGGCAGGCTGGGTGGTACTAGTGGTGGGATAAGGTTTCGTAATAAGCACGTCTGGTTTTTCTCAATATATAGAGCCCTTCATTTCATACCCGTATGGTGTCGCAACGCGACGCGAGCGCCCTGCAGTAGGGTAGTTTCGAGGCCACAGACCTCGTCGTCTGTCCGGCGGCGGCCCACGCCCGAGGGTTCTGCGAGGCCCTGCTCGGCATTTCGGGATTTCGAGCAGCGCCGCAGCGCTTCCTAGAACCCGAAACCGCCGGGCACGATGCCGGCAGCATGGACGACGACAAGGGGCGGTAAGCGATACCGGGCCCGAAAAAAAAGAGAGGAGGGATACCCCACCCAGTCGTTCGCTCGCCCGGCCACCCATCCAAGACAGCGAGCGATCCACCCTCGCCCGCCCGCCCGCCGTGCCACCCGTCCACCCACTCCCAGCGAAGCCTTTGGCGGGTGGGAAAGGATTCAGCCGTTTAAGCAGCAGCAGCAGCCGCCTGCCCGACCGACCGACCGTTGGAATGGATGGCACGCGGGTGGTCGGGCACGCCGCTCGGGCGAGGGTGACCCTGTCCTTGAACCCTGATCTCGGTCCTGTTCCACCCTCCCCCGGCTGTCGGCTCTTTCCCTCAGTATTTTCCCAGACCGACCGACGGACTGACGTCGACGACGACGACGGTTTTCCTGACTCGGCTTTCCTTGCCCTGTTCCTCGGCTCCTCGTCTCCCGTTTCCCTCCTTAGGGTGGGGTCGCTGTTACTCCTGCTGCTGCTGCTGCGGCTCCATGGAGATCATCATTTACAAATCCACCAAGCCACCCAACGCAGCAACCGAGCAAAATACCGACCCTAACCGTCACTACTACGATAGCGTCAGATCTGCAACTGTTCTCCTGAACAGATGGTCCGGAGAGCCAAACAAACGGATTCCGATTGATGGGAAACTCCACCAAACCTCCAAGCACACCTCCCACACTCAAAACTCAAGTTGCTTCCGTTGGCAACAACACTTCGGCCAACTCCGTTGACAACAGTCCTCGATTTGTGGCAAGGGTTCAGATTACCGTGGTTAGTTGGCTTCCTGACGACCTGTCGTCGAGTTGATGACACCGGATCACAGCATCTCTGACACAGTACGATACAAGAATTCGCAAACAGGGATTCTCAGGTCACTTGCTCTCTCAAGTTCCTTCTTCCTCTCCCTCTTTCCGCCTCAAGCCCCAGACGTGGGGGTTGGCCTCCCCTCTGCAGCATCCGAGCTTTATGAGGGATTCTACATCTAACCAGTGACGTCGTTGTGACGCGACATCATGACGTAATTATGGCGCTGTAGCAGTCGCCGCCGCCGCCGCTATTTTTACGCCAACGCTTCGAGTTGGTTTAGATCTCGACATACCTTTCCAGCAATCGTTCCCCATAAATAGACAGCGGTCGTCTCCGACACAAGCTATCCTCGGAACTCCCGCTCGCTCAATGCAAATCGCAACCGTCCGAGTCCTCCGAAGCTTTTTACCAACCGTTTGCCCCACCAACACCACCACCACCTCCGTAGTCGTCGCTCTTTCGTTGGAATTTTCGGGATTCCGAACCGAGTTAGAGTTTGATTTGAGCTATTTGTGACCACAAGCCTCGTTCGGGACCTGGGTTTTTTTTTTGTGATTGGATACTCGCTTATCATGGAGGGATTACGGCTGCGAAGGGCCGCGATTGAAGCTGGGCCTGAACGAACTCTACCCGAACCCGCATGGATCCGGAACAACGGAATCGCACGATAGGTCGGAACTGGATGCAAACTCGAGTTCCGGACGAATGTGTCGGAATCGATTGTATCGAGATCGCTGGTGTTGTTGACCGACCGATGTAGCGACCTCCCCGCCATCCGACGCGCTTGGAAGAATATTCCGGACGAATGATTGGCAGAATATAAGAACAGATGACAAATACATATGTTTCATATTGTATTGTACGGCGGTCAGTCGTCGATGTTACCAGGTTGTACTTCCAGTATGCCAGGGGCCAAAGACCCGAGCGTGTGCATACATGTCTTATGAACACATACACAATGGGAATATCTCGCTGACTGACTGACTGGATGGCTGGCTTGCTTTTGAATCGGCGACAGCGAATGCAACGAAATAATGCAATAGGGCGGCACGAGAATCTAGTGAGTGCGAGTGAGCGAGCGAGCGAGCGAGCGAGCGAATGAGCGAACCGGCAAGCGTCTATACAACCTTGACTGGCACTTAAACCCAGGCCGTTGCCCCGTTGGCGGGCACGACGACGAGTCGCCCTGTCAGCTACCTCGCAGCTCGGCTTGCTCGCGGCAGCAGCGGCGCTGATTGTAACGAGTTCTCCCGCAAAGAACGTTGACGGATGAGAAACTCGTCGTTGTCGTCGTCGTCGTCGTGCTCGCTGTGGTCGTCGTGTCCGCCGTCTTCGGTCATTAATTCATGAACGGGCCCCGTGCAACGTTGCGTGCAGACGCTCTTCCGAGGACGTTGCATGTATCGTGCGTTCTACTCGGCCACGGCGGCCAGCGGCGCAGCGCCCGCGCGCGAGCCACCGCGCTTCTGCGCGATCCAGCAAGCTGCGAAGCAGCAGTCATGTTGTTGTGTCTTCGAATTGGCTCCGAACGATGACAGTACAGCCGAGAGACTCCCAACCTTCCTCGGCCGATGCCCTGACAGACCTTGATGGCGTCACGCGCGATCGCTCTCCGCTCACGGCTACCGGTTAGCGTTAACAGCGCGCTTTGTCAACAAACCGACACTTCGAGGAGTTGATGATTTCTGCGCGGAGAATTTACGTAGCCCCAAATTTTCGCCGAAAGAAAAGGTCGTTGTATCGCTCTTCTGCGTTTCGTGAGATACCGCCACTGCCACTGAATGCGAACAACGATCGCTCAAACGACGCAAATCTGAATTCTCTATGCCCGCGCGACTAGGAAACGGATTGAAAACGAGACGATGGAAAAATCTACCGAGGTTGTAATCTCGAGCTGCTCCAGAAGACGAATTCCATGAATATACGTATCTACCCTTAAGAGCAAGCAGTATATGGTAACAGTATACATTCATCAGTGTACACACATTTGGAAGATCGCGGTGGTATACTGATGGGACATGGACAATATCACAAGAATGAATTGACGAAATGACGAGTTTAGAAATTCAAGTGTTCGAGCTTGCAAAGAAAGTACGGATGCACAATGACAGGTGCATACATAAGGCATTATACTAGCCGAATTATTGTTGAATCAATGGGGAATAATTGATCAATGAATATGAGTATCTAATTGCATGAATATCTGGCGGGAAATTATACTTTCATGCTTGTTTGTGCAGATGTATCCTGCTCAACATGTGAAGTACGATTACTCTCACATCCGTAAGATGTTTGGAGATCGATATCATGGGGGAAGATGGAATAGACTTTCTGGTCAGGTTGTATTGAGGTAATACCCAGCTCCTCCAACGGTCCTTGTAACACTGTCCTTTGCTCAGATCATCGTGAACTCGAATCGGTTCGCTTCGTCACCGTGTTTTCGAAGCCGTTCCGATGACATGCGACATTCGTGGAACGTTTGCGTTCTGCTCTTTCGGAGCACCAATCTGTGACTCAGAGTATGCTTGCACACACGAATGATGATATAAATAAGTTGCCAGGACTTGCCCAAGGACTACGCAGCTGACTAACTCATTTCCGCTACGTTCTTAGTGTTCTGTTGTGGTGGTGAAACAAGATCCTTGCTCGGTCAAGAGTGGGCAGAATCTATGGATCCTCAAACAGTAGCTGAGGCAGACAAATAGATCCCTGATACTCGGCAGAATCCTACTCCGTTGGCTTCCATAGAGGGCGCCACGTCCGTTGGAAAGGTGCTCGGAAAACGCGAATGAAACACTTTCGGGACACACATCGCGATTCGATCATTCATCCGTCTCACTCAGCCCAATCGCAACCGCAAAGTCTATCGGAAATTCTGGCGAATATGCTTCGCGGGGGAGCGTAGCTAAACGACGCAGTCAACCGTTTTGTTTCTTCCCAGGGTGGCAGCCGGACACCCGCTACGAAATTCTGGATGTCACTGGAACTGTGTGCGTCATGATTGGCTTGCCCAAAACTCAGCGCCCAGTCCGTCCCGACAAAGCCCACCGCAGAAGAGAATTGGCGAGAAACCACCACTTCTCCGTACCTCGGCCGCCGTCTTTTGTCCGGACAGAAGACTCAATAGCCCGAGTCAAGTTACAGCAAACTCCACACGCAATGCTTTTGCTCTCGAAGACCGCTACGGGTAACAGGAAAACAACACCGCAACCTCGTCATCATCGAAGACTACGACGACGACGACGACGACAGCGCATTGATTTGTTCGATGAGTCATGTATCCATGCATGCATGCATGCATGCCTGCAGCTTGAATCACTGAGGCAGCCCGGATAGTTCCGAATTCCATGGGCTCTATTGAAGTTTCCAAGAACAGCGATCTTCTCGTCTCGTCGTTCGCGGAGTATCTTTTGCCTGACCGTCCCTCGGTCCCTTGGTCGGTCCCTCGGTCAGTCACTGGAACCGATCCCAACCGTGTAATCAACAAGAGCTCAAAGCAAACCGAGCAACGAATGTCCGTTGTCTTGGAAAATTCTTTCTCTGTAGCTGGGATAACGCTTGACAAGTTGCGAGTGTTTATCCAAAACGACAAAATCCCCAGCCTGGCCCCTATTCCACGAAAGCGAACTCTGTCTCTGTAGTATATGTATACCTGACAGGTTCCACCCTTGTTTCGACAACAAACGAGTTTCCAATTCATGAAATTCCAACTCCATGATTCAGAAACGGGAGAAGAAGATTCCAGATTCCAGTTTTCCGAGTCGCCCGGCGCGTCATCCACCTGAACCATGAATCGCGAGTCGCACTCACTCACTCGCTCGTCCGTTCGTTCGTTCGCCGATGTTGCCAATTCAGAATCCACTCGTTGATGTGAGCGGGCGTTCGTTCATTCCTCGAAATCGGATGAGTTCAAAAAAAAAAAAGAATACAGAGGCAGAAATACGTGGCGTCACCGTGACCTTCAACTCTCGACGGTGCTCAGCCCTCACTTACGACCGGGTCGCCCGAGAAGCTAGGCCGAGCAGCGGCGGCGGCAGCAGTAGAGTCAACCCGCAAGCTCGCCAGCCAGTCAGCCAGACAGACAGCCCGCGCCCGCCGTGCGAGTCATGCCGCTTTGTTTATACCACACAGCTGTTTGCCGTTGAGTCGGTCGGCTTCCAGCCAGCCAGCCACCGCTTTCTCCGCTTTTGCCACCGCCGCCACCGACGACGACGACCTCATAGAGAACAGCTCAGGCCCGGATCGAGGCCTGCCTTGAGCGACTCCGGGGCCTGCGGAGACTTCGACCGAAACTGCAAAATCGTCTCGGCGCCCATCCCGGCAATTGGCACGCCGTTTCGATCAGCTGTTGCTCAACCGCTTGCTCTTGCGGGCTGCTTGCTAGCTCACTCGGTGCCGCTGCTGAGTTCACCATACAGCCAGCAAGCACTGGCTGTGCCGCGAGAGCCGCCACTGGATGAAGAGAAGCACGGAGAGGTGAACAGCCCCAGCCAAGGACGCACCGAGCAATGGAGAGAAAGGGTGGCTGCCTGGCCGCCCGCCTAGCCGGCCTGTTTCACTCCCTGGATGGCGGCGGCGGCGGCAGCAGACCGGAGAACGTGAACGGCCTGGGGGAATTTCGCAGGAGCCTATATACACTCTGTGAAAACATACCGGCAAACATATGGATTGGTAACATCGACCGAATAAAATGGACTGCATTGAGATCGTCGATGTTGGCGATACTAATCATGTTATCCGCCTCGTCGAGAGTTCAATGGCGAAACTTTCGCGCACTGTCAGATAGACGAACTCCGGCGGGCTCCGAACGATCGGAACGACAGGTCCGCTCGTGGCGGAATTCCAACGGCCCGGCCGTCCGGCGACTTCTAGGGGTCGGTGTCAACTCCGTCTCCTAGGAAGCATTCCAGTTTTTTCTTTCTAGGGAAAGTAATATGGGCAGGGACCAGTAGCGGCGCCAGCACGACGCCTGCGACGCTAAAGCTTCGTCAATCCCCGAGCTCACGAAGCTAGCTTCGTAAAATTTTGAGACATGATTTTCCTCTATGATTTGTGTTCCCCTTCCATACTTGTCTAACTCCTAGCTGCGGACCTCTGGGTCGGTAGCTTTGACTGAAGAGCTGCACAAGAATCCAGACGGAGTCATCGATGGATTCACCAAAAGAGATACCAAACAGGAGGCTCTCCTTCATGCTCTGATTCCTCTTCTCTTCCTACCTTCGTAGGAATCAACGGAATATGTATCATGTGTATGCAGCAGCAGGCTCAATCATTGAACCGCCGCGTGGCCGAGTGGAGATGTGCACAGCGCAAGAATGTTGCACGCTGCCATGTAAACGCTGCGTCGAGCGGAAGGTCGCAGGTTCGATCCCTGCTGCCGAGTGGGTTCAACGGTGTCCACTTTCTTAACTGTAACCGGCATCTGCTGAGCTAAGCCCCGTTCTGGATCTGGAGTCTTCTTAGGATGAGGATGCATGAAAACACACACACACAGATGCGCCGTGCTCCCTAACATACTAGCACGACGTACGCATCACCAGGATCACCCACGGAGGTGTGGGGGGAAGATGGTTGAGGTTGGTGATGGGTGGCTTGCGTCGTAAAAAATCTACCCCGGCGCCGCTACTGGCAGGGACCTCTCCCTGGGCGCGCATAGGGTTTCCGACGGCTATCGGGAATATCGAGGAAACGCTGCGCCTCTTGCGAGTTTCTGATTCCGAGATGGCTGGAAGAGAGCCCAGAAGTTTTTTGAAAAATTCTCACATATCTTAATTTTCTCCTATCGTGAACAAAGAAAGGGGACATTAGGGACGTGAATCGGATGCAAATAGGAGACTGCCTTAGGTTCTTCCGTCGTCGATCAATCCCGGGTGGGAACGCACTTCAGGTGGGTGTCTACTGTCCACTGATTGTGTTTCGGGGAGGGAGACACGGAGGGGGTGCGGAACAGAAAGCGAGAGAGAGAGAGAAACAGAATGAGAGTGTCAGTTTGTTTGCGTGTGTGTAGATGCAGCACCATTCTGTGAGGCATCGGTACCATTGCTCTTTTATTTATTGCTTCCATGAGAAAGATCAATGAGTGGATTCCTCGTTGCCAGTATCTCATGAGGTACTTCTTATTATTTATGACCCAGCAAAACGCATTTCGGGCCACTTGGACAATGATTAGTTTCTCTGTTTCTGGTCGGACCAACGGGAGAAGCGACGACCGATCCAGCGGCTGAAAACATCATTTGGTGATGCTAACACTGCCGAAAACTCGGAGCTGCTTCTGCATTCCGCCCCCTATGCTTTTCTCAGACCGTTTGTACTGATATTAATGTTGCACGAGATTTATTGTCTTTCGAAAAAAATGAGTAGCAGTGCAGTAAGCGCTCACGTTTGGTGGGAGCGCGCCTTGCCTGGGATTGAAGGACTTCCCTACCCTGCTGTTTCCAGTGCCCGTTATCTAGAGTTCCGCATTGCACTGATCGGGGTTTTCGGTCTACTTTCGATCTTACTCTAGATGTCTAGTCCAGTACGCTCCCGCTGCGAGTGGATTTTGATCGAAGTTCTCTCCAGGACCGACTTGAGGTAAATTTGGACCGGGGAAAGTCGGGGAAAGCTTCCGACGATGATAACTGGATGAACTCCGCCAAAAGATCTGGTTTGCGGAAACGCGAGAAAATTTCGTCAAATAATGCAGACAAGCTTGTTTTCGTTCGAAGTTTCACGGGAAATCAACTGGAGATTATTGTGGCACAAGTTTTTGGACACCCGGCTTCCAAATCTGCTTTGCCGCACGTCTGACCGCCAATTATTTCCACGGAATCTGTCACTTTGTTTTCCCGATTACAATTCCTGATCAGAAATGGAAAAGGAAGACCAAAATTTCCGTTAATGCTCCCAAAAAGCACCGGATCCGTGAATTCCGAGAGGAGGAGAGGATTTGGTATCAGCGATTTGCTTCTTTGGTATGCCGATTTCAGCGAATTTCCCGCTATTTTTTATTGAGACCTGCGGTAACGAGTCAAGTTTAATGCTGGGCGGCAGTTGCGCCGAGGTGCCGCTGCGAGTCCGCTTCGTCATGCCATAATTTGCCTCCAGGTTTGTTGTTGCGGCTGCCGAGCTGATTACTGTTTCCACCGCTGCTGCTGCTGCTGCTGCTGCGGCTAATAAGTGCAGCTGATTGACGGACCTAGGTCGCTTGCCAACTGGCGTGCTGGCGAGCTGGTTGTCCAGATGATTCTCGCGCTCTTCGTTTCTTCCTCACCGGATCAAAGTCATGTCGATCAGGACGATAGCGCTCTTCTCGTTAGCGGCGGATCGAGACAACGAATTCGCGAAGCTTGATGCAGCTTTCAAAGGACCGCTGAAAAATCTGAACTGACTGACTCTCTCCGATCGTTAACATCCAAGACAAAATGATTCGCATTTGTCTCCCGCAATCCCGCGGCTCGGCGGCGCTCGGTTCGGCGATTTCTGGGACGTTTTATCGCTGACTACGAAGCACATTTGCGGAGAAATTCTCGAGTTTATCGATTAAAGCGCATGCATGTCAACTTGGAGCAAGAAAAAAAGTAATCTGCAAAAACCACGGGGATCCGGAATGAATGACTCTCATTAGAAGCTGTAATAACGAATCTCCATCAGGCTGTGATGCCGCAAAACGCGCTAGAGACCGTCCAGTTAGGTATCGTTATTGACAACGCGTAAAATTCGTAAAGGTCGCAACTGAAACGTAAGCCGAGAGCATCAGATCAACGCTAGCCAGGCAGAGGAAGGTAATAAGAGTTGGCAGGAATTCGAGCGTTAGTTTTAGCTCAGGCATAGACAGTCGCCATGCTCAACTCACACGTCGATCGATACGCGGGAACTCTCGATTGCAAATGCGTGCTTTTGAGACTTGTCGAGGAGATTTCGGAAGGAAAATCATGTTGCAGAAACGCAACTTCCTGAAAATTTGCGCGAAAATCGCGGAAATTCTTCGAAAACTCATTGGAGACTGTTCCCGCCAGAGTTTTTTTTTCTCGCAGAACAGGTTGAGAACAAGCGGAGAAAACATTGGGGAAACAACCAGGAGTCTGCTCCGACAAGTTGCGACAGAGTATCCACCTTTAGCGCAATCGATTCGTCAACATTTCGATTCTGTGTCTGTTACTTTCCCGGTCCGATGAGACAGCCTGCGAACCAGGCGAGCAAGGAAAAGGCTCGCCGTTCGTTCCCGAGCGCTTCTCGAAACGAATCCCCACCAGAACGAACCTTAGACAAGCGTGACGGAGAGTTTTCAAAAACGTTTTGTTTAGAAACTAGCAAAAACTCCGAGAATCCTCTGTCGGCTGATCCAATAAGGGTCTTCGCAGAGAACCAGTGCTCTAATTGGCACCCCTGAGACCCAGGCGCGTCTCAGCTGCCCGAGCAAGGGAGGAGGAAGGCGGCATCACGGATGAACAAAAAAAAAGGAAGAGAAGAGAGCAAGGAAGCGTCTCCGGGACAACTCGACAAAGATTTCCGATGTCCTCTTCAGGTTTTGCAGGCTCTCAAATGCGTTGCGAAAAAGCTCACGATAACCTATGGTTTGATTTCGTCGACTTCGTCCAGACGGAATTCAATACTCACGATCAAATCTGAATAGGTATCCAAATCTAGATGGTCACACGGATAGAGTCATAAACTTATGGTCGCGAAAAAGCATAAGCGGACACGACCGGGAAGCACCTACAGTATATACGCAAATAAAAGCTTTCGTCAACGATAAAGAGAACAACTCCGAGCTATGATACTCGGGTTAAGTGTTGATCGATCTCCTCCCGCAGTCGTGAGCAACAAACGCCCGATCACTGAGGAGGATCACGATCGGCTTCGTTGGTTGCTTGTATTGATTCCGATGATGAGTTTGAAACAGTTTTCGAAATGACCGAGCAGCGAGGCAGCGACCACCGCACCATCATCTGTTTCTCTCATGAAATTGAAAAGAAAGAGAAGCGAACAACAAGAAGAAGTTGAAGAGGCAGAAGAAGGGAAGAAAAATCATGCCAACAAGACGAATAGAAAGAAGTCAGGGAGCATCCCTAAGGGACGTCGAAATGCTTAGGTCTGGGACCCGAGCCCCTACGAAACGGAAAACGCGTTTTGTCGCTCGGCTCGCTTCACGGCCGCGATCTTGTATGGCTTCTTATGACGATTCGGTTTTTGATTGCTTCGCTTAAGCCCGAGGTGGAATTAGTGGGAAACGATCGCAGAAACAATTTATATGAATCGACCGCGTTTTTGCGGCCGCTCCGCTGTTTACTCCGCTGGTTGGGCTTCTGGTTGACTGTTCGGGCGGCTTGTAGCTTGGTTGGGTTTGCCTTTAAAGTTCATATTGGCGGCTTGCCTTATAGGGAGAACGGAGCTTGTGCTCTCCCCGAAGGCCGAACCGAGCACGACAACGACAACAACAGCGGTGGTGGCGACGACGACGACGAGAATTGGCGTTTGGCGCAATATTTCAAAGTGACAAAGTAACGGCGAAAGAAACGAAAGTAGTAGAAGAAGAAGAAGCAGGAGATGACGCCGACGACCGAGAGGGAGGAGAGGAAAAGAATGAAAAGACTGCTCGCATTGCTCTCCAACCTTGCCCGTCCCGTGAGCTTGACACAACAACGAAACGCTCAAGGAGCGTTCCGGTCCAGGCCGAGTGCTGATGCTGATTCTTCTCCGAGCAAGACCTTGAACCGTCTGTCCGTCCGAGAAACCGACCGACCCTCGGCCCGTCGTCGTAGCCTCGTCCAGTGATTCAACTCAGGTGCCTCTGTCATGTTGAACTTGATTCACTCGAAGAGGTCTCGACAGCACATAGCAACGCACGGACAGATTTTCTATGTTCTTGTTGATTTAGCCATGGCGTTCGCAGCCGACCGACCGACCAACCAACCAACCAGGCATCCAGCCCTTCCGCCGGATGGTTGGTGTTCCAGGCCACGAACGGGACAAACGGGCGGGCGGGCGGGCAAGCAAGCAAACGGCCGAGTTCTCTTCGAAATGAATCTTCTCTTTCAGTCTAATCATGTGTCACTTGGTCTCGCCATTTGTTCCCTTCTCCAGCCTAGCGGTCGTACCGAAGTCGTGCCCCCGGGCGAGTTCTAAACTGTCGTTTTGACCTCAAGAGCAGCTGCAGTGCGCGCTTCATGAGCGACTTCTTTCATTTTGCGATTCTTAATGTCTCTCCTCCGGGATTTTTTTTCAATGTTTCCGTATGTCAAGACACCGTATGCGACATCTTCCATCGCTCACTCAGTCAGGAGAAGACAGGCCTCCGTGGAGAACATTCCTCTCTAGATCGCGTAGCACGGGGACACGGACGACAATCGCATCGTAAAATGCCTATACGACGTCTAGAGGAAGTACCACTCGTCTTTTTCTGCGTGGTATCCCGCTCCGCAGGGCGCATGACGGGATGATTCCTGCGGAAATAAAGTATCACAGGGAACTTTCCTGCGGGAAGGTTTTTCAGGATGTAATATGTGCCACAAGGCTTCGCAATTTCTGTGTGATACCGTGGATTCGAAGTTTCGCAAAAGTACCAAAAGGCATCACACAGCGGGATGTTGGAACGCGTGCCGTGGTAGCTCTTTTTGTCGACAGAGATGATCCAATATTGAGGAACTTCGCGGCGAAGAGGAGGTAAAGCATGTGTCTCGGGGTGCGGAGTTGACAGAGTTGGTCAGGAGTGACTACACCGATGACTGTTATAATGTATTCGCATATCATCTAAGTGGCCTCCGAAACACAATAGTGTGACATGCGGCTGTTCCTTAAGCATCTGGGTGGAGTGAGAGCTCTTCCAATTATCATACTGCGTCGTCTTCGCCGATGTGTTGTTGCTGTTGTTGTTGTCGTCGCCGTCGTCGTCGTCGCCATCATCGACGACTACGCTGTGTCTATGTCATAAATACGTCAGGAAGACACGAACGAGCAGCTGGATGGTGGTTTGCTCGCTTGCCGTCGCCGCCTAGGAAGTTTCGACGACGTTCCCTTAGAGCGGTTCCCTCCGCAGCTTGTTGACCGCTCTACTGGTCGCTGGGCTGGGGTTACAGCCGGCCTTGTTTCCACGGGTGAGAAGAAGCAGGAACAAATTACCGATTGTGGTTTCGGAGTAGAGTTTCCCGCCACGGAGTATCGTGTGGATCCGAATCCGCCACCTGGACATGCGACCATGTCATGTCCGCTCGGAAGCGAGCAAGCAAACATGAAGACGTGTTTATGGCTCCGGAGACACCGAAAATTACCCACTACGACCACAACTGCGACTTCTACTACGACCACAACTGCGACCGGTTCATATTAAAACCCGCTGAGCTCGTGTTTCCAGACGTTCGCCACCGCTCTCCATCCCTATCCGAGCCGTTGTAGCTGTAGTAGTTTCCTGTTCCCCACCTCATCGCTTGTGATAGTTGTTGTCTCCCCTCGCCCCTCTCCCCGGGCACAAGAAGTCCCCCCCCCCCCGCTCCCTTCGCACCCAATTTGTTACCTCCACCGAAGTCTCAAAAGTATCGCTGCTGATGCTTTTTTTAGGGCTTCGGCGTGCGCAGCGAGTGCTATTCATCGGTATTTCAATTAATAAGTGCTGCTGTGCACGTACGTGCCTGCGCGAGAGCGTGCACTCTGGGAGGCTCTTGAAGACAGACTCTCGGATACACGAGCAGCGTGGAATTTAAAACTCGGGGGAGCGAATCGCACGAACACAACAAACTGCTGACCACCCGTACACGGGGGTAGACTGCGCGTAAGTGCAGAGGGATCTCTTTACAGTGAACATCGTCAGAGGACAAAAATCTCGATACAACGAACAAGTTTCGTTTTCGTTACAACGAACGGATCTCGGCGGTCCCGTGGGGCTCGTTGTAACGAGATTTTCATGCGACCGTGAAAGGAGCATTCCTGTCCGATGAAACTCGAGAGGGTTGGTCATCCGAAGCCTTAGCCGCGAGGACCCGAGTCCGGTCATCTCTTATCGCAAGCTCATCAGAAGATTATCGCGATGACTGCGGACGGGGACATCTTCGGATCATTATCGGTAATCAGCGTGGATTTCGTGCTTGCTGAAGGTCTGTCAGATGACATGCTCTATGATTTATCCTTATCTCGTTCCAAGCAGCCTCTCGAACTCGATGAGCGATAGCAAAAGTCTGCTGCTTGTCTCTCGACCTACCTATCGCCTTGCGAATGCTCTCCGGCTCGCTTTGTCGGTCAGACGAACGGATCGAGCCACCGGTCAGTCAGCGGTGGCTTTGTTTGTCCCGGAGCTGTGGGTACAACACCTGGGCTAGTGGGGAGGTGTCCTCGAGGTGATTTGTCCTCAAGTTTCCGCGAGTGGCTCATTCACGCGCAGCTATCAAAACAAGCAACTCGTTAGAGGCTATCAAACCTACTGCAAACCGAACCCCAGACTGAGCGAGCGGCGGAAGAAGCCGCGGCTCCTCCTCGGTCGAATCTTGGTCTCACGACCAGCATCGTCACTCAGTCAGTCCGTCAGTCGGGACAGCCGTCGTCGGTCGGTTCGTTCATTCATTCATTCGATGACGACGACGACGGCGGGTTATTGTTTGCCCGGCTGGCTCAAGGCCGGAATCTCGGTTTTTGATGGAGAGCCCTCAAATTTTCGTCATCGACTCAGCTGGAGCTCTTTCCGCGACGACGACGACGACGTATTTTTCTTTTCCTTTCCCTTCTCGCCTTCACAAACAAATCCATCCGAATTATTCGTGAATGGGATGCCCTCTGCGCTCACCTTTCCGCTCGCGTACCTGTTCAGGGGTCGCGCGGATTTATGGCCGCAGAGCGATATCGCGACGTATCCGCCGACTCGTTGTGCGCGCTCGGATACTGTTGAGCTGAAAAAAAAACCCTCTTATCTTCATCGTGAGGAAATAAAATTGATAATTTTGTTCGTCTCGTCCGCTCTATACGGGCAAGGCCATCCGTGGCCTGCGGGAACAGTCGTCGTCGTTGTCGTCGATTCTGATAAGAACGAACCAACCATTGCAGGAATTGTGCGCTCTGATCCCTGTGTGTATTATTCGCCGCCACCGTTTCGATGATCAGTTGCGTCTTCTCAATCAGTCTCTCTCCTGTCAGGGTCCGCTGGAATGTGCGACTTCAACCACCGATCACCCGAGAAGGTCGGCCATCAAACGGTCGGGGGACCGGGTCCCTCTTCCATTTGTCCCTTTCTGTGTTCTTGCGTTTCGAATCCGCGTGGTCGGTCGTCGTCGTCGTCGTCTCCAGTGGAGGATATCCCATTTTTCACGAAAGCTCATTGAGTGCATGGGCTAGTGGACTGTCTGATCTGAACATAGTCTCGTCAAATATATTCAGTGTTGATATTTATACGCGATGTGTGCGGACCACCCCGGTGCAAAGAAAATTCTGCGTGAGCAAATGTTCTGTTCTTCGCGGCGGCTGCTGCTGCCGCCTTAGTTCTGGTGGATCCGCTCTGCTGCATCGCATTACGCAGTGTGAAAGCAGCCGACTTTTACTGGCAATGAGTGAGCAAACTTCCCCAGCTCAACTTTTTCCCGGTCCACCCTCTTCGGGACCAAAAACTTCAACAACACGAGCCCCCCGCAGAAGTCGCTTGTAACTTCCTCTTTCGTATAGAGATCGGCTCCCATGCGCTCTGCGGAGAGGAAAACGTTCTGGTCGAGATTTGAATTGAAAGCCTTTCGTTGCGTAGACGTGCGATGTGGGATTGGATAAGACCTAAAGTATTCAAGTCGCGGGAACCAGTCAGGGAATCATCGCAGCAGATATTCGATGCTGTTCGTCAAGCAATAAAACGACGACGACGACGACTAGTGGTGTGTTGCCTGCTGCTCGTCGGTTGGTCACACTGCACAAGCAGCGTCGTCGTCGCCGGCCGAGCGAGCGAGCGAGCGAGCGACCAAGCGGCCGGCCGGCCGGCCGTCCAGCCCTCCACACTCAGCTGATTCCATTGTTCAGGTAGGCCGATGATCCCTCACTGACGATGCGGCTGCTGTATAATTCATATCATTCTCCCACTCATTCTCTCTACAATATATCTCTCTCTTATCGACATCGACTGCAACATCGCCACCGACAACAACAACAGCAGCGGGAGCAACGGCAGTCACTGCAGCGGTGGAGGCGGCAACGAAGACCGTCCCGGAGAACGGTCATTTGCAGCCACGAATCCAACGCGGCTCACGAACGAGAACACGACCGCGGCATAGAATTCTCAAACGTTGCGCTGTCGTCAAAATCACCAAAAGACACCGAAGGCAAGGGAAGAGAGAAGGAGGAAAAGACAAAAAGTATAAAAAGAGCTAATCTATATTTAGCCCCGGTTTCGAATATCTTATGCTATCTATTCCCCTGCATTCGGTTCCATGTCCGCCAGCCAGCCGGCCAGCTTGCCAGCCATTGGCTCTGTCTATTGTCAACTTGGGCTGAGGATAGAATCGAGCGATAGATTGATGAATCGACTGAACCGAGCGGAACAACGATGTTCTCCTCCGTAACAAAAGACACTCGATAGACTCAGCATGTCGTGGCTGCAGTTCTGCTCAGAGTTGTTTTGTCGCTGTGGCGGCAACGACAGCAATGCCGATTACAATGGAAAATTTACACGATATCGTTTATGGGACGTACATGCATAACTTGCGCACACCCCGCTTTCCCGTCCATGCGACCACCACCACTAAGCCCCCCATGGAACGGAGCAATTAGAGGTACGCAGGTATGCGTGGATCGATCCATTGATTCCACGGACGATCGGTCCGTCGGTCGCACGGACGCTCGCTCGGATGAATGTGATTGAATGATAGACGACTGATCGAGGCAAAGCACTAACGACTAAAGGCCAGCGGCAGCATCAACCGAGCTTGGGGTGATGGTTTTCACGCCGTGTGAACGTGGCGCGATGCTCCACGACGATATGGAGATCATGGCGATGCGATTGGCGGATCGGGCGACCTGGCGGGCGTTTGGCATTCACCGTCCGGTAGGGTGGCGGCCACGAAGGAGCTTGCCTGCCATATCCCACCCGCTCGCCGGTGGCGGCGGTGGCGGCGGCGGCTGACCCACCAACTGGCCAGCCATGCGAGTAGGCAATGACTGAGTTCGATTACCACAGCAATTCGTTTGAGACCATCACGTGCCAGCGCGGCTTGAGTAGCTCCGGAGATTTGAGCCGTGATTGGCTGGTCGCGATTGGCGACCATTGCGCAGGTCGCTGTCGTCGTTCTTTTTGTGGCGGTGGTCTGCCAACCAACGTACCTATTACAAACCTCAAATCTGCTTTCAAACCAACCGAGGGACCATTCGAAGGTACTATATCGACTGTTTGTTTCCCTGGTGGGCTTCGTTCTTTTGCTTGTTCGCTGACCAGTTAAGGCAGTCTTCTCAACAGCCGGGCCCATAGGCTTTCGGTCGGGAAGGTTGTTAGATGGGTAGCGCACCCACGAGTCCCGCGGATTTGACCCTAGTCCGTGCGGCTGTCTGCGCGAATCTGCGCAGAGCCGAAACGACCGTCGTTGAGTGATCACGCATTCAAACTCGATCGTTATTGTCCATTTCCTGGACGCTTTTCCGATGTTATCTAAGCCAATCGAGCGACTAAGACCCGGGACAAAGCGGCTTCCTTGATTGCTGATATATCAGTCGAGGACGATGCGGTCCGAAACTTGCGATACCGAAGGAACTTCGGAATGGAGAGTTTCAAACGAAAAGGTCAGATCCCGGATGGAGGAACTGAGGAACGACGGGAAGAAAATATGGACGGGAGAGTATCGAGAAATTGCGAATAAAGACTGGAGCGAAAAACGCAGGAGAAGGTATTGAGAAACAAGGGTCAACAACGAAGAAAAACGAGATGAGAAACAAAGGAAAATGAAGGGAAAAGGGGAACGAGGGAGGACGGAGGCTTCGAGGAGGTGGAGAAGTTTGGGCAGGATTAGGGACATGGAGGAGAGCAGCATAACGCATGATGGTTACTTTGAACCCTGATGGCCGCGGTAAGCATGGAGAGTGGTGTTGCAATTATCTTGCGTCACGCAATTGTACTGACTTGCGTTTTGTGCACACCGCATGGCTAGTTTCTCAAGCGCCGCAATTCGTGGGGGGTGGGCGGCCAGCCAGCCAGCCAGCCAGCCGTTTGCCGGCCATCCGGTGGGCCCACCCGGCACCACCACCACGCGGTGGAAAGGGAATGGCGGCCGCCGTCGGAGTCTGTCCTGTCTGGTCGTCTGGTCTGGAACGCTGGAGGGAGCGTGGGAGGGGAAAATACGTAGGAGGGAAGACGCAGGGGAGACAGAGAGGAGACGCAGGGGTACGACTGGAGTCGCTGGGTCCGAGCGTCGGGGCCCCTAATGCAACTACTTCCTCTCTGTCGTCTGTCTGGGATCCCTTTCCCAGACGGCTCGCGCCCGCCTTTAAGAGATCACTGTCCTCGTTCAAGGTCAACTTCGTTCTGCCCGCCATCGTCCCGCCAGCCGGCTCGGCAAACTGAACGCCCGCTATTCAGGCCCACGGGGCGGCCGGCACGCGTCGAGGTCGCGCGGCTGGTTGTGCAATCAGCCTCTTTCGGTATATAGGCCGACCACGTCCCTCGGTCCCTCTGCGAATCCAGCTGCAAGGGCCCATGAGGGCCCGGCAAGGTTTCCGACCAGCGTCAAAATCGAACGAACCAAAGAACGCACGGCTCTTACCAACAACCAAGAAGGTGTCAGTTGACCACGCTAGAGCGAGGTCTCGCACGATCGAAATTTTTCAAATTTCAAGCTCTCATGACTACGGGGGTGTTTCCTGACCGAATAAGCGGCATAGACTCAATGGCCTCCTTTTTCCCGGGTATTTGCTTGCATGTGAGCCTGTCTGGTCCGTTCTCCCTCTCGACGGGGCTCTCCTCTGGCCTGTCTCACTGCTCACTCAGGAGGGCGAAAGAGGATCCTGACGACGACCCAGTTCAGTGCCCTCGCTAGCCGCCGTTCCTGATTGGAACCAGCAACGTGGGAAGCGAGGAAGGGAGGGAGGGAGGCAGGCAGGCAGGCAATGAAGGAGGGTAGCTGGTCGTCGTCGTCGTCCTCCTCCTCCTTTCTTTGCGTCGTCCTCGCTTGCTCCTGACGTTCGGCTGTGGGTGGAGGAGGCCGAGGAAGTGATAGTGGAGCAGCTGAGGGAGACGGGGACGGCGAGGGGCCGGGGGTCGGCTGGGTGGATCGTCGGGGCCGCCGCTGCCGTCTGGCAGCTCGGATACCCTCCCCTTACGTAACTAGTCTTTCTCCCTCGCTGGTCTGCCGTTTCAGCACCCTACACAAGGGAAGAAAAAACAAAGGGCGCTGTGACTCGAGAGCTTATGGCTGCGAAGGAAAAACCCAGATGTGTGTCAAGGGTAACACTGTGACGCAGGATCGTATTCAAATTGATCAGGAAGATAAGCTTCTCCTCCAGCTGCTGCTGCTGCTGCTGGTGTTGATGATGATTTTGTTGTTGGTGCCGTGGCGGCTGATGATGAATAGCACCGAGATGGACAGGAGGAGAGTCCAGCGAATAACATGCGACGTCAAGCAGAAAATTTTTCATTGCTTCGCAGCAGTCAACCCGTCAGCCCTGCGGCCGAGGATGGAGCCGGCGCATCAGCTGCCAGATGACCACCCTGCTCAGTATGGAGGAGGTTTTTCAAGTTTTGTCCTGACACCGTGGGATATGGCGATGCTTCTTCCCCGGTCTTCTGGTAGCCCTTTGTTTTTGTAGTTAGCATATATTTTACGCTCAAGCACAGAGCGATATTTGTGAGTGAGTGTGGCATCTTTCATCCATGGTGAGCTCCCTGGTAGCATGATCAACTCCAGGCTGCTCGGTCGGCCGGCCTGTCTGAATCCGTTCTGTATTACATATAACAACAGGCTTCAGGTTCAGCAAGCCTCGTTCGGACGACTTCGTCCTGTCCTGTCCTCGGTTTGTTCGTGTCCCCGGCCATATGGAGCAATCGAGGGGAGCTGTCTAAAGCCTCATGTCCGACGCATGTGTGAGTGATTGTCCAGAACAAGTGTAAAACACGTGTAGGAACCAATATTGAAGCCACCGCTTTATTCAACACGAAAGACGGGACGTCGCACGTTCTGATTCGTTTCGAAACGCTGTCTGCCTGTGTTCGCTTGGGTTATGCCGAGCAAGGACATTGTCCTAATTGAACAGGAAGAACGCAAATGATGCATATTGAGCATCTTGACGTCGTTTCGGGTGACTTTCAGCTCTTTCCCCCTGTAGTTCTGACTACGGGAGGAGTTAAGAATTCAGCGTTAGATTTCTCGATGACTTTACAGCTCTGTAACAATATGCCGCCGTCCTGTGCGGGAGAGTCCCTTGAATAAATAGTGAGCAATCCATCCAAATGCCTCGCAGCACTACGCTGTAGAAATTCAAATTTGTCAAGTGAAGTTAGCCTATCCAATTGCTTCCGCGCGTTCTTCTCTGAAATTCCCCCCACGACGAACTCACCCTTGCCTCCTACGAGAACCGCGCATTGGTGCGTGGGTGGTGTCCACAGGCTTGCGTACCAATGAGAGCCCAATAAAACGAACTTGAGTGCTTTCAAGTTCCATAGCCCGTGCGCGTCTAAGAACTCATCAACTTTCTGATTTGCATGGGCGACGAGTGAGCAATCAAATCCTCAGTGAACGGATTCTCGCCATGGCATCTATTGGTGCCCGGAGGTCTATTTGGAGGTCCACACAGGTTTTCATGATCTGGTGGAGGATCCATGACAATCCACTCACATTTCGCGGTCTCGACATGTCGCTCCCGACCAGCGTACTTTGGTGACAGTGAGCTCCGCAGTTGCCAGTTTCCGTTCCGAGAATTCGCGGCAATCATCAAGACCGCCACACAAACGGACAGACGATCCACGGGCTCATCGAGGCTTAATGCGAGCCACTGAGGACCGCGAGTCGAGTGAGCTATCCGCTCTCGCAGAAGAACATTTTCCGAATCAAATGAAAACCGAGAGCTCAACGACCGCCGTCGCAGATGCGGCGTTCGCGAAGCGGATCGTAACTGAAAGGGCCTGCCAGGATAAGCGCCCCACAACAGCATTTCTGGACGCCAATTATTGGATTGCTCATATCTCGCGAACCAGTGGAGCTACAGCGCCCGTAAAAAACCATTCTGCGGCATTTCGCACGGACTATCGATTGCCATAGGCGCCGGGTCGCAGCGGTCGCTCTATCGGTCGAAAACAACGAAGCACTCTTTGATTCACTCGGAAGAGCGGGGCTGACCACTTTCTCCATTATCGCTAAATGTACCCCGCCACATGATGTACTCACCCTGCAAGTTTCATCCCGGTGCGACGTTGTCCACCTGAGATATCGACAGCCGGATACTGTAGGTTGAGCGATTTCACCCCTGAACTTCCTAAATTCCAATATAGACCGTATAGAACTTTTCCGATGAAGCGAATCCCGGAAAAAACCCGGCTGTGGATGACAAAAAGAGAACTCAGAAGGTGGTGTAGCACGGTCATTCCGATATCAAGGTATTTATTCTGCGTTAGAAGGTCCAGCACTATCGCCGTCAGATTCAGCCTCAGAATCACTCCCTCGCGGCACGAAGAGCTCAGTGAGTTGGTGAACCGGGCGGGGAATGACGGGCTGCCACCTCGCGTGCGAAAGGTAGGAGATGACGGTTGCGACATGTGCGCAACAACCGACCGTCCTGGCGCCATTCTTGCAGTCGCAGTAGTACCTCTTGATCCCTTCCACGCTATTCCTATTTGGCTCGTATTCGATGAAGACATGGTATACGGCGCGCCCAGAGTGTCGGGATCGGATGTTTACACGAATGATCGTAGGTTTCACTATCACGCATTGCATTGAAACGTCGCCGTTGGCGTCGAGGAGCTCCGCCAGGTAGGAGCGTGCCGTCCGGAGCTGATACGGTCCTGACGAGAACATCAGCAGCGAGTCTTCGGGCATGATCGGGAAATCCGTTAACGCTCTCGCGGGGAAGCTTTCCAGGGTTGTCGGTCTCCAATTCCAGCGTTCGATTTTAACTTCCTCTCCGAGCGTGTTCTTAAGCGACATGCTACTTTCCATGTGATCCAAGAGTTCAGCAGTCGCGCCGTCCTCGCTCCCAAGCCGTTGCCCATAGGCCCCCAAGAATTCTCGAGCGATCGCGTGAAACTAGGAAAGCTGCCGGTACGGCGTCGCAGTGTCCTAATACGGTACTGTACGGCGCCGTACTCCGTAGTACGGGACCCCAAATCTGGTAGGGACACTTGCTGATGGCAGGTATCACTCACGCCACTAGGCTGTGGTGCCTTGGTCACTAAAGCGCCACACGAAGATACCAAGCCAAGTCTATACGGTCTATATTGGGATTTAGGAAGTTCAGGGGTGAAATCGCTCAACCTACAGTATCCGGCTGTTGATATCTCAGGTGGACAACGTCGCAGCGGGATGAGACTTGCAGGGTGAGTACATCATGTGGCGGGGTACATTTGGCGATAATGGAGAAAGTGGTCAGCCCCGCTCTTCCGAGTGCTACAAAGAGTGCTTCGTTGTTTTCGACCGATAGAGTGACTGCAGCGACCCGGCGTCTATGGCAATCGATAGTCCGTGCGAAATGCCGCAGAATGTTTCTTTTACGGGCGCTGTAGCTTCACTGGTTCGCGAGATATGAGCAATCCAATCATTGGCGTCCAGAAATTCTGTGGTGGGGCCGACACCCCCTATGTTATCCTGGCAGGCCCTTTCGTTCGTCTGACTAACGCATCACCCGCGAGTAACGCGACACGAGCACTGCGTGTCTGAATGCCAAGATGTGTCATGCCAAACTTTTCTTGTCGTCGATATTAGCTCGCTCTGGAGTGGGGGTACGCTCGGTGTAAGGAACTTTTCCCGCACTTCCCCCGACCTTTGACGTCATGCATGCGTTTCCGTCGATGATTCGCTTCTGACGTCCTGTAGGGCTCCTTGGCGTAGTGCTCTCCAGGACTGAAAGAAATATCCGAATGCGAAATTGAGAATCCCGTGAAGAGCCTTCAGTCCGGTCAAGTTGAGTTGTAACTGCGGTTCAACGTTTTGACCGGATGGCAAGCAAAGCCGACCAGCACTTGACAAGAGGCAAGCAGGCAGGCAGGCAGGCAGGCAGGCAAACAACAAGGCAAGCGGTCGGTAGGTCGGTCGGTCTGTCTCTTCTGCCAGACACAGTATTCAATGGCTTCGACTGCGTCTGGACAGCAATTACTGTCAGAATTTTCGGCGCTTTCTTGCTTACCATGCCTCCTTGCCAAGCAGGCGCTGGCTGACTCCGGTGGCTTCGGTTCGGCTCGACTCGTTGGCTCGGTTCGATGATCGGGTCGCTGTTCTTCTTCGTTTTCGTCTCCTCCTTATATCTGATGTTTTTTCGGCTCTTCATCTTGTTGTTCGATTTTTTTTTCAGAAATTGACAGATGAATTCAGACGGCAGCGGTCGCGGCCGGCCGAAACTTCTGCTGCGCGCCATCTTTTTCAATTGGTCGATGTAAAGTAAGAGGAGCATCGCCTCCAACCGACGGAGCGCCGCGCCGCCGTCACAACGCGAGCTCCTCGACGCCGGCCGTCGTCGGACCTCCAGACCGACCACCAGACAGACTGACTGACGAACAGACGGACGGACACACAAAACGGACTGACTGACTGACTGACTGATTGTGAGTGACGGACGGACATGCTGATCGAGTTAGTCGTCAAAATGGTTTGTTCGGTTCTGTTTCAGTTCTGCGTTCCGCCGACAAATTACTCAGCGGTCCCCGTCTCAAACTTGCATCCAAGTCGAAGGGAACTTCAGCCTTCAGTCTTCTCGAGAACCCTACTATTCCGAGAACTCCGGGTTGCGCGTCGGATACGGTCCAAGTGGCAAGCTTGACTTATTCGATTCGAGAATGAAAACTTCACCGATTCAGCGGCTGCGTGGCTTTTTTCCTGCGTTGCTGTTGTCGTTCCGCCTAACAAGTCCTCGTCGGCACTAAACTCGCAACCTAATGGGTCCGGGCTGATAAATTCGAGGCGTGTGCTTCATTTGCTCGCACGGGAACGCGAGCGTGTCGCTGAATTATTGCGGCTGATAGAGAGAGGCAGATATGGGGCTGTAGGGTGTTTTTCTTTTCCTTCCTCCTTTTTTTATTTTATTTAGAGCTTGGTCCAACAATCTCCTTTTTATCACAGCGAAGCACCCATTCAGGAATGGTCACTTCCCGCCGCCTCCGCGTTTGAATGCGGGGGAACGTGGGTGGGGTTGCTACCTCTCCCCCACTTCCCCCACATCGTCAAACATCCTGGAAGGTCCACCCGCGACGAGCCTGCCTGGGAACGGGGGAAGGAGCAAAGAGGAAGGAAGTCTTGAAAATTTCATTGCCCGAACGTTTCGAGGAACGATCATTTATCGGGGGGCATACCATCTACCTTGACAAATCTGCCGAAGATAACAACAGACGGAACGCCGACGAGGAAGGCTCGCGGCCATTCCTGTAAAAGGACGCCTTGGATGCACTCGAGGTAGTCCGGTAGATCGGTGAGTTTGGTCGTGCCACAGAAAAACGAGACGGATAATACTATATGAAATGGACGCCGCGCTGGCGGTCGATCTCAGCTTGAAGATCAACACAATTTGTCAATCAAACACACAGGCCCACAGACACACACACACATTCTCACACGCGCGCACGCACGAGAAGGGTCCTCCAGTTAACTGTTGACAATCGCTTGTCACCATTCCAGAAAAAAATTGCCTTCATTGCGGCGCGATCGTCGTTCGTGAACTTCACTAGTCAAGCGGCCAGTCGTCAAGTCAGCCAAACGTCACTAGGACTCGCCGCACGAGCAGAAGCTGAAGAATTATGAGGCATCAAAGGCTTCAAAAAAGTGGGAGAGAGAGAGGGAGCGAGGAAGCAAGCATTCAGTAAGTGAGGCGAGTTGGCAAGCAAACCTGAGAGGCCGAGCGTTCGAAGGGCTGCTCCTTTTCCGATTCGACCGATCGTGGCTGTAATAGCTGCCGAAAGCTCCCCTCTCGCTCTCCCTCTCTCTAGATCTCTCTTCTCTGTTTGGGCAGCATCGACTCCTTGCTCTTTCATTTGGGGTCTGCGAATAGGTTGCCGTTGTTGAGCAAAGTCGATGCTGATCAATATGCAAGCGTTCCAAAGTCGGCAGCTTCCATTTACGATTCGGCGAGTGACGGCGCCGGCGTCCGGTGTCCTCCCGTCAAGCGGACAGTCCGACGGAGGGACAGACGGACGGACGGACGTCAAAGAGCACGAAACGAGAAACTATGATTGAATGAATCTGGGAGCAGACAAAAAAAAAAGACAGAGCCACCGAGAGAAATCATCGCGCCGAAGGCACTCGGGCCGTCGACAGAATGAAGAGCCACAGCATCTCCAACAATGCTTTCTGAAGTCTGCGTTTGTGCGCCTGCATCCAGCCGCGACTCGACACACGGCAAGGGGTGAGCACCCTCGGAGCCGCCTCGAGGGTACCGACGCCACCGTCAACTTCTGGACAAATCTCAGCACAATGGTCCTCGGAGCGACTCACGCCCGAACGTCCATTAACGCGAGTCGGATCCTCGGTTGTTCCCCGATTCCTTTATATGAATCCAAAGCGGAGCTCACCCGAACTCTTCTCATCAGGCATCCTTCTCAAAAGATAGATACGTAGACACTGTTGTCGAAAAGCCAGCAGATGTACCTACGCGTTGTCGGGAGTCAATAAAACTGGAAGAAGAAGCATTACGGTTCAGAAACACTGACGTAGGAGCTCTGATTTAATTTATGACAGCCACTCGCTAAAATGTCTCGAATAATGAAAGCCGCGCAAAAAAAAAACGTAAATACTGCGCGGCGTTGTAAATCTACTTCTCAAAGGAAGTTCAGCGTTCGAGCCGGCTCTTTCGTTATCTTCGCCTCGTGCCGGTCGTTCGGGAAATAGACCAAGTTTCAGGAGGAGGTATGAGAGCTTTCAACTTTTTGATTCAGCGACTGTTTGGTTTTGATGGAGGAATCGTCATCGATACCTTCTTTTAAACCTCGAAGTACCCGCTAGCTTCTCGATTGATGGTGAGAAGGAGGTCATGAGCACCGCGCGACGACGAATTGTAGAAAAAAATACGAAGCACTGAGTGAGTCTGTTTTACGTGATTCAGATTCCGTCTGTGCTTTTTTTTTTTGTCCGCAACTTGAAGATAGCCACTCAACACGTGTTGATCCGGGCCACAGACCGCACGTGCTGAACCCTTCTCGCTTGAGCAACGTAGAGAGTGAGTTCCTATTCAGAAGCGAAGAACACAGGGCAGCACGTCTCGTGCTTTGTTTATCGTCCCCCGCCCCGAGCCGGCCGGTTTTCGTTTGAGGCAAAACGATTCGGAACGCACTTAGCGGAGTTTTATGTCCGCCATATTCGTTCAATTATGCCAGTAGATAGTTGTTCTTTGATTGCTACCAGGGCGGGCACTTGGCCTACGCTGAGTATCGTGTACACGTATCGTCGGCATAGGTCGTTCGAAACGGTGGGCCGGGCATGGGTCGGTGTTAAGTTGAGTGACTGAATGGCCTGGAGGCAAATCGGAAGGGACGTACAGCACTCTGCATACTCATCAGATCATTGTGCGCTGCCCCGTTTTAACCATAATGCACTACCACTCGAATATGTGGAATGAGTTTATGCCCCGTCTACTCTCTGAACTCCACAGAAGGCGGTGCAGATAACAGAACAGAAACCAGTAAACAACAACAATCAAGATCATGGGACGATCAGCTGCTTTTCACTTGGTCCCGATCGTTGAGTCACGTGGAAAGTCTCGAGCTTTCATTCCTCCCGCCGATTCCATTTTCGTCGTTATTGGATGCAAGCGGTCCTGATCGAAGCGTCCTGACCTGCAATCGCTCCAAAAACGTTTCCGGCCCTCCGACAAACGCCTGAGCTGTGCCGTTGACGCCGCCCCTCGGCGGATGTCTCGTGATGCACTGGACGCAAGCGCGAATTTCGAATCGTTTGAGACAATTTCAGATCAGGAGCATGATCGAACGCTTGCCAGGCGGCAGCCAACTTGCCCACCCGGTCGCCTTGTTGAAAACAGAAGAAAGAGAAGAACGACGGTCATTGTCAGCCGTTCGTCCAGTCAGTCAGTCAGTCAGTTGAATTTTCGTGAGAATCGTGGTCCACGCCATCGTCAGCAAGCACCGAAATTCGCTTTAGCCTCGGAGCCGGTATCAAGAGGCAACGGCCACTGCAGCGCCTAACTCGAACGAGAAGCCTGCGCAAAACAGCGCCAGCGTTTCCAACGTTTTGTAGAGCGTCCTCTCATCCCTTGTCAGGAGATACCATATGGAATCAGGTACGGGCTCGTTCCAATTCAACCGAAACTGGAGCGAAAACCAAAACCCCGTCAGAGTTCATGAATTCAAGGTTTGTTCACATAAGCTCCCGACAGATTTGTCATAATCCCGACGCGACGTCATCCAAGATAGGGTGGAAAATGAGCCGTGTGCTAGTTAGGGCCCCGGTTCCTTCCTCTTCAATTTAGGATCGGGGGAACATCAAGAAAGAAAGTGTCATCAAAGAAAGTCGAGAAGACGCACTTTCATCGCTGTTCCTGTCGCGCTTCCAGCGCATCAAACGAAAAGATGAAGGCAGGGATGCCGGTGATCAATTCAATCAATTTGATTGATTAGGGCTGGTTTTAGCTCAATAACTCCAGAATCGAGCGTTCAGTGTTCGATTTTCCAGTCATAGACAGCCGGGTCTCATCGCCGTTTTGCATTCTGGTTTTCAGTGTAATGTTGAAATTTGTTGTTTGGAATACTTCTCTCAAACCAACACGAGGCTCTACAGGTCCCCGCAGGCAGGTTGCAGGAGGAAAAGGATGTCGCTGAGGGATGGGACGCAGATCAGGACGACGTGAGACTCAACGACTAAAATAGGCTCCATTCATCATTTGTTACCCCTCTGAATGAAAGTATTACCCTCAATTTTTCAAATCTCCCGCCGATCTACGGCGAGAATTCTCTGGATGAAGGGCGCGTTGCCAGAACGAGGGGCATCGAGAGTATTTCGTCGATCCATCAGAAACGTAGTTGGTGTAGAACCACTGCTCGATGATGCTGATACCGGGCCTTCTGGTAAATATTTTATCATCCTCTCATCCATGCATTCGGCTAAAAGTGGAGGCATGCACTCAATTGTGCGTAGCCGGGTGTTGCGAGTGCTTCTGCTGCTGCTGTTTCTGTTGCTGCCGTCGTCGTCGACTTCGCCTCACTCAGTGCTGATGACGACACTGCTACCATCAACGACCGAGTGAATTGCATAGCTGAGGCCGAGGCAGCAACATTTCGCAATGAGTGGACAACGACTCCAGAGGGCGCTGGGCCCTCCAGTGCTGCTGCTGCTGCTACCGCCGCCACCCACAACGAATGGCCATGAACTTGGAGGCGGGGAAGGGGGGGGTTCCTCGAAGTGATTCAGGCCCTACGGCCCGCCATCGCCCGAGGGCCGGCTGGCCGGGTCGCTGGGCTCCCGCGCGGAATCCGACCGCTTGGCCGAGGGGTGCTTAGGATCGAGAGCGGACAAAGAGAGGAGAATCGAGCAAAACTGTTGGGAGCAGGCGAGACAACTCTGTGAAGCAAGTTGGCGACTGGTCACCACGCTGATCCTGGCTGGCTAGCTGTTGTTGACAGCTTGCCAGTTCGTCAGTAGAGCGTTCAGGCCAATTGATCTACCTCGGCTGTTCGGTTACAATTTGTTCCTCCCACCGGCTATTCACGAGTGACCATCAGTTCAGGTAGACCGAATGGACGGAAATAACCGTAATTAGGAAGGGTCTGAAACTAAGTTTCAACTTAGCATTCCCGGACCGGCCTAGATTTTCCTCACGTCGAAACACAACTCGAGGAACGCCTGAACATGAGAAATCGATCAATTTTCATTGCAAAAAGAAGACATTTAGAGCAAAGGGAAGAGATCCCGCGATTTGATCTTCGAACGAGCTGTCGATCGGGCCTCATTCTGCATCGGATGCGCGAATGAAGGCTCTTTCCGGAAGCTCGAGGTGTTTCTCCGGCGAGAACATTTCATTCAACAGAGAGCATTAACTGCGTTAGGAATGTTGATCGTCATCGACACCAGCTCAAACCCTGATTGCGGCCTGTACCGTGTGGAGAATCTAAGTGAACATGCAATTCGACAGCTGTAGCATCTGGGGAAGTCTTTGTACCCCTCTATCAGCCCTCAACCTCGGCTCCCACGCCTCCTTACAAGTGCATTGAAGCCTCTGGGGTGTTTGTATGCCGTCCTGCCCTAATTGCTTCAGGAGTTGTAACAAACATGCATCGATTGTTTACAAAGCCTTGCATCTGAACCAAATCGATCTCATTATTCGCCAAACTTTACAATTCATTAGCGTTTCAACCGCCATTCCACAATCCCACTCCTAGATCTAACCGGAGCGTAGAACTACATAGTAGTATCCTAGAAGCAACCCGCACCACCTGATCACGTTGACCCCGCGGCGAACAGCGTTGTAGACTATACTGATCGATGAAGAACCTTTTCGGACTAGAATCGTTGATCGATAATGCAGATATCGCATTCCTTGATTGACGTGTCTGAAATCACTTTCGACGACCGGGCTCGACCAGCGGCGACCCGTAGATCATCAACAAGGAATTTTCTGTCCTGGAAGCACCTATACCTCCAGGTTCCAGATCGTCGCGTTGATGTCGCGCACATCCAGTCACTACGATAATGACCAGATCTAGTGTCTTGCCTGCGGACGCGGCAACGAGCGAAACCAAGCACCGCCGGCAACATTGTGACAACAACTTGCTTGCCATAGCTGAGCATCAAATTGCCATAAACTGTAGTAATAATTGTTTGTCGATCGTTTGTGTGTCCATATCTAGCCACCATCGGTCGCTTGAGGTGCACCTTGGCGGGTTGAAGTCGATTTCATTCAACGCACGGATACAGTTTTCCTGTTTGTGGTCTGGAAACAGCCAGTCTGTACTAATGTTCAGTCTGTCGCTTAGTCCATTTGGTAATCGATCGATATGTAGCCATGCTATTTTGTCGAATCCAGCCCGCGGGCTGGTTAGCCCTGAAGACGGTTTGCTCAGTTTATGAGCGAAAGAGTTCAAGGAGTCATTAGTAGGGGTAAAGCGTGTTCATTATTCATAACTTCACGGACTCAACGGTGGGGGCGCTCCGGGGTGAGGTCGAAACGGAGGATTTAGACTCCTCGGGATCTCGATCTCTCATGCAGAAGTGAAGAACTCGTCATCCGCAGCGATTGGCTCCAACTATCGTGGTCGCAGTGCACGAGAAAATAGAATAATTCGGTGGGGAAAAAAATAGCTCAGGTAGAAGAGATGTAATGAAAGGGCCTAACGAAATTCCCCACATTGAAAAATCGAGCGTTCAGTGTCGTGACGAGACACCCCGCTTGATTCGGCGAGATACCGACAGGCGTCAGACGCGCCGACTAACCCTTGAGAAGGTCGGAAGATTCATGTCTGTTGGACGCTGAAGAGTGTTGGGATATTTTAAGAGAGGAAACCATTAGTTTCAGTGCCAGGAAAGACAAGTCAAATGCATAGCACTGTTGGCGGCGACGGCGTTGGCGGCGGCGGCGGCATCAGCAACAAAAGAATTGAAGCAGAGAAGCGAGCGGCCTTCCTCTTTGCCGACTGCGGTCTTGCGACCAACACCATCCCACTCGAAAGGACATTCTCAACGCCGCGCCGGGGACATCAGGACAGCGGTGGAAACGCTCGAAAAGTGTTTAAAACGGAACCGTCTTCTCTTCTCTCCTCACAATGTCTTCGGGTGTGGACAACCAGATGGGAGGACGCAGAGAAGATGAAAGAGAATACGGACACGAAAAGAAAGAGGGAAGAAAGCTTTGCAATTGACTCAATGTCGAGAATCCGATCTTGATCAACGTCATCGTGATTATCCCGGGAATCCGCAAGATTATTCATCATGCTGATCATGATGACGGAAATGATGAAGTCTGACGCAGAGCTCGGATTCTATTTGCCCGGAAACCCAGGCGCGCTCTCGATAAACAGCGCGGACACGAACGCAAACCAAGCGCGGACAGTTATTGTTTCCTTTTTCGTGAGGCCTGGCCGGGAGTTCGGGCATGCATTGACATGCATATGAACTGAGACCTGAATATTCGAGCACCTCTCCGAGTTTTCTTTGTTCTGACCCTGTGCTCGCCTCACGGGGAGTTTTCGCTGGTTCGCTTCTTCCGCACGGCTTCTACCTATAGCGGGCGGTGGTAGTTAGTCCTCAGGCAGACGACCACACAGGAGGGCATGACAGGATTCGAGTCCGGACGAAATTTTTCCCACATTTCCAATACCGCTCTCTTATTTCTCTGTCTCTAAACGGTGAGGTGAGGATTTGCGATCGGTCGCACGTAGATACATCCTGCGTGCATGCATACTTTCTCACAAGATCTGACCTGAGACACAAGAATAGAAACGGTGAGCTCGGCGCTATTAAGAAGCCATGGCGCGGCGTTGGACCAAGACAAAGCGGTTTGGAAACGAGTGTTCGAGATGGGGAGGGGGTACCAAGATGGAGAGGTTCTCGTTAGACAGTGTCATGAATGCCGTTCCCGGCTATCACCGTGACAGCTTCCAACGAGCAACGGGTTCGCTGTGAAAGGTCTTTCCAGCAACCATGCTCAAATGTAGACCATAAGAATTGTCTGCGATCTCGTTTGCTACGTATTGTATTTATGCGTGCTGCGGAGCTGGGGCTCAAGTCCACCGGCCGAGGCACTGTAGATGGGTCCGAAATCGCAATCCTGGTCTCCAAATATCACATCCACATACGTGTGTCGTGAACATACTTTCTTCAAGGCTGGAGGTGTTCCGTGTCTGCAACTTCTACGCTTGAATCGTCGCCGACCGTTGCTCGTCTTGGTTGCGTGGCAACTGTCCTCTACTCTGAGCCACACAGAGCTTGGTACTCTACACGAGTCACGATCGCGGTGCCATGGTCAAGACTGGTAAGGCTCCGACCGATGGTGCTGATGCGCGTGTGGTCTCAGGAATAACAACAAACACTAGGAGTGACAATCTGGAGGAGATTGCCTCATCTGCCAGACAAGCTGGGTGTTCGTTGTTTTGCTCGTAGTTTCTTCGTTCATTCTTTTTGTGAGTGTTCCCGTATTACGAAACGCTCCGCTGTCCCCTACGAAAGAGCGCCGGACGGGCCTAACCAAGAGCCATGGAAGCTGTATTGCGGTGCGAGATGAGCAAAGAAAAACATGGAAACTATATGGGTGCGAAAAAAAAAACACGACAAGACAAGAGCTAGTCTTGACGAGAAGCTGATGGACAGGGCGCGCCTGTGGTAAATCCGGACACAACCTCGAGAAACAGTGCAATAATGTAACGAACACGCGAGGGGAACCTTTTCATCTCTCTCATCAGAACTTTTCGGCCACAGCAACGAGTGACACCGCTGAGTAATGATGGAACCAAGAAAACATGAGGAACAAAAGAAAAAGGAGGAAACTCTCGCGAGATATTTTTGACCTCGAGAACGGTGAATTCGATCCGGACTGCTTGGGTGGATACTGCTCCTCTTTTTCCCCTCGCCCTCCTCCCCCCCCCTCCCTTGAAGCCCACCGTAACGACCGAGCAACCGGCTCGGTGACAGGGAATCAATCTGGGCTCGCGACCAGAAGCCTTTAGCCTTCAATTGGGTCGGAGCGACGGCGAAGGCGGACGCCCAGCACACAGGAAAAGGAGGAGCGTGCATCGAAGACGACTCCGTTCACAACTAATGCATTGCTGCTTGCTCGCTAGGTATGTGTTCAATTTCGCTACTTGGTAACAAGATTAAGCTCCTTGTCGTCCTTTTCCATCTCCTCCTGCTACGGCCTCCTTGAACGCCTGATCATACCCCTTTTGTAGCCGTCCTGGCAAGGTCCTTTTTCTGCCTTTTCTGATTCACGGCTGGTCTGCTGGAGCTCTGCGAAGCGAAAAGGTCGTCGAGCGATTGTGGGCTCGACATTGGAAGCCAGTGAATTTCAACAATTGCAAAATGACGTTCCCTTACTCCTTCAGTAGGGGGGTCCCTCGAGAAGTCACTACTAATACATCCATCCAGGGGCGCTCACTCAGTGTGTCGCTCAGTCACTCGCTCGGCATGTCTGTTAGTTTGTCAAATGTCGGAAATGTCTCTCCTCCTCCCGTGGACCTCCTTCTCTTCCTACTCGGGCTCTCAATCCTTCAATGGTTGGACTAAAATTAGATTCAGAGCACAGCGATCTGTTTGTAACGACTCGTTGGCTTGAACCGCGCAGCCGTCACTGCTGCTCCATCAACTGAATCCACTCGAGGGTGAAATGCACAACATTTTACTACAACACTTTACTTAACGTTCGTTTTGCTCCCACTCCGTCTTTCCCAGATTCGGCAATCGCTCGCTTTCGTTTCTTCTGCGGCCGCCCTTCCTGGTGAGACAACTCTTGAACTTGAACAGTGTGAATGTACGAGTCACGCAGAGAATAGCAGGACTTTCAACTCGGTCAGGGAACAAGCGTTTCTTAAGATTCCCGCTGTGCTCCTTGTTTCGTTGTGGCTGTTGTTGGGTTCATTGATCTCGATCACAGTTTTGATACGCGATCCTGATTCCGTTCCATCTTTTCCGGAAGTCGTCGAGCTAATCCGTTGAAGTCAGTGTCAAAGTCGAGATACGGGAATTGCTCAGGTGGCGCGACGACACATTGTTACAAAACGAAGATATCAACCACGATGACGACGACGACGACGACGACGGTGGGTAGAACACCATCACCACCAACACTCGATACTCTTATTACGAGAACAATCGGGAGGTCTATCCAACACACGCGAGCGGATCTGAGCCGGTCGGCCGTTGGATCGGTAGGACAAGGTCACGTGAACCTGCGTTCGTGTTACATGATGCCGGAAACCTAAGGCGCTGTTGGTGCCCATAAACCAAAGCCTTTGCTTCCCCACAAAGAGTATCATTCGGATTGGTCTCAAGTTTCGAAAGCCAATACCCGGACGCGCGAGCAAACCGCCCTCGCGACTCATCCCACGCCCTTCACCTGAGGTTTCGTGACAACTCCCGAACACAGGAGTTTGAGGGAATGGTTTTGCTCGACCCGGGTGAAATCAAACTTGAAATCGAAAACGAGAGCCATAGACTTCGAGATTGGGAGAAACAAAAACCCGGGGTACGCCTTTGGTCGGGCGAACTTGTAGATTTCCCCGCAGTACTTTGACTTTTGACCATAAATGATTGCTGCGATTACTCATGCGCATGCCCATCGAGTTAAAGGTTAGAGTGGGATGTTAGATGACGTGCTACAGTCATCTCAAGGGAAGTCGTATATTACAACAGTCTCTCTATTTAAAGAATGGAACTCGAAGAAAGAGGAGGAACGGCGGTCGCAGCAGCAGCAGCATCAGGTCACGATGGAATGAAAAAAAAATCGCTTGTGAAGAATTCCTGGAGTGCCAAGTGCTGCTTACTGGCTGCGATTATGTTTTGAGAGTGTCCCTACCTACTACCTATGTGTGGCTCGTGTGTCTTTGGGCTGTCGCTCCTTCTCCTGACGCATGCATGCGAGCGACTATAATTCCGTAATGGTTCGTCTCGGCTCCTCTTTCGGGTCGATCCTTAAAATAGATATAGGAGATCTTTCTCTGCATTGCTGCCGCAGCTAGAAACACAACGACCCACCGACCGAACGAACGAATGTTGATGGAACGAAACACTGTATTCGTTGCCGTGGTGAGCGCACGAGCCGAGGCCGAGCTTCTCGAAGCCCTCGGAAGGAGAAGGGTTAGCTTGGCAAGTCGCTTGACTTATGATACTCTCGATATGAATGTCCACTCGAATGAATTTCACTGAAATTCTCAACTGATGAGCACTTTGAAGGAACGAGCCTTTTTCGTTCCTCCGAACCACTTGAAAACGAGCTCCAGTTTAGATGCAGTTCGCGGCAGAACGGCTGGTGGGACGGGTTTGGACTCTTTGAAGATTCACGGGCTCGGACCGCGGCTGGACACCGGTCTCGAGAAAGAAGACTCGGCGAAAAGTCCACAGAGCTGAGCATTTGTTGCCTGGAATCATCGCTGTTAGAGAGAAGCGATAGAAATCCGAGAGAATCGCGATGCTGGAATGGAAACACTGGACGAGAATACGACGACCACGACCAGGCACATTTAGGCACATCTCGCCAGGAAATTCAGAAGAACTGAAGAAAGACACGCTATGTTTAAAAGCTATTAGGCGCTCAACGGGCGGCGCGGCACACTGTGTTTGGCACGGTGGCAGCGTCGTCGTCGTCGTCGTCGTCTCTCGGTTGTGGTCGAATAATACAATGACTTAGAAGTGAGGAAAGTCGAAAGGAGCACATTTCGACACCTGCACCAGTTCACAACGATGCGGCGGACGGAGGCAATCGTAAAAAGGAACTACGATTTGCTGAACCTTTCTCTGTCTCGCCTCCCCTCATTCGCGTTCTTTCTCGTATTATTTTTTTCTTCACAGGCCTTTTGTCTGCATGCCTTTTTTTTCCTTTTTCTTGTTCCTCTTCTCTTTGCTCGACCATCATCACTGTTCCTTCAGCAATGCTGGCCGTTCGAGCAACCACCCAGGCTAGAACTCATTTCACCCAGTTCGAATTCTCTTCAGGTTTGGCCGCCGATCTTAATGTTCATGCTTATTGTTATTGATTAATGCTTGATCCGAGCCAGCCGCTCTTTCGATTAACTTTCCGATCTTTTCAAACATCGAAAACGATTAGTTCCTCTCCGAAGGACTTCGAGGGGGACCGCAACTGATCAAGTCCGGTGTCTGGATCGAGATCATTGCTCTCCGAAGTTATCCAGTCGAATGCGGAGCCGAGGAGTGAAAGAAAAGACGCAAGACAGATATGTCGAGGGATCCACCAAAACTAGCAGATACAGATCAAACAATGTAAAAATTCGAAAAACTGTGACCGTCGTAGGTGAAAAGTCTAGAGGAACTGAGGATTCGGCGCATGCAAAGCGTTGTCAACGAATGTTCAATGTTCAGGGCTCGAAGAAGCTGAAAGAAGGTTTCTAGAGGCGCAGAGAACCGGGCAAGAGCAGCAGCAGCAGCAGCAGGAGGAGGACGACGTTAAAGGGGGGAAGGGCGGCGATAAAATACGTAATTTAATATCTCAAACAGGATGTGGTGGATGATTGGTCCACATTTGTTGCGAACGAGCGAACAAATGAACGAGCGTCTCTTTATCTGTTTGGATTCGTCTTTCAGGTTTGTTTGCCCCATCCATTCTCTCGGCCGGGCCGGGTCGGGCCTGGCTCTCTATGGGCCTGACGGTTTGGAGACCGGCAGCCATTCAGCTCAATTGTTGTTGCTGCTGTTGTCGATGATGACAGAGTTCGTTGGTGGCTTTTTCGGTTTCGGCTGTCCGTCCGTCCGCTGAACAGAGCCGTCTACTGAAATCTCTCGGCGCACTCAGAACTGTCGTCATTCAAATAAATAAATGACACGGCGTGACAAAATCTCTGTCACTACTGAGTCAAACGTATGTACATGTGCCGGATGCGCTCGTCGTTCCAAATGCGTTTCGCCGAGAGCACACACTGACTGTTCAAGTATTGCTCTATTTTCGTCTGATCGTGGCACGAGCGTCTCACCGGATTTTTCTCTCGCCTTCCCTCGACAGCGCTCACGAAACTCAATCGAAGAGCCTGGAAGTGTCTTATCGGATCGAATTCCACTTCAAACACACCCACCCCGTGAAGGTGTCTCCCGGGAGCAACAGGAGACAAACCAGGAGACAAATCCTGGGCTCCGACAAGCTTGTTGACTTGTTACATACTGTGAACGACGTTGGAAGAGCACCGAATGAAAATGCAAGCACCCAAGGCTTCCGATTTCCGCTTGTTGCCGATGTTGTCAATGTTGTTGTTGTTGTAGAGACAGCTCTTCATGGTGCTGGTACCGCGGAACCGTTAGCGCGGGATAGTCAGCCGCTCAGCCAAGCTTCCCGAGTTGGCTAGGCAGGCTGCCAAACGCCCATCCAGGTAGTCCGACCGTCTTCCGTCAGTGCGTCCGTCAGCCAGTCAGTCAGTCAAGACTCGGACGGTCCATGCGTTGATTAATGGAAGCTTCGCGGGCGGAGGAGAAACTTAATTCGCTTACCTGGATGGGAGACTGCTTCCATCCCCAGCCAGCTGAGCAAAGGTGGTGAAAAAGTGTCACCCGGAGCCGCCGACAACAACGAAAATGGGAAAAAGTTCTTCCAAAAATTTCGAGGGGCACTCGACAGGCGACATGTGGCCGGATACAGACGGCCAACAGCTTAAGAAGCGCTCGCTCGGTTCTTCGATAAATCGGGAATGTCCGTCAAACAACGTCCTCCGAAATCTTAGTTACTCTCTAGCTACTCTAGTTTCTGTTGGAACTACGAACCAGCTACCTAACAGGTGGAGCATCAATCCGGGCGGGCAGCTCCTCGTATCGTGGGGTTCCCTATCTACAAGTCCCCGTACCACATGACCACGGTCATTAGGAACGAGCTCTGATTCTGAAATGGAGGATTTCCAGTCTTGGAAACCGCGGGACGATGTTTAAACCCTCAAGATCCACTTGTGGAAGAGTCGTCGACTCGGCTCATGGGAATTCACCCCCGGTTTTGCAGAGTTTCGATAAAAATCTGATCGGAAATTGGGCAAAAAGCCCGCCGCGAGCTCGTCACGACAAGGTTGACGCACTCCGTGTCCAGCCGTGGCATCAGTGTAAGACAAAGACGCCGATGAACAAGCAGACGCAGACGGACGGACGTACGGACCGACCGACTGGGAGTTGAAGTGCCGTGACAGTCGTCTTGGGCTTTTCTTCGAGCGGACGGCTGTAATGATTCGGATATTTTTAGTGCGATTTTTTGTTGTGCGTGTGTGTGTGTGTGTAAGGCATGGCTTAAGTTCACTCTCATTTTCGCTTGTTATTTCGAGTAGCTTAGAGCTGTGGCAAGGCTAACGCGAAGATAAATATCTCCGACTAGCGGCAACCGTCATGAGTAAGTGAAAGCAACGAGAAAACCGATGAGAGAAGACGAAGCCGCGGCGCATCGTTTGCGATAATTCTCGCCTTGTTTCAGGCTTGGGCCGCGGTCCCGTAGCAAACGCAACATAGTAACTCTCGTCGTCGTCGCCGCCGCCGTCGGCCTAGACGAGCACTCGAGAGCCTTGACGGACATGAGCAGAGACGAGAAACCGTCTGTCGGTTAGACGAGCGGACGGACGAACCGAAACTGACAAACGAACAGACGACCAAAAAAAAAACTATTGGCAAGAGAAATTATGCTGCCTCTGCTGTCGTTAACGCTCGCCATCGATGACAATAACCGCTGGTCTAGTTGCTTGGTGCTGCTGCGTCCTTCGCTGCAGCAGTCGAGCTCGGTCGGAGTCCTAGGCCGCAACACAAAGTATGGCCGCCAACAGAAGCAGCTTCAACAGCACCCTTTTGAGCACTGAGTCAAACGGAAGGAGAGCGGACTCAATTGGAGAGCGACGAAGGTAGCTGCTCATTATTTCCATTATAGGCCCGAAGGCACTTTTACCTCAGAGTCCTTTCCGATTCCTCGGCCTCGATGTCCGGATCACGCCCCCGCTTCCTCCTCCTCCCTCATATCTATCTGTAGCTCGTGGGACTCTCGCAAACGATTCTACTGAAATATTCACCACGCGATCAATCATAAACGTCCCCCTCAAATTGTTTGGGACGTTTCGATCGCCAATAGTGGCCTTATATGAAGAAACTCGCGTATTAAGTTCTTCTCGCACGCAGATTAGGCTTCGCAATAGGAATTCATCTGGACCATATTCGACACAGCATCTCGATCTACGCCGAGACGCGTCGATGAGCGATCCCAAACATTCTGTTCTGTATCAACTCGTTTTCCCGGGAAAGTTGCTGGTTTTCCGGAGAATTCGTGATCAGCGATGAAACTCGAAAGTCGCTCATGTTACACAAACCGCGCGATTGATCTACTGACCGAATACACATATCGACCAGAAACGAAAACAAGAATCGTCGTGAGATCGTTGCGGTGACACTCGGACTCCTCGATGTGACTCCCAACAATGATTTCCGCTTAAGGAATCTAATTCGACGGAATCCGACGTTTATCGTGGGCGGAGACGACTCGTTCGTCATAGTTGGGATTCATCCGTTTGCGAAGAAGGACGGAACTCAGCTCGGGAAAACGCTGGCTACGCTACGCCCCGATCGAGTGGGTGTTAGGTGCTCACGAACATGGTTGAAACAGGAAAAAAAAACTTCTCTGATCGACTCGAGCCTCGAAACAATCGGGGCAAACTCTCGCACGCAACGAGGATGTGCACGCGTGTCTATTGGTGCAGCTGGAACAACTCGACTCTGCGTGGAAGAAGAGACGGCGAGTTTGATTCCTTCCCGAAAACTGTCCGTTCGACCGAAGCCGTAACGGCCAGCGTCGCGTCGCGGCGTCATCGTCGCCGCCTCGGATTGTGTTGTTTGACGGTTGACTGCAACGACACGAATAGTATTCGGAATAATTTGAATATCAACGATGACTAACGAATCAAGTCGGATACCGACCCTGGCTAAGGTGGCAGCTCACAATCAGACGCCGTCAGCCAGCCACCGAGCGCGCGGCTCTCTGAACTTCCAACCAGAGGCTCGAGGGGGAACCCTCGTTGACCGTCTTCGGATGGAGAGAAAAAAAAAAGGTTAAAGAGCGTCGTAATAAAAACTACATCACAAACTCGAGTAGCTCGTGTCAACAGCGTGATGAGATAGTAGAGTGTGAGATACTCAGGGTTCTAGGCTCGACTTCTTTGACGGCCCGACGGACGGATGCAGGCAGGCAGGCAGGCGACGGCGAATCATCCTTGACAGCCTGTTGGATGTCAAGCGCTTCCGAGCGAGAGCTTACCATCATTACTCTGAACATTGTATCGCATTATTCATCGACCTCAGCTTTGACTCGACTTCTCACGGGTGGCTGACTCGTTGTTCGGGTCGCGTTGAAGAGGTTGCGGAACTCCAAATATGTATTAGTCACGGAAATGTACCGTACTCCCTCGAGGATCCTTCGCGTTCCGTGAGGGCCCGCAAAGCTTTAGCTGGTCCCCAGTGTCCCTTGGCACGTCGCGTCGTCGGCTTTCCGAGCTCTGCACCAGACAATGAAACAAGGTCTCCGTACGACTTCGAGAACTCTTAGTGCAGACTCGACTGTCTGCCGCATGACGTTCGGATGTAAGCAGTGTAGTAAACCATGCATTTCCTGCACGACAAGACCATTCTAATGATACTGTTCTAGCGTTTATAAAAGGCACAATGCCGGAACCTCAGTGTGCTCGCCATCGGGAATCATTAGAGAGTCAAAGCCGAAGACAAAGAAATGTCAGCGCGATACGAGCGAGCCGTGGACAATGCTGAGCAACGAAATCTTCGACTTGTCCTGTTCCTTGTTGGCTCCCGTGAAGTTCTGTATTATTATACTCGACAGCTGACTTGAGCAGGGCTTCTCGAAAGTTGCCTTAAAATACTGGTAACTGGTAACCATGCGGAGCGTCTCCAAACCATCGAGATTCGAAACTCTGGGCTCCAAGTCGATGGTGCCGTGAAAGTATGATACATGCACGGCACAACCGTGCGTTTGCGTCTCAGACTTCCAAGCCATCGTCGCTGACACACGGTCTCGGCAAAGTCGTGCTTATCGAAAAGTTTCGGGAATAAAATCCACATGCGGGTGTGATTCCGCTATCGCATTCTCGCGATGCACGTCCATACGCTGGAGACGCATATTCGCGAGTACCTTCGGCGAAGTTCGTTCATCCGATTTTCACTTTCTCCCCGTTGGCTGGTACGAGAGGTTAAAGAACTCTCTTTGCTTAAAGTCTCGTCAGTGACGTGATAAGATTAGAACATTGTAGCAAGAGTCAGGTAATTCAATGCGATACCTCTCTCGGCTTCGTCGGCTCTGCTCAAGCTGTGTGAGCTCTCTACCCTCCACTGAAGCGAGGTGGTTGCTCATGAAGGTGCCGGTGACAGGACTGAAGGTAGATTCCGAGAACAATTTCGCGAGATTTTTAGCAGTAGAACCTTCTCCCGGAGAGCGTGTTGCTTAGCATCAAAGCTACATTGTATCTTCTCTCTCGCGTTCGTCAATCTGTGAGTTCGTTTCACAGGGCGATGGCAGGCAGGCAGCAAGCAAGAAGGCCAAGACGCTGCTTGCTTGCCTGGTTGGTTGGTCGGTCAGTTGTTTGACTTGACGGACGAACTGAATGACTGACTGTCTGTCTGTTTGACTGGCGTTGCAAGTTGCAAGACGGGCTGAGTCCTCAGACGAGTTTGGGGAACGTCCGCTGGCTCGCGCGAATTCGATGACAAACGTCTTCGTCGTCGTCGTCGTGGCCGTCGTCTTCGAGCTTCTTGCCGACGCCGCGCCGTTACCGCTGCCGCCTCGATGAAGTCTTTGTGCTTGGCTATAAAAGGCCCACCGCTACCACCACGGCCAGGACCAGGACCGGGACCGAGACCATCACCGCCAACGACTTCGGCCTGCTCCGGGCGATGACCTATTAAACAGAGAAGGCGCCTGCCGCCGAGCAACTATTCTCAGCCAATACTCGGCTAAATTCAGAGTTAAACGGCACCACTACTACCTCCACCACCACCAGCAGCAGCTCTCGCGACGAATACGGCCGCGGCAACCGATGCGGCTCCTACGTCCGCTGCTTCGTCACCGAAACGGGCGAGTCGAGCGAGTTCTGCTTGCGGCGATTTTTTCAGCAGCCCCGCTCTCAGCCAGCTATTTAGCTGGTACTGATATCTTATGTTATGCATAAAAAATATTGTTCTAAGACACCGCGACAGGGTCGAACGGCATGTCGACTGGGTCTCTCCAAGGTTTTTCTAGAGAGAAAGATATAGAAAGCAGACAGAGTTGAGCTTCCAACCAGCCAACCAATCGGCCAACTAGGCAGGCTAAGCCAGGCCGCGCCACGCCATCCTTAAAAATGAAGAAAAACTACAAAAAATCGTCCGTGGTAGTCGGGCCGGCGGGCGGGCGGCATCGCCACCTTCGACTGGCTTGCCATCAGTCGACAGCCGGGCGTCGTTGTCGTCGTTGTCGACGACTTGAGACACTGCCGGCCGCTTGCTTGGTAGCGTCTGTTCGTGAGCGGCTGAGTGTGTGAGTGTGTCTGTCTGTGTTTTTAGGCGTCAGCGTTTATTAATTAGGTGTTAAATACGAACAGATCTTGAATCTGTTCTGATCATCTCCTCGGCGGAGACTTCCCGCGGTGACCTGCGATGGGAAATGAGCCTGAACACTCGGTCTTGCACTCTTTCGGGTCACTTACTCGCTACCTGCCTACCTACCTAACTCTGACTGATTCACAAGGTTCGCTGATTGGGTGATTCGGCGAGATATCTGTGTCTTTGTCGTCGTCGTCATTTATTTTCCACGACTCCGATGCTTTCGGAATCAAATCCCACCCGGACTCGGGTGGAACGAGACAAAACCCTGCGAAGAAATGATACCGAAGCACTACGATTTGGGAGTCGAAACATCGCGACTTCGAATTTTTTTTGGTTTACTCAAGTACCCGGATCCCGTTGCTCGTAGTTCTGCTGGATGGACGGTTTGGAATTTCATTTCGGCGGGTCGGGTGAAGTTCGGATTTGTGTTTTTGCATCGAATAGCCCCTATAGAAACTCTAGGGAAATACCAAATAAAATAAAAAACAACAACAACGCTTGGGAAACTCGACTACAAGTTCCGGACACTAATTTAAGCTGATGTCAGTGGCGACGATGGAACTCTGACTTTGTATTTGTTTCAAAATCGATCCGATTGGTGGTTGTTGTCGCTCGCTCGCTCGCTCACTCGCACGCGCAGACAAATAATGTTTGCGCGACTTGTTTTACAAGGGGAAAACATCAAGCACTTTGACGGGAGACGGCTCGTGAGCGACGCGACGCACGGGGCAACAAGGAATAGGTCCCTAGTTGGTAAGTGAGGCAGGCGGTCCGTCAGCGTTGGGTAACCAAACATTCGAATCGACGAATGTTTCCATATTCAATCGCGCGGCGCAGCGCAGCGATCCCAATGTGTTTTTTGATTGTGAAACACTCACCCACAATCAGAAAGCGGGAATACTAATTCTGCGAATTAATCCTCTCGGATGCTTGTCTTGAGGATCCGTCTTAGCCGGTCACGAAGTCGGCTCGAAGTGATTCGAAGTCGCATTATTTACAACGAGGAAGATCGTAACCGAACTTTCGAAGATCGAAGCAAGCCGTCAGCCAGCCAGCCAGCCAGTGGATTTCGGAGTCGAACTCACTCAGTCAGTCAGTCAGTCAGATGGGATCTCCTGTCGAATTCAGAAGCAAACTTCCGTCAAAGTGAACGTTGATCCCGGCTTGGCTGAATCCGCATCGAATGGTAATATTCTCACAGGATGAATATTCAAACACTTTCAATATTCTCATACAAAACAAGACACAAAAAAAACGAGAAACTCGCAGCTGGCGTCACTGGCGTCAAGTCGCGAGTGCCAAGCTCGCTCCAGAAGCAAGACAAACAGATGAATATACATGATGCTTTCCGTTGTCGTTTCTCCTCTTTCTTTGGACAGCGCTCCGGTCAAGTGGCAGAACCTCGTGAATCTTAAACCGCTGCTGGTGCTGCTGTCTGAGCATGAGCTGCCGAGCGATTTTTCTCCGCTGCCGTTAATCCTTTTCATCGGCCTTCTCTCGCGAGAGATCACCTAAGACGAGTCGACAGCTAAGAGCACCCCACAGGTCTGAATGACATGCCGCGGCTCCTGCTCTTTTGAAGAGATCTCCATTGATGAAATCTCGTTGGCAGTTAGCGAAACGAAACGCATTTATCCCAAGGTTCCAGTGAGGGATTCTGCCGCAACAGGACGCCGAACCGGCGACGACGCGACGTTTATCGTCGACGCAGTTATGGCGCTGAGGCAAACATTCGGCCTGAAACCAGTTGTGATCCGAGGAGAATTTATGTCATGCCAGCAAAGCGGCAGAAGCAGAAGAAGTTGCCGATATTGACGAAGTTCCGCATGGAAACGGGGAAGGGAATCACCTGCAGACGAAAACACGCAGACCTGATAGCAGAGCTCGATAATCAACAGAACAACGTTGAGCTATTTGGACCGTATAAGCTCCCGAATACGACAACTGTACACACTGAGCAACACCCCAAGCGCGCTGGCGCTTTTCCAAGTGGCCCGGGCTTCTTTCTTTTTGCGCTCCCTCCCGTTAGATTTCCGTTTGTCTTCTCCAAAGAAATCCCCCACTTTCTCATTTCGGTGGTTTTGCAAAAAAGTTAGCATTGCACTTCAGGATTCAGTGGCCCTGCACTCGGTCCCGCGCTGTAGTCGAGTTGTCCCTCCATTTGAGAACACGGCCTCAGAGGTGGTTGTTCTTCATCTGGAGTTCAACTCCAAACCCTTTATCTCCAACTGCTGCTGCTGCTGCAGCTTTTGCGTCTGCCAGAGTGTTTCCCCTTTGCGCCACCAGTCCCCCTCCTCCGGGGGTCCCGGGGTCCTTGTCCGCCCCGCCGCCGCGGGTGCAAAAGCTGCATCCAAACTTCTCGTTCGCTGCAAAGCCCTTGCATATCACAGTAGTCAGACACTAGACTGCGAGAGGAAGCCCGTCCACCGAGAGGAAGTAGCGAAGCAACCAATGAACGAAAGCAGACTGCGCAAGCAAACTGCGACAAAAGGATAAAGTCCACCAGCCAGCTGCAGAGTTAGCTGTAGAGCACATGCTTGCCCTCGGCGGCGACGGGTGTCCCCCGATGAAGTAGTCCATCGCACTTGCAGGAAGGGTGCATAGCAAAACTAATGCACATATTTATGGAATGGAACCGCTGATAAGATCAGACAACGAACCGAAAACCCCAAGAACCCCATATTTCAGCTTCTGACGAACTTCTCAACCAACATAGGAGACATTCTTCAAAGCTTCGACATCGGCCTTACCGACACTTCCTCGCCCCAGAGTGGTCAGGATACCATGTTCGAGTCAAAAGTGCCCTGGCTCCCGTTTTCCTCCCGGGGCGGACGCGTCGTGTCGAAAACCTGAAATATAAAACTTCTCGACCTCGACTTCGCTCACCCAGTGCATTAATTGGTCCAACAGATATCTCAACAAGCGAATCGCCGCCGACCGGCTGCCCGGCTGTCTGGCTGGCGAACGGCGGCAAATGGCATGCCAGCGATAGACGCGACCAGCGTTTCCGCCGCAGCCACAGATCGTCATCTGTGGAATCCACGCCTTCCCCGGTATTCCGTTCCGGGAACTTTGGAAGAATCGTTCGCTTGTGGAGCGGGGAATCGTACCACTGAAGGTGCCCACAAGGAATCCCGAGCATCCGCGGCCTGAGCGTCTCGCTGCCGCGCCGTAAACAACAAGGCCTCGTTAGGCATTGCGACGCCCTGGAGCTCGAGATTCATGCGCTCAGAATTTTCGACAGGTACCAAGATCCGAGTTTTTGACAAAACCCTAATTCAGCTCCGAGAAAAACTGAACCGTGAGACGGGATCATCAACTACTTCATCGATCCACTCACATGCACTGCTGCGTTCGGTGCATTATCGATTCATGCATGTAGGCACGCATCGATTCGCGGGGTGGAACGACGAGTGAGCTTTTCTATTTGGACGTCGCTGCTCGATGCTCGCTTGCCCGCTCGCTCGCCCGCTCAATCGGTCGCTCACTCGCTCGCTCTCGTTTCTGGCCATAGGCGCTAGAAAGTTGTCCAAAGCAATCCCTATTTTTAGATCGGCTCGGATCGAATCGCTCAGCTCGCTGCGTGCTCGCCTTCCAAGCAGCCAGGCTGCCTCCCTGCCGCTTGGCCAGCCGGCCGGCGGTCGGCCAAGCGTCCGTTTGGTCGGTCGGTCGGTCGCTTCAGCTCGCTCGCTAGCTTGCTGGCTGGCTAATGTGTTTGACATTCGTCGGTCTATGCGATTGTCTCCCACCTATTCCAGTTTCCAGCTTTCATAATCCATTTCACTTTCTATCTTCGTCGATCTATCTCACTCGCTGGGGAGGCAGCCTTGTGACACTCCATTATCATATGAGTACATGATTGTTAATGAAAACTCGTTCTCTACCTTTAATGAACTGAGCTTTGTGGTTTCTGAACAGATTCCATCATTCCTCAAGGATTCCGGGATTCAGGACGTCACGAATGTGGACTGGACCTTGAAGGCCTAATCCCAGATGTAAGTGCGGAAATCGTGGGTGAATGTCATTTGGAGCTTTGTGCTCTGCGTGGTATCAGGTGGATCCTTCCGCGCGTCTCGAAAGGAATTCGCCGCGGATCGATCGATTCTTCTTCGCAGTTGATTATACGATATAGATAGATTGGATCGGCGGTGTTCTAGAGCACAATGAAGCCGAAAGAAAAGACGGTCTTAACGGAATTACGGCCGTCGATTGTGTTCCCCGCTGTTATCTGTCGCGAGTCTGGTGTGGACACCATATTTTGAAGGGAAGGCCCGCCGGACTTTGATCCGCGAAAACCTTCGTCGAGCAGTTTTCCTCAATCCAGGGACAGGTTCATCTTCGACGCAAAAGTATCTGAGTAGGTTCGAGTGTTCCTCGTTTCCCTCGGTTTTGCTTCCATATCGCGGATACAGTGAAGATGTGAGCCACTGGTTGTCGACACACAGGCTGAGCCCGAGATAAATTGAGTTATGAAACCAATTAAAAATTCCTGTTGGCGCTGCTGAGGGAATTCGTGCTTTCACCCACCTCGTAACCCAGCCACCCGGTCGGATGAAGCCACCGCCCTCGCTACAACCGTCGTCGTTGTCGTTGTTGTACGAAACCTGACCGGCTCGATATTCCCCAGGCAGGACGACGATTAAGTCACTTACCCACTCTGCTGATCATAACTCAGCCTGGCCAACTGGGTAACAAGCGAGCGAGCGAGCGAGAGAAAAGCGAGCGGATAATAGTACAAGCATCACAAAACAATTTCAGCGTACCTAGAACTGTGACAAGCACCATTGGCCAAACCAAATTCGTTAAACGGCCTCGTTCAACTGCCAAACTACATCATCATATTTCACTTTCACCGAACAGAGCGAAACGGGGGACGACGAAACGGGGTGACTGAGGGGAACGACAACGATGATCTCAAACACCGCGAGCGGTGACGAGCGGTGAGAGGGCAAAACGTTCCGCAGAGTTCTCAATCTGTGTCCGAATCTCATGAAGTCGGAAGAAGAAGCCCATTAAGACCTGACCCGCGGTATGAGTTTTTAGTGTTCTTGGCAGGCCGGCCGGCCGGCTGACAGTTAGGCAGACGAGACAGAAAGGTGAAACATTCAAAGCTCAGATTTGCCTGAACGTGTGGATGTGTTCTGGTCGGACCAACCAACGGTGGAAAAGCTCGACGAGTGGACAAGTTCGTCCAGAAGCTACACAAAACGGCCATCCAGGAACTATGGCAGGCGTGCTGGAACTGCCTAATGTTCCTCCTGGCCGCCGTTCCGCTGGACCAACTGTCTCTCGCCGGAAAGTCCCAGAAACCACAGCGCTGTTTTATTCGACGGCGCGACGCGACGTCGCCGAGAGAAATTAGAGCACCGAGAGGAAGCGAAATCGGCAGTAGATTGATCCCTGCTGCCGTGTGTCATACCAAGATATACTGTTGATCGATCCGAGCAAGAGAGATCGATTTCGAATCATTGAAGAGACGCTCAAGCTGCTCCACGAGCGAGCTTGGATCGAAGCACAATAGAGAAACGGTGGCGCATTTCATTTTCAGATGCCGCCCTGAACTTCCAATCGAATGAGAGCCTTAATCTGAGGATTACTATCTCCTGGCTCAGCACGAACGAAGGAGGAACTGTAATTCCAGCGCCTCCTGAACTGTTCCAGATCCTGAACTCCAAACGAGCGTTTCAGGGCTTTCGTTCTCCGGTTTTGTTGAAGGTTTCGAGTGAGTTTTCTTGACAAAGTGATACTCGATGAGTCGGCGAGTGATGAAGATTCCCGGATCGAGAAGGGTTTGACCGACAGCTCGGTGAGGCGAGAAGACACGCGGGGCCCCGGTGTCTCGAGTGTAGAGTATGCATTGTTGCAATGAACAGCGTACTCTAAAGCGCACGAGATGCGTCCTCCCACGACTCATGACGACAGAGTTCGGCTGAGCATTCACAGACAACGAGGCCAACCATCAGCGTGATGATGGAACGAATCAAGATAACTGAACTCTGTCTGTCTTTTGAGCTATAATCTGAACTCGACGTCTTTCTGGTGCTTGGGAGTGTCCGCTGCAGTAAGCGTGAGGCGTATGCAAAGAGAGCGCGAGCACCACTTGAATCGGAACACAACGTTCATTAAACTCGTTCGACGAGCACTTGTCAATGGAAGCTGACGCACTTCCATTCAGTCGCGAGACACTTTTTCCGCACCAAGACGGAACCATCCGGCACGGACAGATGGACAGACGCACGGAGGGTGAGAGAAAGAGAGAGAGAGATAGGCAGAGAAAACCTCGAGAGAACGAGGTGAGATCGCCGTCGACGCTGCACAAGATGCTGACTCATGAAGATCACCTTCCAGATCATCATCGTCGTCGTCGTCGTTTGTCGCCATTCGCACGGTTTGAACTGCCGCGAAGTCAGACGAACGCGAGACTGACTGAGAGATCGGACATAGCATTGAGGTGGGTGCAATGCTTCTTCGCGTATCACTTTCATCCATCTGAGTGCAAGGCAGGCGTTGACTCCTTCCGCAATCTGAGGCGTCGATCGGCACGGTGTGCGAGCGTGCGAATGTTCAAATCATCTGGAAACAGTCGGAATGCGACACGACGAGAAATTTCGACATCACCGTGCTTTACCTTCACCTCGGGCGTCGAGCTTCTCCGAGCGGCTCGTCGATGTCTACCGCAAACTTTTTGACAGCAGACCTACCAACGACGCGACGCCCGTCCCCCGCAGAGCTTTCCCGGGGTTTCCGAGAGTGCGCACCACATTGAGTTGATTCCCGACGAAACTTCAACCGTGAACTTGCGAAAAACTGGAAACGAATCTTCGTTTCCAGTTCTTCGTTCGCTTCTCTCGTTGCACTTGACCCACGTGCCCGATGTCGTTTCGGTGTATGTACATGCAGTTTGCAAATGTATCTCAACAAAAATTAGTTGTAATCGTCCATGTACAACAGCTAATTACATACTCTCCCTGAAATACTGTTGCCGTTGTTGATACTTTCCTCTTCTTCAACGCTCGGAGCGACAGCTTGGGAATCATGAAGGTAGTTTATGGCCGGCTGGCTGGCAAGCGGGCGATAATTAGAGACTGGCGAGCTGCTTCGATTGATTTGCTTGCACCAGCCGCGACATCACCAATGTTGCCGCTACGAATCATCGTTACGGCATCATCGTCGCCGTCATCGTGATGATCAGCGCGAAGTAACAACAACAACAGAAGCGGCAACGATGATAGGCACCAAGGCAAGTGCCGCAGAAGAGCGAGACATTCTGGGATCCCAGTTACACTGACCGTCCATTTGCTCGGAAGTGAAACACCCCAAATTATAGGCGGATGCAGGGCGATCTTTTTTGCTGTTTAAAAACGAGGAAAACAGAGGGAGGTCCGTACAAAGAACGGTAATTATCCTAAGCCAGAATCATCCGTTTTGAGGTAAACTGGTTCCACCTGAAACGGGTTGACCACCATCTCCTCTACCACCGTGGCGACGATCGTCACCTTGGGCTTTTCGGATCGGGAGAAATTTGAGAGAATTGAGAGGTCTTTGAAGCGAATTCTCAGTTTGGCTGAAAGAGGCGCGACTCCTCGGGCCGTCCGAGTGAACTGCGCGATGCCAACGAGGAAATACAAACCGTTCGTGTGTGTGTGTATAAGAGTGCTCGCACGAAACGCGCGGCCTGATCGAGAGCATTGTTTCAGAGAGCATCAACTTCATGAAGCCTCATCTATTCTTAGATCGTTTCCTCAGACTCCGCGGGCGCGTTTTCGTGTCGCCCGCGGGGAAGAAAGAGGCCAACTAGTACACACTGACCTATTAGTTTAAGGAAGCGATGCAACATAGATCTCATTCGGCAATTCCAGCCTAAGCGCTGACAGCCCGAGAGGCGAGTTCAAATCAGCGAAATTCAAATGACCAGAGAAAATCTCAACTTTCGGAACGCAGTCGTTATGCTCGGAGTTGTAATGGGGAGGCCCGTGTTTGAAGAAGCTTGAAACTCGAGAAACCTCGAGCAACGCGAGTGGCGGTCGTTGCCAAAACATCATTCCGGCTGAAATTTCACCATCATTGCGAGTTGCGGCGGCGGCGGCGGCGGTGGCGTCTTCGTTCAACGACAAGGCCTTAGGACCAGCAGCTCACAGAATGGATGACTTCAAATTCCTCGGCCTTGAGGAACGTTTCATCTGCGTTTCTGTCCTAGTTCTCGTCTTGTGTCGTGTCTTCTTCTCTATCTCCGCGCGTTTCCTCTGTTTCGTCGCGGACCAACGTTTCTTCGGAAAATTTCCAGACGTCAACTGTCGATTTCAGTCAATTCATATTCGTCGAGTTTGAAACAAAGAATATGAGGGGCGGATATCGTTTAAATCCTGCCACGCGCGGATCCCTGCGAGGCGGGCCTGAAGTTTCGGTCACCTGTAGCGGCAACCCGGCTTCCCTCGGGAGTCTCATCGAACGAATCTGGAAGTGTTTCGCGCAGAATCGAGTCTGAGCTCAAGCTCAGAGTTCGAACGCCAAACGATTAACTACCTGTCTGGACCGAGGTTCCACACAAACATGAGGGCGAAAGCGAGTGAGCAGACCGACCGAACGAACGAGCGAACGAGCGAGTTAAACAAACTCCTGTCTTGACCTAGATACATGTCACGAGTACAGCTCGGTTCCGTAGATAGAGCCGCAACTCGAGTCGCTGCTGACCCGGTGCTCGAGTCTGAAGACTCACTGAGACGCACGCACTGAGATGTTCAGATGACGCAGCAGCCGGCGTCACCTCGTTCTTTCGTCGGCGGCGTGGCGACAAGCTTCGCCGTAGATTTTTTCATCGTTGAGGCCACGCGCGTCTGCGGGATAGCTTGTTGCGGGAACGACCCGCTGATGGAGGAGACGGAGGCAAATGCCTTCACAGTGCGAGACGAGAAGCTCTCGGCCTATTGGTGAAATACGACGTCGGTCTTGGGAACTGCAAAGGCTTGAGATGTTTCCGCCGGCTCGCTAACGCTTCCAGAGACCTTGGATCTGAAGAACAAATGAAGCATTTCGATGTAGCGAACAAAAGCCCACCAGCGTTTCCGAGGAATTCGAGCTGTGATTCCAGCTCGTTTTCCGGGAAGGAAGCCGCCAGCGATTCTTCCGATTCGCCATTCATGCTCTATGAAACGAGGCGAACTCGATTCGGTACTTCTCGGTCGAGGGTCGACCAAGAGGCGCCCTTGCGAAACAAGAATCCACTCGTGACCAAAACTCGCTCCAACTCCGATTGATTTGAGTCAATCGCGAAAACTCCGTCGACGAGCGCTCATCTTCGGCTCTCATACGGAAAGTTCCGCGGACCTGTGGCCTAGGCCTGACCTCCTAGGTTGGCGAAGCGGGCCCTTCAGGTGTCGTTGACCCTCAAGCGCCGCGGTTGGATAATAGTGAGCATTGATACTTATCGCTACTCAACTATAGTCTGGCCATGGGCGCCCCTCGCCGTCGATTTGCTGTTGTTCCGTGATAAGCCGATCGGCGTGGATCACGGTCGTAACGCGCGTTCTCTGCTTCCTGAGACTTCGGGGAACCCGTTCCTCCAAACAAATATACAAGACCTAGTCTCAGACGACGATGTCCTCGATTCCGCCTCAAGACGCACTCAGCGAGTGTATCAAAAAATAAAAATGCAAATCACGCTGTTTGAAGGCCATCGCGAGAGAGATAAACGAATAAATACGTGAACACGTGTTAGATAAGACCCTATTCTTGCGGTGGAGACAACCGATGATTTCGTTTCCGCGCTTTCTCGTCGGAACGATAACCTACACACTGCCAAGATCAACTTTCTTTGGCAAGCGTCTTTGTTGGTGATGCGTAACATCAGAAGGTTCAAGATGTCGATTGACGAATGCATGTTTCGCTCGATCGGTCGTTCACTCGGTCGCTTGTCACCAAACTAACGTTCTACGAGACTCCTCCGAGGTTTGAGGTTGTGATCTCCTCTCTCTCTCTCATCCTTTGTCTCTAATTTCAGATTCAACATCGGAGAGCACGTGCCGTGCTCTCTGAGGTCAGTCACACGCACACTAGTTCCCCTACTAGGACAGCTGTGGCAAGAAGACCCGGTCCGCCCGCCCGGAGGCAGCGCTTACCAACTTGGTCAAACCTTTGATCGCCACAATTAATAGCCCCTCCCGCTCCCCTCCCCCCTCCTCCTCCCTCCCCATCGGCAGGACCCGCAAACCCAAGAACAGGGAGATTATTCATCCGATGCTGATGGCATCAGGTCATTAATCCAGCATAGCCAAGCAAATTCCAAACAAGCCCGGTGATAGATGCGTGCCAGTTTATTAATGTTGCATTCCCCATCGGCGAGCACAATGGGCCAAACCGATTCGATGGGGAAACCGCTGCGCCGATCCTCCAGGTCGAGTTCATCACATGTTCCGGACATGACTTCGAACTGCTCCAAAACCTACCTAATTAATCTCAACGGCGACCCGTTGTCAGCAGTTTCGAGATGCCTGAACGCCTAGCCACCGTTTGTGGCAAGATTTTCTGTTAAACTGACCATCTAGAGGGAGTTTTCCGAGAATACGAGCTCGGAAGGATTTCGGGCCCCAAGACGGTCTCTCCAAGGGTCTGGAGTGCCGACCCGGGTCGAAGGTCATTGCGACGAATCGCGACCGTTTCTTCGGAGGTCGTCTTCCGTCTCATCTCCACCGATCGCCGCGGAGCGAACAACGTGTTAGCATGGGATAAAGGTGTGTTACAATATGTTGCAGAGCTGTTGTGCTCTGCAAGTTGCGCGTGGACTCCGGCAACGAAACACACCGGTGCGCCGAAGCTGTATTTGGAAAACTTGTGCCATTGAGCCAGCTGCGCGCACTCCAGTGGAGCGCTTCGGAGGAACCAAGGTAGGAGGAAGCATCGGGTTAAATGGTGTGTACATCGGCTCCATAAAATGCAGTTCTCTCTATCTGCAGTCGCTCACCAGCTAGCTAGCTCGCTCACTCGTCCGCTTACTTGTGTCCTCTATCTCTCTCTTGCGCTCTGTCAGGCAGAGTCTCTGTCATTTTATCCCTCAGTAGTGGTAGTTCTACTTCACCCGTTCCCTCGCTTCGTTTGTGTCTCCTTGATCTGAGCTGTTGCTGTTCATTGACAAGCGGAATGAGTGAGTAGACTACTCGGCCGAGACTGGGCCAGGAGGAAACCGCCGCCACCACCACCACCACCGCCGCGCTTACGAGCGGTCGGGAGCAACTAGCCGATTGAGCGAACGAGCGAGCGAGCTCAGACAGTGACTCAATCCTCGTTGAAGCTCATGTTCATTCAAGATGTTAATAGTCGTTCACTACTAATCGACTGAGATACCGACGAACTCGAGGAAGTTAACAACCGCGAGACGAAGCGAGTGATCTTGCGAGCGGTTGAAAACTAATTTCAGACTTCAATTGTTCCGTGTTTTCGAGTCATTACTAAGCAGGGTACTTCGCAAACAGGCATACCAACATCACGGGAGACAGGTTACTTGTCTAAAACCAGATTCAAGACTCTAGCCCATTTCTCTTCCTCTTTGCATTTCAGTTTCATTACCTCTTTCATGTTGTCCAAATTTTATACAGTTTTTCGTGTGTGAACCCGATGCCTGACGCCGAGATTTTCAATTGGACCATCCTTCACAATTGACTAGGTTTCGGAAAGTTTTCGGAGAGCGCGTCGGATTTCAAAAGTCCCCCGACGAAGTACAGGAAAAAAATATAATTTTTCGGAAGCATAGAGACAATATCAACGCAGAAGCTCGGCATAGATCCAAAGCCCGACGCTGAAAGCAGTCATTGAGGGACCTGAAAGTATGCTATAAGCACCATGCTGTGGGCGAAAACGAAGAGTTCTCTTCAGACTGACGAAGGATCCATCCTGGTAGAAGAAATACGAGGGATAGACAGACTGTGGTAGACCTCGCCTAAGCCAGCCATTACCGCCAGGCATCAAAAGCACTCCGTGGCTTCCTCACGACGTGAGTTCTTCGCGAAGCTCTTATGTTCTGCAACCGCGATCGCATCCGCATGAAGAAGGAAAGTAGAGAAAAAGTGAACAAAAGCTCCCGGAGCTTTTTGTCGGCCACAAAACCAACGGAAGAGCCGGCCTGCAGGTGGACCAGCGTCAACGGCTGGAACATCGAAACCTCATCCCAGAACTCGGAGAGCCACTAGGGATCAAAGGCTATACGAAGGAGATCCGCACATTTAGCAAAACGGGTTAGCATCCCATGGAAAGATTGATGGATTGAAGATAGTGTTGGGTGGAATTCCCACTCGGGATCGAAGGGACAACGAATATCCCTCGACGTGCTGAAACCAACGACATCAAAGCATGTAACGTCCACTAAGAGGGCACGCCACTATACAACCGATACCGAATACCGCGGAGCTGTTTTTAGCTCTATTCTCCCGGTAGGAAGATCTGTCTCACGTCCATGAGGTATTTCCGTCGAAAAACCGAAAAGAATCCCATCATGCTATGTATCAAGCTTCGAACGCCGATGACCACATGCAAGTTGTAACAAAACCTCAATAGGTACGCATACAGTGTCTATTTCAGTTGAGCCTCCTGTGATCGTCTTACATGCACTACATCCGTGCCGACCACAAGGCGTGGAAAGAACAACCCTTGTACATAGGTCAACCAGCGTAACACTTCACGAGATAATACGGCAGAGTTACCGATGTCGGCCGAAAGACAAACTAGCTGGTTCTGCCACCGGAACGCGATGATTAAACCGAAGATAGAATAAACTAAAACGCGAGAAAGCGTGGTCTGATAGAATCACATGTTTCGGTCCACCGTGTCGTGATCGTCTTCCAGGAGAGCACCATGTAAAATGAGACAGTGATCGTCAATTTCGTCGCGTGTTCTAATGACTTTGCGATTAGAACTCTGTCAAAGCACCCTTCCGCCAGACGCATTCGGTTACGAAGCCACAACGCGTCGACTTCCAGCATCCACCCCTGCTTCTTTCCAGGCACTGTCAGTGTTTCTTTGAACACTGCTGCTGCTGCTGCTGCTAATCTCTTCAAAGTTCGAGGCTAATTTGCTGTCACACCTGTGACAGAACTAACCCGGCTGACTACCTGGCTGCCTACTAGCTACCTACCAGCACACACACACACACACGAACAAACACACACGCGCACACACACGCACAACGTGTTCCCCGTTAGCTACCGGCGGCGCGCGGAGAGTTCGCCGGCCCGCCGGCGGGCCTGCTCGGCGGTCGGGCCGTCAGGGTTCTCGTGCAAAATGGTTACAGAGTTGTTGCTTTTATGATCGACAGCAGGAGATACTCGCCGCGACAGAGTTTGACTGCTTGGCTGGCTGGTTGACTGTTCGCTGTTGGTGGCGATGCTGGCGGGATGGCTGAATAAATGCGCCTGCCTAGCTGGTCGGCTGACTAGGTGACTGGCCCGCCGGCTGGTTTGCGGCGAGTTTGTATACATAGTTCGAACAGGCGAATCTTTCATTCTTCTACGCTGACATCTTGTTTTTGATGGGTGTTGCACATTCATCCAATTTGCAGAGCAACCCTCTATGGCCGCGGCGGTGGCGGTGTTGGTGGTGGTGGTAGGAGCGAGCGTTGAGCCAATGCCAGAAATGATGCGAGGTGGGTTTGATGACTTTTTGTTGCTGTCGCTGTTTGAGCGTATTCCGGAACAATGAACCGGACTGGTTTACGGTCCGAGTGAATGCAGTTGGTGTCCAGTGGCCTAGATAGCCAATCGAGGTTTCCCTCTTCTTTCCGAGCTCGCTTCGTTCCGAGATGAGAAATAATTAGCAAATTGGACCAGTGTATGTTCTACTCCTCAAGCCTGTCTGGTGATCAGCATGTGATTCAGTGCGAGCGAGCGCGCCCGCGCGCGGTTTAGTTAGAGTTCGGGTGATTTGGTGAGATTAGCAACCGTTACAGTAGCCGTTCCAGGAAGCGCATAACGGACAGTGGAAACCTCGGGGAGGCAAACTTCCTCGTCTCTCGATCTTACGTCCGAGCAGCCGCGGGAGGAAGGCCACTGTTTGTGGCCGCAACTGACTGACTTACTGACCAACAGACTTTTGGGGCAAGCAGACGGTTGCGCGGGTCTGCGAGCGAACAGACCGGCGGTCAGTCAGTCGGTCGGTCGGTCGGTCGGTCGGTCGGTCGGTCGGTAGTGCGGTCGTTTAGACAGACAGGCTGACGTATGGAAGGACGAGTGGGCATTCTTCCTCCGAATCGAGCAGACTGCGCGACCTTCGAGTTTGTTAGCATGTGGCAGCTTAGACGGGTATATCTTCAAACTGATTGGTTGGCTAGCTGACTCATTGGCTGACGGACTGGGAGGAAGAAAAAAAGGAAAATGAAGGTCTCGTAGCGCGCTCAACAAAACGAGGCGGCCCGGAACAGACACACGCAACGGTCACTCGAGGCGGACGTGAGACGGATAATGAGTGACAACTAATCGGTTTCCCGAAATCCTCGCCGACGTTGACGATTTCGCGAGTACGCTGACAGGGACACCATCCGCGAAATATGGCGCACTCATGCTCGTGCGCCCATCGGTTTCGGCGCGAGTACGATGAACGGACACACAGACACATTGGGTTTTGTGTGTGAGTGTGCGTGTCTGCTCGTGAATGTCAGAGATGCGAGTTCCTCAATCGAGTGGGTGGCTTCGCGCGCTGCTGGTTGACGAACTCTCAGTGTCGCAAGCCGATCTGCATAGACAGACTGTTGCTTGCGCCGAGAAGTGAGGAGGCAGAGCGACCGGGTGAATGAGAGAGCGTGTATTAGAATTCCGCTAGCAGCTTCTTCTTTTACAGTACTCTTAGATCACAGGGGTGGGCGGAAAGACGAGCGCGCGAGCCAGCCAGCCAGCGAGCGAGGGAGGCATGCATGCAGACAGACGGTAGTCTGTTCGTCTGTCGATGTGCTGTAGATGTCTGCCTGCCTGCCTGCCTGGATGAGTCTTTGTGTTCGCAGGAGGAGGACAAAAGTTCTTTGTAGGCAATCTACTTTCACCATCAAACTCTATCACCACCGACAAATAGCTGAGACGCCGACTTTTGCCAGCCGAGTCAAGTGTGATTGCGTCCACCGCCGCCTGAGACCGTTGTACTTTGGTATACCACCCAACGTGTTCTGCGGTAGCAGCACTAGCCCATGCTATATTTTGTCATCGCAATTATTCAGATGTGACCAAATGAATCAACATTGCGGAAGACCGCGTAAACTCAGACACGCCGTTATTCTTTCGTGCCTGCAAAAAGCTAAACTTTCGTTGAATACGAACTCTGGGGGGAGGGCGTTTGCTGTAACGAGGCGTTTCGAACGATTTCGATTTCTCGCCATGGTTAGGGTCGCGGGAGCAAACGGCGAACGCGGGATTCCGTATCTGCGGACCTTGTGCGGGTCGGTATGACGACTGTAACAATGTTCGACGGGAACCAACGGTTCAAGTTCGCCCTTTAAGGAAGAGGCGTTTCCGAAGGTGAGCAGCAAGAAAAGCCTTCTACCGAACTGGCTCACTGAATAAGTGACGGCAAGCCGCGGCTAACACGTGACAACCGAGCAAGCAAGCAAGCGCCCATAGCTCGCGGTCGTCGTTTAAGTGTGTGTCTGTCGTCTATATGAGTATGCGAGCGTCGTTGTCGTCTGTGTCAGTGTGCGCGACGATTGTAAGCACGACGACGACGACGACAATAAGTCTCTGACGCTACGCTCTAGCAATTTCCCAATAAATTACAGTACGGCGCATTGTCCTCAATGGTGCCCGGTTAGCTCGCCTTTTCGCCGGCCGGCCTGTCTGCCTGCCTGCCTGCTTGCCCGCATGCCTTCCTGCCTGTCTGTCGGCCCAACTGTCTTCTGCCAGGACCGTCCTGACTGTCGCCTGCCTCACCGTCGGTCAGTTCCTCGTTCGGTTCGGAAAGTCTTCTCCCTCTCAGGGCCTTAGCGAAACTCGTCCGCCGGCCATGTCCTACATGCGGCCTTGCCGTCGCTGGATCGATCGTTGGACCGTCCGCGCATTCTGCGATTTATCCGTCTTTAGGCCAGGTTGTCAGTCAGTCAGCTGCTCAGCCGGACCGACCATTCATCCGTCCGTCTCGGCGCCAATCGAAGACGGGCTCGCGCCGCGTCAAACAAATACAAAGTTGCAAGTATGGATGTAGGCCGCCGGGCAGGCGCGAGATAGGCAGATCTACCTGCCGATCGTTGGAACCGAGCCGCGCCAGCGGCGGCCGTCAGGCTCAAACACACACATACACACACAATAACAATAACAATAAATCCCGTTGGCCTGGCCGGCCGCCCGCCCGCTTACCTGCGAGCGAGCTTACGGGTTCCGGAGGCTTTTCTGTTTCTACAAACACGTATTGAAACGTCAACTGTTCTGTGATGGATCGGTAGAATGAGTGACTCTAGGCTCATTGTGTGGGGACGGGATAGGCCACTAGGCTGGGAGGCCACCGGCGGCGTCGACAGTCTGCCTGGCAGCTTCTGCAAGCAACGCCGATTCGTCGCCGTGACGGTCGCGCTGCCGTTTTTCCCATGAAAGTTTCGAGTAAAACTATTTTTCGTCGCCATCCAATGCTTAGGGATCTCAGAATCCAATTCTGACTTTGGTGAAATTCTCGAAGTTAGAGCAGAACCGCGTAAACGTCCTCCAAAAGTGGCGCGAGAAGATGGTCGGGAAGTACCAGCCCGGTTTGGACGTTACCGTTGCGACGGTGAACATAGGACATAGGCTTCCGCGCACGCGGATGTTCCCACCTTCGATCATCGTCGATTGAGCACGATTCTCTGTCGATATCAACAATGATCACCGCAAGTTCTCCGTCGGAGGGTATTTCCAATGATGAGCTAGACATGCGGTGGTTGCGATCGAGTGCCGACTGCTCTTCTCTTTCTTTCTCTCTCTCGTGGAGTCCGATGGAGTAACTCAATACGACGACGATCTCGACGACGGACTCCTGTATTTGTGTTCAGTTCACATGTCTTTCGGTCTCCCTGTGTTTGCCCTTCCGTTTGCGCGTCCGTCGGTTCGTTTGTCCAGTCAACCATCCATCTGTCCGTCCGCCCCTGCACCGCCGTATCTCGGCCAATAACGTTCTATCGCGGAGGTTGAAGGTAACTCGGAAGGTTTGCCTTTGCTGTCATCGGAGACAGTCGAATGGAAACAACCGACGACGACGACGGAGCTACGACGACGGGACCACTGGACGGACGCACCGACCGATGAGAAGGCGGATAACCTGCAAACGAGACAAAGTTTCTTTTTCTTTTCGTGTCCTCTGTGGACAGAAATTATCTCCAGTCCACTAGATGCGACCGCGGAGGAAACAGCCTTGCTTTCGATCGCTGCTGACCGACACACAGACCAAACTGTCGAGCGCGGTGGTCTCTCGAACGCACGAACTGCTTACGGGCGGAATTCGAAGACGTCATCATCAGCGTCGCGGGCGAAACGTTCTTGGACTCGGATCCCCGGCCGGAGTGCCAAGCCCGAAAAGCGCTCCTTCTAAGCGACGAGCAATTCCCATCAGGCCGAAATCTGCAGTCAGTTCCGAAAAGTTCGAGAATTTTGCTCCGAGCCGCCGAATTCCAGAATCGAGAAGCCTGAACTCTAGTTGAACGAGTTGGACCCTTGCATAAAATTGGTCAGTGTCGCGATGAAGCCATGTGAGCGCTAAGAGACGAAGGTAGAGTCATATTACGAGTTCGGCGACGAGGGAAAAACGCGCCGACATAAAAACGAACACAGTATCTTAAGAGCTACGAAATTAATATTTGCCTCACACATACATCAGTTGGCGGGCAGCGGCGAGCTGAGTGAGTAACAAACTCGCGAGGTTAACGAACTGCGGCAGATTCGAGCCGAGGTCAGGAAGCCCCTGCGTCTCTCCGCAAATCTTGTCCTTGGACTCCGAGCGCGGTAGACTTTGGCCTCCATGGCGATGACGCTTTGTCTTGTCTCGGGTTTTATTCGCCCTCGAAATATTCCGCGGCGCATTTCAAACGGCCCACGTGAAGCAAGGCCTGCTTCCGGAGCTGTTTCCTGCTGAGGAATGCAACGCAGTTTCTTTTGGGGAAATTTTCTAAGATCCACGCAGATGTCAACCCTGAACGAATTGACCGGGAATCTCGATCGGAACCTTTTGAGTGATGTGAGAGGATCGAAGTCGGTGCAATCGAACAGCTCGATCAGCCTCGGCCTCGCTGCGATCGGCTTGAAAGCGGTACGATCAGACAGTCGGCGACACCTCCACCGCCAACGCTGCGTGCCACCCTCTAAGTGTTTCGTCAACAGTCTCTCAGAATCACAGTGATAAAAAACGACAGTCAGAGAGCTCTGACCTGAGAGCATCGTTCTTCGCTCATTGTCTTCCCGGTGTCTGTTGATCGATATCGCAGACGAAGGCGATGCGCTCCCACAATCTGCAATCTGCAACCGCACGCGGCCGACCGATCTACATACATATCACCTGCTTGAATTCCCATTTTTCGATTTCAGCTGTCCATTCACATGTCGTTGAATTTCTTTCCCCCCGTTCACGCCACTCCATATCGTTCATTGGTTCCGGGACAGAAGTGAGTAACGCGTCATGAAGCTGTGCAGCCTGGTGCTTTTTCAAAGCAGCAGGAATGGAACCGAGGTCTGTGTACAACGGAAATCGGCGGGGGATTCCGGGTTCCTGGTACTTCTCAACGCGCAGGAAGTAAGCTGAAAATGCGCTGAGGTCGTTTTCAGAACGAATAAATCAGCTGCTCAAAGTTTTTATGACGGACAATAACCGATCGGAGGGCTTTCTTTGATGTGTTCAGCTGGAAATTTTGAAAACTCAGAAGAACGAAGCGCCATGACTTCAAACCACAGTGGAACATCATACGAGCGGACTTCGCGGCCGGCACCGCCGAAATCCGCGCTTCGTCGCGCAAGCAAAACATTTCGACGTTTCTCGTGCGATGTATGTGCAACGAACAAGTATCCCATTATTATCGATATGCGAGAAGCAGTGATTGACTATCAAAAGGTTCCGGTCAACGTTTCCGGCGAGACAATGGGGCGAATTCTGAGGAATTAGCAGCTTGACCCCGACGAGGTAAGCCGGCGACTTGCGTGATTCCGGGTTTCGAGATGGTTACCACCGAGACACGACACGACACGACGATCTCTATCGGTGGGTTGCAGCCGGAGATGCAGCCGGCGGAATTCCACACCGTGGACTTTGACAAACAATCATGAGTTTGCAAGCGACTCGCCGACACTTTTGGATAGGAGAAACGTAAAAGCTGTCCTCAACATAGCTACAATCACGAACCCGTTGACGAAAAATATCGTAATGTCGGCTGATTGAGAGCAGCAATCAGCTGGAATTTATGGCATCGTAAATATTCCCTCGATGTCCAAGAATCCTTCACTGACTCAAAGGCTTGCAGACGCCAATTCTGGCCTTGGCAACGCCCGCCCTCGTCGACGACCTTCTGCGTCATGCCTCCCCCGGATTCCTTGCGACCTCAATCCCAGACGCCCTCTGCGACGGCTCCTCAACTTCTCCCGAATCCCTCCTGAATGCAGCAATGCCCGCAGATTTCGCAGAATCGTGCAGAGCAGATTAGCTCTGGGATTTGAGACCTGAACTGATCCGATTTGTTACAAACGACTCTTTGTCAAGTATGTAGGTACTCTCGAGACTCAGTCAGTCAGTCAGACCGGTCTGCGACTCAGACGGTGCGGCTTATTGTCTGCGTGCATGCTCTACACGCCTTGAAATTCCGAGCGGTCTGATCGTGTTGCTCAACCGCCCATTTCCAGTTTCACTACGGCCGGCGGCGGGCGCCGACGACGTTCACCAGACGACCACGGATCAGAGCTTATAACAGAAACGAGTTAATAATCGACTACGGATCGACGAAGATTCTGTGTAGCAGCTTATTGTTACAATGTAAGTCGTCTCGGGCTCTGGCTACGATTTCGGATGAGTTATGGTCGATGTCGTATTTGTTTATCATCAGTCGCGCGTACACCAGACCATCGGTCATATTTCGGCGGCGGTTTTCGCCCCATTGGCGAACACGACATCACCAACAACGCCGACGGCTTCTTGCTTCAACGGCCTCGCCCCGAATGGCGTCTGTGGCGTTTTGCGCGATGCTTAATCATGGATCTCCATCTGTCAGAAGTCGTGTGAGATGCAGAAGAATTCAACTGAATATCGCAACTGTACAAGTCCGAAGAATTGGCTCCGGATATGTAGGCCATTACCAAATATTATTAGAGTTTCTCAGGCTAGACATGTTCAAGGCATTGATGTTTCGAGCTTTCAGCACCCATGGCGAAATTTCTCCTCATTCTTTTGGCGCAGCGATGACCTTTGCGGAACATTCGCTGACCAAGATGCCTCGGCCCTCGTGAAAGTGGATCGAAATGTCGGACAGATATGGTGGAACAAGATCGGCAAACAGAAAATGAAGCCCATGCTAAGGAAGCGAGTCAGCACGCGACCGTATTAAAGCAGCTGGTCGATTCGGCCGAGCTGTTGATTCTGAGACCACTCCGTCAGGCAGCGACTGGGCGCCGAGTGTCCGATCGAGGGACAGATGGACGGACGAACCGACGGACGGAGCAACGAGCGGACGAAGCGATAGTCGGACCGACGGGCTAACAGTAGCGTGTCACCGTTAAGTCTTCCGCCAGAAAACACGGAACGTAGCAATCAGACAGAGCCCTCTATGAACTCCTCCGGTGTAGAACTCTGTTATTTGACCAGCGGTCTCTTTGCGTAAAAGAAAACCGTTCTCACTTCCGCCGGTCGCTGAATCAATCGATACCACAGAACCTTTCGTTTAAACAAGTACATATATTCGATAGTAACGTACTTTTTCTCTCGTCCTCTAACCGTCTATCTATCTGTCTATCTACCTATCCATCTTCCGTCTCTTTCTGGCAAACAATGGCAATACGAGAGTACTCGTTTTCTGGAGTCTGCGGCAGGAGAGCACAAGTGCTCTTCTGCTCGCAGTCTTCTGTCTACGGCGGTGGTCGCCGAGGGCAAGACATTCAGTCGGCTGTTGTCAAGCCCCTGAGCAGTTTGAGTTTTGAGAAATTTTCGAAGTTCTCGAAGATTTCGTCGCTGAAAGCTGAACATTTCCGCTATGCGGACAACCAGTTAGCTTTCGGAACAGTGGGAAAACTTCGACAAAACGGTCGCAGAGTTCAACCGCCAGGCCGAGCGAGGTGAAGATGACGTTATTTTTCGTACGAGGGAAAAAAATAACGTCCTTTCCACAAATTAACGATCCGGGTCGGAATCACTGATGTCGAGTAGAAATAGAACGCAGCGTCCAGAAGAAGAAAAAAAAGTGGAAAGGGAGGTGAGCCGACGAAGATATTCAGTATTGAAATCGATTTGTGAGCGGGAGCGACTTGAATTATGATATCAGTTTTGATGACATGATATGAATCACGGCCGACATTATAACTGACCCGGCGCATCCCCTTGGTGAACCAATCAAGCGAGTCATTGAAAACTTCAAGAGGGTTGAAGTCAAGCGAAGTTCAACTATGAAGACTCGTGCCGCACGACGACAACGACCGCGGACGTTCCGGACGCTCGCGATGAAGGATCCGCGAAAAGATACCTTGTTGCCATCGAGACTCCGCTTTGAAATCAATATTTAGCGTTCGTGTTCGTGTGTCTGAGAGTTTTTTCTTTCGTTTTCCTTCGTTTTTTTTTTTCGTTGGCTTGCGTCCCTCTCGCGGCTTTCCCGCTAGCCATTCCTCGTTTCCTTGGCTGTCGATGTTTCTACCAACGGAGTGGGATCAGCGAGCCGCGCTGGACTCCGTCCGTCTTTATATTTTTCACCGTTGTAGCTGATTCATGAGCGACATAAACGTTTTGCTTCGGGCTGAACATGACATAACAACAACAGCAACATCAAACAAGGTGAAAAACGGGTAAGAGAAAGATCTGAGCAAGCCACGGGCGGAGGTAAGACAAGCCGCGGTAATTTCAGTAATTCCAAAAGATAGGAGAAATTTATTTAACTCTTCATAAATCACCCGCTACACCTGGTAGCCATCAGAAAACGAAACTCTATAGCGTCGTCGACCCCGTTCCTCATCGAGTCCTCGTACCCTCTTCCTTCGCTTCCTTTTCTCTGGCTGCGTTTGCTGTCCCGGCCGCGCCCGGTGAAGTCCTTCCGTTTTGGGAACACGATACAGTCCCCCGAGGTTGTTCCGCGTTCAACCAGCGCTCCCGTTTTTCCTTGGAATACATTTTTCCTCTTGTTTTTTTCTTCTGCGCACGTTTCGAGTTCTTTGAAGGTGAAAGATGAGCCCGTTTCTTTAGCTCTGTCAGCTCCAACCCGTTCGTTAGTTATCCGTCAGTTCGCGTCGCCGTCGTCCCTCGTAGGAGAAATTAACTTTTGAAAAAGAAAACATCACTCCCCGCTTGCCATCACAATGTACAAAGCGAAATTGAGCGGGGAAAACGAAAGAAACCGAAACTAGTGCACTTTGAAATGGAGACGGTGGTGAAAACATGGCAATCCCTGGCAATTCAAGTTTTTCTCCTCAATCCTCGGAATTCCCACAAGGAAAAATATTGAGCCGTCTCGAAAATAGATACTTTGAATGGCACGCGGCAAGGCTTTCGATAACTCCGCTCGCGAGAGGATCATTCTCGCGGACCGATACGCAATAAAAGAAAAACAGCTCCTCGAGCGATCACTCGATGAGTTGCTAGTTTCAAAGAGAGAATCTCTCCAAGTGCGATTTGCATTGTACACCTATGGCATCATCACGACTAAGATCGCCATTGGCACTTCGAGTGGAGACGATAAAGAAAACGGCGCGCGGATGCTTCTTCACAAGAGAAAGGAAAAAGGGACAAATCTATCGTGACAATCTCTTCCATTTCCATTCGAGTTTGAGATCCTCGAGCATTGGCAACACCTCCTGAGATTTCGAGTCGAGATTGGATGCTTTCCTACCTGCCTGCCTGCCTGACGTGCTGAATGTTTGGCCGGCCGGCCGGCTGGCTAGCCGACTCGATGGGTGGATGGAAGAGCTGTCCAAGTAGTCCAAGAGATTACTAAGTCCTCGTGTGCCTCTTCGGAGCGATAAAAATCAATTGTCTCAAAGGCAACGCGAGTCCTTTCTCGGAGACCGAGCCGATGATGTCACTTCTGCGCAGCAATATTCCAAACACCGGGAATCTCCCATCTTTAACACCCAGCAACCAAAACCACTCGATTGCAGCACTGACTGAACACAGTCCTTCTTTCCCGGACGCAGAAACCTGGATGGAAGAATGTGGGGGGAATATTGCTCGGAAACAGCCCGCATGTGCGCCTTCGGGCATGTTCCGACAAGTTCCGGACATCGAACTGACAGAAAGGAGTGTTGATAGAAGACACATTGTATACAACTGTGCCGTATCTTTACAATCGAGAGCTCTGCCGCATCCGGGAACGTTGGAATCCCACTTTACTAAACAGGAGGAAACCTCACGGCGGCGCAAGGGTAATAAACGGGGCGGCACCACCATTATTATCATCATCATCATTGTCATTAGGACCAGGATCGGGTCCGCAGCTGGCTGCGAGAACGCTCAAAAAGCTCTGATGTCGGGTGACGACAGGAGCAGCAGCAGCGGCGGCAGCAACGCTTCTCCTTTGCCTATGGAGTGGTGGATCTTGACTATCCAGCCCCACTCGTCGCGATAGAAACAGGAACAGAACGAAAGAGTCATGCGTGCCAGAATCTCACCTAAAGACGGACTTGTACCGGTCGGTATCATGGCGACGTTTTGGCGTGAAATGCTAACCTTGCCACTATTGCTCATACCGCGCTAGGCTAGGTCCGCTTGACCTAGACTGGACGACGAGCTCTCCTCTAGAAATGCTGGCGAATAGAGGATGGCTCCAACCAGGCTCGGCCTAGTTGGTCTGGACGGCACTAGGCCATCTGGTCGCAGCGGCAACCGTGCCAACACCGCCACTCGTCGCTTTTCCGCAGTCAGCGTAAAACTTCATCGCAAACAAGTTGGAAGAAAAACTCGGCCGACTCTGGCCGATGTCATGTCGCCCTGCGACTTCCGGGAAAACATAAAGGAGGGGCTCTTGCGTCACAAGGACAACTTGTTGATCGCCGCCGCCGCCGCCGCCGAGACGTACATGACTTCCGAAAGCGCGTCCGTGGGCAGAAAACTGAACCTTGGCGTCGGAGGCAGAACGTCCTTGGAAGGAGCGAACCCGAGAATCTCGGTGTTTCGAATTCGGGAAGGTTTTCCATTCGGCCTTCGGGGCGCTTGTGCAGTGTTTTTCTCCGGTTTGTCCCAAAACATAGTCCCAATATGTATGAAGCGATGAATCGATGAATCAGTCCTCAACGCGCCTAACCAAGGATCCATAGAACATGACGTGGACTTCTTTTCAATTTCGCACTCGAGCAGGCTTTCAAGATATACACGGAGTTATGTGTTCTCGAGGGTTTGCTGAAAGGAGAAAAAGCGTCATCGAAAGTGCACGCACCAACAAAAGTGGGTCCACCGCGACCACCGAGATTACGAGGGCTGCGAAGGAGACGAAGATGACGACGACAACGATCATAGTGATGTGATTGTCAAGCTATTCCAGCCTTCCTTCGAAATGCGTCTCTATCTTTAAATCCAGCCTTACATTTTCCGGCTCCGGAGATCAGCTGATTACTTTTCGACTTTTTTTTTCGACGGAGGGGAATCTTGCGATTGCCGGACTCTCGGAAAGTCGAGCCATCAAACTAGAATTCACGAAGAAATCACGATCAGCTGATGATCAGGAATGATTCGCAGAGGAGGAGCAGCAGCTACGGTAGCACGCTTTGATGATTTGATTTGTGTCGAGGGCAGAAAATCAAGTGGTTCTTCAGTCAATCGGTCAATTACAACCTTTGATACCTTGCTTTGCCGACAGCTGGGAAGGCAACGGTGATGATCGACAGCCAGATCGGCGGCGGCCCGTCGGCTGGTCAGCCCGCCGCTCCGACGACCGTCTAGCAAGGGAGGCAGGCAGGCAGGCAGGCAAGTAAGCTAAAGAAATAGCCGCATGGAGCAGCAGGGACAGACGAGCGGGCAGGCAGGCAGGCACAAACGGACTTTTCGAAGGCGAGCAACGAATGCACTGAAAGCACTGCTGCTGCAGCTCCTCTGACCGATGTGGGCATGATTCGAGAAGAAGATCATTTACCGTGAGGCCATTACTTCCCAACACATTAACTTATCATTAAGAGTAGTGAGAACGTTGGCAGGGGCGCTTGAAATTAGAACAACTCTAACAACAACAGTTATTGACCAGTCGAACATCATGCCATCGTGTGCTCTTCGCTCGGGCGAAAGTGCGTTCGTTCCTCCACTCGTCTGTTCGTCCATTTATCCATCTAGCATGCACCTCATCCGATGAGAGCAGTCAACTTTCGCGGTCTCGACTCCAACGATTCAAGGACAACTGATCCGAACGAAGCACGAACAGATGCTCGTTCCCGAAGCTTAAGACTAAACCTCCAGGACTACTAGGCAACATAATTCGGAAACACGTTTGCGTTGGCGAAAGTAGCGAATGCCGAGCGAGAGGGTAGACCTTCAACTCCCAGGCCCGAATTCGGAGTTCATCGTCAACCAACGTAAATCGATCGAGGTCAATGAATGAATACCTTGACTTCGCCCGAACAGCGGACGCCACGTTATACGATCTTCACGAATGGGAAACCTAGCGTATCACGAACTTTTCAGGCCAACGTTTTCATAATAGTTTTCATCCACGAGCTTTTCAGGACGTGAGCATTGTTACGGAAGATTCCTCATGAACCGAGGATTGGGGGGAGATATTCTGGCTCCCCCATCGAGGTGAGTTCTGTCCAAGGGGACCGACTGCAGAGTCGTATCGGTGCTCCCCTCCGGCAGATTTTCACGGGAGTGGAGGAAGTGTCATGCAGTTCAGCGAATCAGCTTCAGAGATCTGCAAGAGTGATGTGCGCAGCTCCAACAGCCGCTTGATCGCTCGCTCGCTCGCTCCGAGTTTCGTCTCACAGTGTCACTGTTGAGCTCGAGGTTTCGTGTCAGAAGTTCATTAAGCTCGATGAAGTCGAGTCGCTTGTCATCGAATTTCGGCCTACGGCCTGGCGGAATAAAGAAAACGAACGGACGAACGAACGAACCACGGTCTAGTGAGTCCTTTAGAGCAAAGTATCGCCTCAGTGACTGTATCTGAAACGAAGTTACAGTTCTCGTCTTCTGCGCCCGTTCCTTAAGTGCCTCTTCACAACTAAGACACCACCGGCTAACACCGGACGCCTTGACTCTTCGCGAGTCGCTCGCTCGCTCGCCTGGCCGACCAACGCGCTCTATCGCCGGCTCGCTCCAAAAGCCCCCGCTGCATGGCATGGCATGCCATGTCAAATCTTTCAGTGGTAGGCGTAACTAGACGTCTTCCTCGGTTTGTGTAGCCGCCGTCGCCGCCTTTGCTTCCGTCACTGCAGCCATATCAAAGACATGGGAAGAAGGATAACGCGGCGATAAGAGAAAGGGCCTGCTTGCCTTGGTGCCTGCCTGCCTGCGGAGTCCACAGAATTTCTGCAGACACCAGCGTCGGATTTCGTCGCGTCGGCAACCATCGACATCGTCCGTGAAAGACGCCTAATAATTTTAGATTAAAGGAGAAAAGAAGAGAACCCGGCCGCTTGTCCAGTGCCGAGTCCGTCCGGATGTTCCCCCATTTATTAACTTATCAACTCAGTGATTACTCTATGCCTCGAATGATGCTGATGCGGGCAAACTCGGCGTCCGATGCGTTGTGCATTCATGGCGCCGCGCCGCGCCGCCAACACCGCCACCACGACTACGACCACGTAGCTTATGTATGTGGGCCGACATTACATGATTAATAATTTCAAAAATTCTCGGTCGCACTTCCATTTTCCGACAAGATGCGCCATCCACTCCGATCGTCTTGACCGCGGCTTCGGTCGAATCTAGATCCAGATCGAATCTACTCTGAAAACGGACGCTAGAAATACCGAAATGAACAGATCCCGTCGACTTCGTGGAGGCAAACGAAGTTACTTTTATAGCACGCCGATGATTACCGAAAAACAAGAATGAATTCTGAACATTTCGATGTAAATTCCTCCAGTAAAACCTCAAGTTTGATAAGCCCATAGTCGTGCGAGGATTATGCACGGGAATCGATGTAGAGAGAGAGAGAGAGAGGTTTGCCGGACAGAGGAACCGAAGAAGGAACTTGAGATCCTCTCCGATTCGGCAGCGGAAGCCTACGAACACTAGGCCAAGCGTATTCACGAGCCTCCGCTACGAGGCATCACCTGCCCGCGCAAAAATGACGAAGGTCAGAGGAGAAATAACGCTTTGTATGAGCACGGAAGGATGAATCAGGTGAGGAACATGCGATGATGGCGTGAATGGGTATCTGCCGCTGCTGCTTCCGCTGTTGTTGTTCGTGTAGTAGTTGTTGTTGTTGTTCGTGCAGTAGTTGTTGTTGTTGTTGTAGTAAAAGCAGGTACACATTCACAAACAAGCAAACACGGTATATGAGTGGCCTCTTTGCTTTTTGATGATGCTCGATTCGGCATCATCGCCTCAATCGTCACTAACCCTAGCGACGGTTCTCCACTATTTTTTTCTTTCGTCTTGTTTTCTTCCCTCCTCTCGCCTCGGCTAGCCGGAACCAGAGACATCGAGCGACGGACGGACGGACTGACCGACCAGCACGGTACAAGAGCAAACTTCCGGCGTGCCTTCGAGGAACTCATGCCTGAGGGCTCCGGACGGGCGAACGCCTTGGTCGGCGGTGTCTTGGTTCAAGCAAGGTGTCGTTGGCTGCATCAAAAGAGTTCAGGCCACCTGCTCAAGATGCCGACCGGCTGCAGACCTAGTTTTTTTTCTCTCTTCTTTCGGCACGTTCATCCGCAATGAGTTCGTCCATGATCGCCGTAGTCAACCACCAACACCAACCACCACCACCATTAATGACACGCTGTGTCGTAGTAGATATACGAGCGAGCTACGAGCTCCATTAAAGCTCATGATTTATGTCCGAAGCGGAAATGTTGAAAGCTTTGTAACCATTCCCGAATGAAATGTTGTTGTCTCAAGCTTCGTATTTGTCGTCCTCTCCGCTATTTGGACAGACTCTCGAATCAGCATCGAGCTGTCAGCTTAGAGCGCAATAGATCAAAGTTTTTTTGACATATTAATCGTTCATTGGATCGATACTGGATTTCATCTTTCGTCCGTTCGGTCCGAAACTGTCATCGACGGATCTAGTGAGCATACGCGGCCATTCTGTCCACCTGAAACCCGTGATTTGCTCTTGCTAAAACACCATTGATTACTGCTGCCAGTCTACATATTTCATTCCTCGATAAAACAGAAGCGTGAAACTCATCGGATTTTGACGGGTGTCGGCATCCGTTGTCTACGTTGTCGTCGACTCGAATAGCTAAGCACCCTTGGCCGGCAGGCTGTCGTTGAGGCGAAGACGACGATGTTCAGGGAGTGACCACTGTCTCCCAAGCTTGAAGCGATTCCGTGCGGATCGCTCAGATGTCGCGTTTCCCCTCGAGCTTTGTTGACCCTCGTTCGGAGTCTTTGGGAGAATTTGGAAAACTTCAAGGTAGAACGAGAATTCCGATCTGAATTCACGATCTGAGCATTGCTGTCTACTTTCACGCGGGAGCTACGGAATGCCGGCAGGAACGGCGAGCGAGCGGAGCTGCTTCCCACGATTGAAGCTCTAAACCCTCGTATCATTCACAGTTCGGAGCCCCGGATCCTTTCCCCTTCCGAGGGGAGAGATGACGTACAGCATGGGTATGACGCCGAGATTGTGCCGCATTGCATGTTTCCGTCAAGCGTTTGATCGGAACTTCAGCTGAACCTAAACGGGGTGAAGTTCATCCGCTGACCTGCACGAACTGAGTCAACAGCAACAGAAAAAAAAGAAAGAAACATCACGACTCCAGTTACAAACAGATTGAAATAAGTGGCTCCTTCTCGTGCTTCAGGAATGCCTCCATCGAATCGCGGAAGCTGCTTCGTCGCCTACGATCCAAACTCTCGAGGTATTCAGTGAGCTTCCCCAAATACCGAGAACACAGAGTTGCGTCGACATTGGGGTTGAGTCGAGAATGATTCTTGAATGAATTCTTGAATCTTGGGGACGTCAAAGCCGAGGAATTTTCGTACCCGGATCGGGAAAACTTCCAGAAACACTCGGACGGTGTCGTCTGTTATCTCCGCTGAGCTATTCGAGCGGAATCACAGTGCAGGAGTGATTTGGTTCACTTTCTGAATCGTCAAATAATCCGAGGAATTCGTCGACCCGTCCGTGGGTCGGCCGTTCGATCGCGTCGGCTGAGTTGGGTCGATTCGATGCTTGCTTGCTTGGTTGGCTGGCTTTTTCTCTTCACCGGCTACCGATGTTCTTCCATGAGTTTTCGGTGGCACCACACGAACAGACACATCCGCACACACACACACACACATTGTGTTAAACATGATCCAGTGCTTCCCAGACGCTACAGAATCATCGATGTTATCGGAGCAATTAGCCGCCGAACAACAAAAGACCTAGTAGTAGTAGTGGCGCTTAAAGATGACTTGACTCGCTGCTATCGGCACACGGATCGACGGTGTTCAGTCATTCAGGATGAGCAGGGGAGGACAACGACGGTTACGACGACGACCACGACCAGGATGGAGGGACACCGTAGGGCAGGGGACAGTCTTCACTAGAAAGAAACTCCGCAGTAAAAACGAGACAAACGACAATGGAACAAGATTCCTCTTTCTCTCGGTTTCTTAGTCGAATGCCACCGGAAGGAAAAAAAGAAGAAGAAGCGTCGTCCAATTGCTCGTTGGGTGCCAGACAGAAGTAAGAGTGAATATGAGAAAGAGCCCTTGTCAGCTTTCCGAGTGTCGTTTCCGCTTTTCTTAGTCTTCTCCTGGAATTCACGGAACTGCCGAGATCACGGCTGCGTGAGGAGACTGCGGTCCGCCCGCCCGCCCGCCCCGGGCGGTACTTCTCATGGTAGACACCACCGACGGGTGTCCAACGGAAAAGTTCGAATGGAATTGCCGGACGATCAGACTCAAATCACTCAATCCTTGTCTGATCGCGATCCAGAGCCAGTTCAAGATCGCTGCCATAACTCTCCGAGACTTTTCGGCCGTAATTTCAGGCCCCCTGCGAAATCCGATCAGCGAGTCATCATCAAGGGGATTCTGGCCATTTGGCAACGCTGAAGCGAAAAAACATCGAGTGAGCGTTTCGGTGAGAAACGTGGTCATCGTGGTCCTCGGAATGTTCATCACCCAATGCCAAACCTACCAGCTGTGTATTCATGGTTCTTCTCGACTCGAAGCTGAGAGCAGGGGCTGTGTCGGTGCCATACATGCCACTTCCCCAAACCTCTCCAGGTAACCGGACGCGTTGAGTTAGTCGACTCGATTCATGGTAGCCAGCCGAGCCGAGCTGAGCCGAAGCGATGAGCCGTTCCAGTGACTAACAGCAAGCAGGCAGGATGGCTAGCAGATCAGGGGAAGGCATCGTTTGGTGAAATGAAAAATGGAATCTGTCGTTGACGTCATTCATTTAAATTCAACCAGGGAACAGAGAGTGAAAGAGAAGACTAGGGTTTCCTTCGTTCGAGTATGGCGCCGGCCGCGAGTAAGGTTGCCGGCGCTACAGCCGCTTGAACATCTGGAAAATGCCTCATCGCCGCCGGTGGCCTCTCATTGTAGACACAGTTGAATGGAAACAGCACATCTCCTTCTTCTCCAATCTATGATGTTGACTGGAAAATTTGCACTCCATCGACTTGAACAGATGACCGAGACACTCGAATAATTGTGAATGAGATCTGTGATCCCGAACTGGTCGCGAGAAGAAGCTAGAAATTAACACTCTGAGATCGGAGATGAATCAGGCGGCGAGTGTGCATCGATGCAGAATAAACGGAGCTCGTTTTCCGGAAGACGTATCATGCGCTGGACGGCATATCATGCATTTCCAAGCTCAAACTATAATGGACCTCACGGTACGTCATCACCAGGTCCCATGTGAACAAGCAAACTTCATATGTACATGCTCATGCTCTCCAATCGTGCGTGAGGTACGCGTGAGGTATGATCCCTTTCAGAAGAAATTATTCAAAACGACAGTAGTGGACGCGGAGATCTTGGCCTAGTAGGACTCCAACGGGACCGGGCCGTTCTGGTTCGAATAGGCGGAGGCCGATGATCATTTGTCGTCGGTGTTCAAACGTTGCTACTTTGTTACTGTAGTGTTGCTTTTCGGTTTGTTGAGAAGCTGCTGCTGGTGCTGTTGCCGCTGTTGTCGGCTGTTTGCTGAGACGCCTAGGCACTCTCACGCAGCGAGGGTTGAGCTGCTGACGCTACTGGGAAGGAACTACGCCTCCGATTCGATGATTAAAGACTGTATTGCTATGCTAAGCCACATCCCCGTCTCGAGCATACCCATTACAGCTCACCTTTAGCTTCGGAAGCTCGCTCTACACCGATCGATCGAAGCCACCGCCATTCGAGCCGGGTTTCGCTGTGTTCCCTTCTCTCTGACGCGACGATCCTCTTTTCGTTCATGGAATCGTCGACGCAACTTTACGTGGTTTCTCCACAGGATCTACGGTCATGTGTGTGAGTGCTGTGATGGTGGTGAAAGCGTTGAATAAACAACTAGAGCGTTCAGCGCCTGCTTTTTTGGAGCTAAGGTTACGCGGTGAATGGTGATTGAGAGGAAATGTCGAAGGGCTCCTGTTCGAAAAAAAAAATTCTCCCGGAGCGCCACAGGCCGTCGTGTCGTGAGAGCTCGCTCTAGTGCGGAAAGCGTAACTCCTACGGCGACGAAGGGCTACACAATGAGAGACCGGTCAAGTCAGCTCGTGCCTCAAACCCCGAACGCCTCCGTTCCACAAAAGGGCGAATTCTGCCCAGGCAAGAACCTGCCGAGCATGTCCCAGAGTCTCATGATGTAAACAGCTCTTCGGTACGGTCGGTGAATTGATTCGAATCGAGCTTGAGCCGATTTCGGGTTCTGAATTGACAGAGGAGCTCCTGAGGATCACCCAATGCCGAATGTTTTGCGCTGATTTTATGAACTGTTTCTTTCCAAATTCTTTTCGAAAGGGTTCCGATCGAGCGGGACTTTCCTACATTTTCGATGAGTTTGACAGTTGGACTACTGGGAGAAAGATGGATTCCCGCGTCGTGCAGGTGAAGCTTCGCCGGGGTGGCTGATCGTGCTTGCTTCGTCCAGCGTGAACGTGACAAGCCCGTGACATGATATTGAAACTAATTTATTGAAAGTGCTGCGAAGCACTCAGCGAAGCGATTAGATTTTCCCATGAGCTGGTTATCGTTTTGTCGAAGGAGGAACGGTCGGCGGAGGCGTGCATTCGACCAACTAGCGAATCCGGCAAACGGGCAGCCGAACAGCTAGCTGCTGGCTGGTCTTGCTGCCATTTGCACCTCGTTGAAGGATCATTGCGGGTTTTCGTGAGATGCTTAAGCCGTTTGAGTCCCTGACAGCTAATGGCTGCGGCGTGCACAACTCACCGATGGGGCTACTTTCGTTGCCGGCTTGTCCGGCTGTTTCTCTGTGAGCCAACCTGACTCACTGCCTACCGTCGATGCGTACGTACGTCCGTCCGCCCGTCCGTTAGTCCGCGTACTTGCTTGATTTTCTGCCTGTCTGCCCGCTCCATCGCCAAATTCTCCGGTAACCTAATGCACCCACCCTTTGTTCGTTTGAGGGAAAACCATATCAGTCAGGCAGTAAGTCAGCCGGTCAAGCAGCCAGCTTTCAGGAATCTACGCAAAAAGAGATTGCCAATGTCTCGAGTTCCCATGATCAGCATACTGTGCGAGAGAACGCCTCGGTTTGGATCATCATCATCGTCGGCGTGAGAGTACGGCGAAAGCGGGACATTCATACACACACTCAGACACACACACACGCCAGGTAGCAGACAGCGTTGCAGTTATCCAATTAGGAGGCAGCGAGCGGAGAGGCGACCGACCAGGTTAACCAAGTCGTTCTACTCATTACTAATTGGATCATTTCTCTTTCGGATCATGACTACAGCTCGTAGTCAGGCTACTGCTGTTTGTTAGGCCGTCCGCTCGTTCGTCATCCACGCAGTCAGTTGGTCCGCTGGCCTGTTGGTTATCCATAATTTCACTCGTTAATTAGTCTATCCAATTCAATCACTAACAGACTCAGTCAGTCTTCCCGGGGAACTGATTGAGACGCTTGTCCATTCAACTCCCGGATTAGAGATGGCGCCATCTCGGCTCCGCGAAACTTTTTCCCGAGCCAAGTTCTAAACGAAAAATACTGTAGCACCCGAAGGAAGGAGCTGATAGATGAACGCAGAACTGAGAAGCGTTCCGTGAGCCTCTATACAAGACATGACAATCGCGTTCATGAAGAACTGGTGTGTTTTGTACATTCCTTTGGTGACAACACAGACCATTTAAACTGGCGCCGCGGGCCCACTGGGGTGGGAAACCCCAGTGGCGAATCCTGCAAATTCTGAGCAAATCCTCCCCTCGGTTGATCCAGGAGGTTTTCGGTTTTTGACAAACAACGATTGTGCAGAGCGATCCGTTGCAATCGTTCCGAGGTCAGCTTGCGGACCGCGAGGCACCAATTGAACCGGGAAGTCGTTACGCAATGACACAAACGCCGTCTCAGCGAATGCTCCAGGAGACGGTCACGTTCTGGACGACTCTCGGGAGAAGATCCCGTGCCTTTCAGACTCGGATGAGGCAACACCCGCATCAGCCAAGACGGCCTTAGGAAACTCCCCTGGATGAGACGAAACGTCTAGCCTAGTACTCAGCCAGCTTAGGAGCCAAATCTGGCGAAATCCCGCGTGCCGCGATTGTTCAGCAGGCGGTGAGCAACTCGGTTCGGGTTCCCTACGATCTTGGCTAATCAGCGCGTCATCGACGGATACAACAACAACTATGTACAGCGACGGCCGAATCATCGACGACCTATCTTCACTTCGTTATCTCCGTCCGTTCCTCACGGAGATCGCCGTGTTGCGTGCCTTGGAAACAGGTGGTGAAGTCCGGGCATCGAACAACATACGGCAGGCCGCGTTCTGTTGGCTCAGTTCACCACCGATTTGTTCAGTTTGTTCTCTCGGCTGCTGCTGCTGCTGCTAATTTCGATGGATCCCAAACCCCCAGCATCCGAAGAATGCATGATGCCATCCTCCAGATCTGCTATTCATCGGCGCACCAATTCCAAGCACCACCACCAGCGACCGCTCCTCACGGACTCGTGTACTTCACGAACTCCCTGTTACTAGTTCGCTGCTTGGCACTCGGCTCGAGGGTTTGAAAGAGCTTTCGATGGTGTTTTGTCGGACTCGAGTCGTTTATTGTGTTGTGTTGCAAGCTCGAAACCGAATCGTCTCCTATTACGAGATTTTCTCCTTCCTCAAGGCTTCGTTTCGATTTATATTTGAAGCTTCTATTTGTGCACTTTGTGTCCGAGCCTCCGTCGTCCTGAGTCGCTGCGAGTTCCAATGCTGCCGAACTCATCAACTGTTCTGTTCACCAACTCAAGCCTGGATCGAACTAGGAATCTTTCGCTCGGAGTCAAACCGGAGCGCATTTCCGCCATTTCCCTCCGCCTCGGTCTCTGGGAGCCTCTATTCTCGTAGGAGTGCTTGCGGAGGATCCTGAATGTCACTCCCTACGCGCTCGGAATCGGATACAGGCGGTGTACCTCTCAAATTTCAGCTCCGACTCCAAGATTGGAGCTTTCATTCAATTTGAGGTAATCAAAGCTTCAGCCCCTAGGATGGAAGCGAATTGCTTTTGTTCTTGATTTTTTCGTTCGCTTGCCAACTTTCTTTGGCAGCATTCTCTGACGCCCAATCAGCTGACCGGGTGCTGGTGTCGTTGGTTCGCAGCTTCGGTGGCCCCATCATATGTAGTTCCAGTTTGTGTGGCAAGCTTGCGGAGGTAAGCGCTGTAGTTCAAACGCCTGTTATGTCCAGAGGTAATACCATCCACGTGCCAAGTCCGACCCCAGTTCGTCAGTCGGTCGGTCGGTCGGTCCGTCGTTGGGTCAGTTGCTCGGAACCAGTCAGCTGTGCGGCCGGCGAGCCTATCTGTTTGCCTGCAAGGGTGTTGTCCTGTCCGAATCAACAAGTTCATTTTATTAATTGCTGTTTCGTTCGCCCTATGCATCTCTGGTGGCGTGCCCGCGTCAGTCTTCGGTCGTCTTGCCGCTCGCGTTCCTTGTGTTCGGCAATCGCTGGTTCGTCGCCGCCTGTTTTCGGTTTTTGATGCTGCTTTCCTGAAAATACGAGAAGAATTCGGAGCGCGGAAACAGGAATACTTTATACTGAAGCAGTCAGAGATTTCGAGGTAAATGAGGAAAGAACGCGAGAGAGAACGAAGTCGATAACACCGAGTTTTCGTCGCTGAACACGCTGAGATCTATGTAGTACGTGGAAGTGGGGCGCGGGCTTGAATGAAGCCGCGGGGACCATTCACGAAACCAGCGGACGGTTCCAACGAACTACCCGGCAACGAATGCTCGGCGACCGACGAACTATGAGAGCCATCACGAAAGAAGAGGAGGAATCAACAAATCGAATGATGCTACCAGATGCCTTCGCGAATGCCTCCGTGAATGAGGGGGGGACTCAACGCCATCTTCGTCGTCGTCGTCATCGACGCCGCCGCCGTCGTATGAGGTATAACGTCCAAGGTTACGGCTACCGGTCGCGCGTTCAGACGTCTTCCCAGACGTCGACGTCGATCGAAAACACGTGACATCCACTCGGCCGGCTGTAGGGTGACGTTCCCGCATCATGCTCGACGAACAGGCTTGAAAGCGTATCCGTTTGTCTTGGCATGGTCACTCGAGAGTTGTATTGAAGGTGTCTCGTCGTTGTCATGATCTGCATGCGCAATCGTAATTGGACTGCTGCTCCAGACGACGAGCAACTAGGTAGGTACTCACTGAGCGGCCACTGAGTGAGGCGGAGAGCAAGCCATCCGGCGTGGCGTGAGCATCTGTAGAGTGATCATCAGCATCAGCATCAGCACAGTTTGCGTCTGTCTCGTCGTCCAGACCGTGTGATACATATATTCTGAATGATGATGCTGATCTAGTTGATCTGATCGTAGTAACGGTGGCACGATTGTATGTACAGCATGTGCGGGTACGAGTAGAGCGTGTGCACGCACAGATCACGCTTCGTACTTCTGTCATCTGCTTTCGGTCAGTGTTCCGCTGATTTTTTTGTTGGTTCAATTTCTCGTTTTTGTTCTTCTCCCGAGTTTTGGGTGGCGTGGTGGCTACTCACATTTTCAAATGCCTACTTCTTCGATAGCGGCTGAGGATGGAGCAAGGCCCCAACGAGGAACTCGTTCCCTGCTTGAATAGACTTTCGACGTAACCGATTCAGGCATTAGTTGACACAGCTTCGATCGTAATTACTCAATAAACCGGATCTTGGATCTGGTGAGCGCGATCTGATTGGATTGACGCTCACAGCCGAAAATTCCAGCTGGTTACGACTTCAAATGCGAACAGTTGGCTGTTGGCGGCGAATATTTTCTTCAATGAACCGAGCGAGAGAACGAATGAGATGAGGGAAACGCAGGAAAAACCGAGAGAAGCGTCCAGATTGTCGTTTCGGCACACACGGATGGAACGAAGAAACACTGCAAAGTCTGAGGTGCTTGCTCGAAGAACTGCCCAAGAACAACCGCCGGCATTGAATATGCTGTGGGAAACGTGAAGTTGAATCGGATATGTCGTCAATGACACGTTTCTCCACGGGTGGGCGAATTTCATGAAAGCTAACAACTTCCCTCAAACGGTTAGAAGCGCCTAGTCGGTTGGTTAGCTTGATTCGGTTAATGATCCCATTTTGTCCTACGTGAACACCAGCAGCAGCAGCAGCAGCAGCGACAACGGCTACGATCCTCGCTACAGCGGCAACGATGCTCTGGATGGGTGGATCCTGAATGAAAAAAAAAAATTGTGTACCGCTCGAGTGTTTCGTAGCCAGAGGCTTTCGAGCCCCGGGCGACGGAGGCAGCAACCGTCCGTCCAATTGTCCGAACGAACAGCCGACCCACCGTTCGTTTGGAGTCTCACTATCGATGGCCGCCTGTTCGCCACCGACAGTGTGTGTAGCTGTATTTCCAAAGCTTGGCTATGTTATCCCTGACGAAACGTTACTGGCTGCTCGCGGATAAAAAGCGAGCTTCAAGGTAGACCGGAATGGTTTGTTATGTTTTACTTCCCCTTCGAAGTTACTTTGACTACCTTCGAGCTTTCTTCAACCCGGTGGAGGAAGTACCCGAGGACGAGTCGAGCTTTCCGGGAAAGTCCGCAAGAAGAAGTTTTTGTTCTGTAACTGTCGGACATCAATCAAACTGGCAGTGGTTAATGAGGACGGATAGTTGGCCGAAAGCTGTCCACTAGACTTTGCGCACGAAATATTTTCTTTTTCTGTACTGCTTACTGTACAGCACACTGGGGAGTCGGATCCGCATACCGAACCGAGAGCGAGCTTTCAGAGGTGAAAGTTTGAAAGATGGAAATGAGCCAAGTCAGCCACTGACCACTAACGATGAAGAGTCGGGGACTCTTGTGCACAAGGAGCGCACATGTTCAGAAACATCCGATCCGAATGCGGAGTGGAACATCTTCAAAGTGACTCCGATGATTAACGAAGTGGTTCAGGTACGCAGAAAACTGTCCAAACTACATACATATCAGCGTTCATGCAGCTTCGTTCTCAACGGTGAAACGATGCACAAAATCACTTCGTCGTTCTCTAAACTGAGACCACTGGACGTTGGGGATCGAATGCTGGCTTTTGAACTGCACACAGTCTCTCAAGCTTGATGGAATGGAGATCTTTCAATGCATCCAAAGCTCAGGAAGAATCCATTCCAAGAGGACCTCAGTGCGGCCGTGATTCCTGGTCTTTGGTTCTATCTGGGCCGAAGCGACTCCAGACTCGTTGTCCGGCTCTCGAACTCTGTTGAACTCGAAGCGACGCCGACGCTGCTCTATGAGCCGCGGAGAGCGATCTTCACACTGATACCGAGCGATTCGAAGAAAGCAAATCTTCGACGATCTAAAGCTGCCGAAGATCAGACGGAAAAACATTCATCATTCATGCCCAGTATCATGTGTGCTCGACGAAGCCAAGCTGTGTCGCGGTGGTGGCGATCGAGATGAAATAATTGTCCATCCGGTGACGTCGCTGAGTGTGGGATGAGGAAATATGATTCGTCATGAGCAGCCACCGTGGAAGGAGGGAAAAGGAGGCATGTGAAAAAAATATGGAATGGCGGATGGAAGGCGCTTCTGGAAGAGGCGACCTCTGAATCAAACGAACGCTGCGTGGTTCGGTGTTCGTTCTCTAGGTGTCGTGCATCGACGATGATCTTTCGGACAGCCAGAACTCCATGGGGGTAGCTCTATCGACGGCTGGGGGATGTGCAGAACAACCACTGCCTCAAAACAACGCCGCGTACCCCCGCCAGAGTTGGAGCAGGCGAGAAAGAGAGAGAGAGAGAGAGAGAGAGGAAACATGGGGAAGTCAAACCCAAGACTAATGGGACCGCAGCAGAACACACAGCACAAAGCAACCCGGTCCGCGAGAAATTCTGTCAGATTAGGGGATTGTTCACTAAGGGAGGAGGGCTTACAGGGTACGAGGATCGGAGGACAGAATCGATGGACGATCGGGGATCGGGGCATGAGTGGGAGTCTCGAGCACAAGAATTCCTCCATCAAATCGAGTCGAACTCGTTTTCCGCTCGTCCGGTTCATCAGTGCATACGGCGAAGATCCCCTGCAGTATGATCGATGGACTTTGAAGAACAGCAACGGGAGAACATGGGGCAGTTCGTTCATTGAGACTTACGGGAGTCTCGAGATAATTTCGTCGGGGAATCCCTCGGGGAACCCGGGGGAGCCGAAACCTGTCGCCAAGCAGCCCACGTTTGTGGCTCTCACTCAGCCCAGAGCTCACAATCAGTTGTAACAGCTGACCCGGGAGCAGCATTTGGCATTTGGTTTGAAGGAAGAGAGGAAGAAAATTAATAATTGATTGATAGATGGATAGGTAGGTAGACAGACAGAGGTCGAAGTCGTGCTATAGGAGGCGATATTAGTCAGTCGGAGCAGCAGAACGAAGCGAAGAGCAATAGTCACAAGGTAACAGTGCTGGCGCGTCGAGTATCGTTAGACGACACCTAGGACCAAGAGAACGACACCGTCGCCAACGCCAACATCAAATCTCACAAGCGACCGCCACCACCCAAGACGAGTGCTTTCTGACAGTTCCAGTTATCATGTTGACGGGCCGTGACAAGACGAAATGCTGCCTGCCTGCTTACTTTCCTGCTTGCTCACTTGCCTGCCTGAATGAATGCTCGCCTGGCTGCGTGCACGCAACACAGAGCATCCAACGGAATTACAGACATACAAATAGACTGACTGACGGATGGATGGACCCACCGACCGACCGACCAACCGGCAGGCCCGCTGAGGAACGGCGAAGCAGACAGACAGTCAGTCAGTCAGTCAGTCAGAGGGACCGGTAATCTAAACATACGAACACTCTAAAACCGAAACAATGTATATCAATGAACGCGACCTCGTTCGCTGCAACATCGAAGACTCAGGTCACGGCTCGGTGAGCTCAGCCGTCTGACGTCGCTTGTGAAAAGACTCCGAGAAAGTGTGTGAACTCGACTCCTTGTCGTCTTCGTCGTCGTCGTCGTCCTTGTATAGTCCTGAATCCTTCGGATGTTGAAGAGCGGGTCGTTTTAGCGTTTCCTCCCGATATTGTGAACGTTTCGGGATTTTCCTCGAGATTTCCTTGGCATTCCAGGACTAGATGATTCTGTTCCAAAGTCGTTTCTGCAGCCTCGCTCCCCGGACATATGACCATCGACTCTGTAATAGTGTCGGTTAGTGTAACCTTTTGGGGAAATCCGTCGAGAAAAGCGAGCGCGTTTAGGTCACGAGCGAGGAGCAACTCCACGCGGTAGTAAAGACCATGCAAAAACGCCCCGAACAACCGTATCATCATGAACATGCTCATCGTCATCGTCTTCGTCATTAGTTTAGCCTTTACTTGTTAGGCCATGATTCATCCGCAACCTTTGTAGGCGGTGAGCTGGCAAACTCGTCAGCCTGCTGCGCGGTCGGTGATCGAGCGACTTCGGCATCGGAAGCCTTCGAAACTCGGAAAGATCGATATCGCGTAAAATACTTGAGGGAAATTCCGTATTTGAATCCACGAAGTTGAGCCCCTAAACAGAAGGAATCGGATAATAGTTCTTTTTCTTTTCTCGTTCTGATAATTTCGGAATGATCTCGGAAATTGGTGGGAATAGGAATTCGGAAGACGGACGCGGGGCTTTGGAGCAGGGCTATCTTGAGCCTCCGCAAGCGTCGCGTCGTCGAGCGAGATTCTTGTGGTTGTTGTGACCGACCTTCCATTGCCCTGTTAACGATGATTTTCTTCTCGGTAGCAGGCCTGAGGGTTGAACCCCTTCGAGTTCGGAGGGTGCTCATGCTGCTTAACCAGATGAGAGCTCCTACTACTCGGAATCACCATCGGCATCTCCTCTAGCTTTTCAGCTGTTCGATTTGCTTCGACTTGATCCGACAGCCCGCCAATCCCGGCTCGCATCATCTCCGCTGTTTCGAAAACAATGTGAAAGGAGTGCGACCCGAGGCGGGGAGGCATTTTCGGTTTGAGCATTGTTGTTTACGCGGGCTTCCCGATGCGTCTTCAGAGGGCACGACCCTCACGGTGAACGTAGTCTTTCAAATTTCGATCCGTTTCACGAGTGCGATACAATCCAGTGGAGTCTTCTCTGCACGCAAGCTCAAGTGCGGTTCGGAACCGCTTCTGGAACGCCAACATCAAGAATCTTCAGAAAATTCCAACTTTTTGTAAACTTCGCCTTGGACGTGACGCCCTCAGAGCTCTTTGGGCATACTCTGAAAAAACTCTTCGGACCCCACTTGACACCCGCCACCGAAAACTATTTGTGAGTACGGCAATATTCCCCCGCGGCATTCAAGCACACCCTGGCAAGGGTTCGTGTCCGCTGGAAGAACCCCGCGTTTCTATGGAAGCTCTCGACTGCGTTTTCGTGTTTCGGTGCCGCTACGAAGCAGTCATTCACTTCTCGACGAGAGATGGTGGCGTCGAACATCTCTGTTTGTGTTCGAACGAAAACATAGGATGTGCACTTATGCGCCACGTACGACATCGCCGTGCGACGTACGCGCTCAAACACGCCCGTAAGCCGTGACTTTTTTGCAGACGTCATTCCCGTCCGGAATAACCTTGGATTGCTCGTTCTTGCGTTTTCTCGAGATTCGCTGTGGTAGCAGATTTCCGGATAGAAACCACACAAAACCGATCATGGAGATCTGGGAGTGCAGTCTGCCTTTTGAGCCCCTGTGAGTTAGAATTTCAATTTTTGTTTGTTGCTCGAGCGGACGACGGTCTCGGACGCTTCCGCGCGCTTCAGTTCATCAGAGTCCAACAGCTGCTCTTCGCTCTCAGTCAGTGTGTCAAACGTCCACCGTGCGAGGACAGCAGCTGATCTTGAGTGGCCGCAGTGTTTCTTTCTTCTTAAGCAATGGACGAGCAAATGAAGTACATACGTCGTTTCTCTAGATTTGAAGAACCTTTCGATACCAGCTGGGAAACTCTGGAAGTGATCTCTGTTGAGTCGGTTTCGCGAACGAGTGGAGTTTTCCGAATTGGAAACAAGTTCTTGGTTCCGCTCCAATTAATGTGAATCTACCTATATGTTCTGTCTGTCGACGTGGGTTCAGAAAATCTGCAACCCCGGAGGACTTGAAGGAGCGAGAGTTTGGCTAAAGTTCGAAACTTAGGATGTCAGCAGTTTCCTTCGATGAAGCTCAGTTCGATGACTTCGAGTGTCAGCGCCTCAGGTCTCACATTCAGATATCATCCATCGCGGAGCCGTTGAGTGTCTAGTATTTTGCGCTGTTTTGCATCCATTATTATCAAATCCCGAGCGTCCTTGCTGTTCTGCGGAAAACACTGCGATAGCGGTGCATGCTCAGCTTTCACCGACCGACGCTGGCTTTGTTTTGTTTCCGTTTATAGCCGGAGCTTTATGTAATTTCCCGTTGTGCTTCCATAGCCAACGACCCTACAGGTACTTCCATTTGTTGAGAACATGTTTCCGTACAAGGGAATCAATTCCTCCTAATCCAGAATTTTCATCCGGAGCTCGAGTCGACTTTTCCTCGAAATATCTGAGCCGGAGATAGGATCGAGAGATGATGCTTCCAATGAAGAGACTTCCCATGAGTCACTGTAGCAATGACGAGGGAAAAAGAGACTCCGAGGATCCGCTCCGTAACTGCTTTAATACCGAGCTCCTTGGAATTCTAGGCGCATGAATGGCTTGCTCCAGCTATGATTCCGATCTAAAGTAAGCCTGGTAGGCTTTGTTACATCAAGACTCGCTTGTTGTACTCGCCGAGCCTATGTCGCCGTTTTTCTTGCTGCTGTCGCTGCTGTTGTTGTTATCTTTTTGGAACATTGAGCAAATGGTTTCTGTTTGTCCATGTGTGAGTACGGGTGTTCGAGTGAAGCAATGATTACATTTCGCTCGTTGCTGTGCTCAGTCAGTAATGCTCGTGTACTACGCTGTGGCCGTTTCCGTGTTTCGCAAATCCTTCGGAAGTTCTTCGACCGATCGTTCCGTGCGCCTCGAGTCTGGTAACAAAAAAAACTCCTCGCCCAGGAGTCCGAAAGGGATCCTGACTCCTGACCGAATCGACATAAAGCACCGATTCGGCATTTGTGACTAAATAATGCCGAAGAGGTCAGATCCCGAGGAGGCTGGGGTGGGGTAATGGGGTAAAGCGGGTAAAGAGGGTAAAGAGGCTGAGACCGAGCTGTGCAAGCCGACTGTGACCGATTTTTCGTTGCGAAACAAATACGACTCGCTGACAAATAGAGTAGAACGTCCGGAGAATACTTGAGAAGAATACTGTACAGAAGCTGTGTTCCGACAAGATTCTACGAACGCAGCAACTCCTAACACAGTTAAGCGATTGAGCAACAACAACAACAACAACAACAACGACGGCGACAACGACGACCACAGTAGAGTCCGAGAGTACAACAAAGACATCCGCAAGAAAGAGACCGCGCGGAACAACGCAACGACAGCAACAACAGTACACGATCAGATTTGCAAGACCGACCGAAGTCACTAAGACAAACAGACAGAAACACAGACGGCTAGTTGGGAGGACGAAGACGACGACGACGACGGATCAACTGAGGTCGGACTAGTTTCAGAAGCCGCAGAGTCGGTTGTTTTCGATCGAGTGAGTGTCTGTCTATGTGAGTGCCGCCAATGTTCACCGTGCCGGTAGTCGTAGTGGATCCGCTCTCAACGGAGGGACCGCTGCTACTGCTGCTGCCCAGACTTGCCTCCTCCGTTCTTCCGACTGCCTGCCTGCCGGTCCGCGCTGCTGCCTCTCTATGGCGCTAAGTCTATCTCTTGTTGGGTTCGACTGTCACGGCCCTTCCTTCCTTGGTGTTGCCGTAGCCGTCGTCGAGGGTCAGACAGGCTTTCTGTTCGTTTGGAATTTCGCGAGTTTGCCGTCCGTCTGTCCGTCTCTCAGTCAGTCCTTAAGTTTGCCGGTCGGTCGGTCGACCGTCTGCCGCCATCGTCTCCATCACAGCCGGCAGCGGCGGCCGCGGCGGCGGCAGCGTTCCTGTCTGGCCTGCTCAGGGCGAACAGGCGTTTTCGCAGTGTGAGAATCGCAATGAAGCGGTTTTTCAACAATATGAGGCAGAACGCCCTCCTGAACACAGTCTCGTAAGCTGAATCGCTTGACACGCAAATCAAAGCGAACGTTCAATCGAGTTCGTGCTGAACAGGTTGCAGTCCAGCATTGGACATGGGGCGCCACCTGGTGACGCTTCGAGAAGCTTTCACTTTTTCAGATTTTGCCTTGTGGTGCGCGGCGACGGCGTCGACGACGACGTCGTCGTCTAGTAAGATAATCCGAAGAAGCGTGAGTGCCGGTAACTGAGGCGGGGAATCGCGCTCGGACAACGTTCTTCTTCGGACTCATTCTCCGCGCACAGAAGCCATGATCTGTATATTCAGATGATGATGATTTTTCTCCACTAGCCGCTCTCAAAGTTCGGATTTAGATCAACGCGGCGGGAACTCGGAAGTTGGCGGACCAATTGAGCATCTGTCTAACTTATGGGCTTGCCTGATGCTGCTCCTGTAATTGTCAACTTACCACCTGAGGAACTGCGCTTACCAACTGACTGACTACCGGTCTAGAAAACAGGCCGGTCTCATAGCCGAAATATGAATGCTCATCCAAGGTTTTGAAATTCCGGAGATTCCGCGAGAATTTGCGGTGACACAAAGACCCCATGTTTCGGAGACCTCACTCGATTCTTGAAAATATCTGAAATACCGAAGGGAAAAGGGAGAAGGAGGGAAAAACTCGAAACCGTCAATTGCCGTAGCGACCGATTGGGAGTTGCTCCCATTGAGCGCGAGCGAATTTCTGTGCTGAAGGCAGGAACAGAATGAAGTGGTTAGACGCCTATCGACGTAGCGGGTTATGGGCGGTGGTTGCTTAGTCGTCGTCGGTAGCTTTCTGTGAATAGTAGAGATTTGTTTGCTCTTTTACCGTTCCGAGAACTCTTTCTCTTTCTCTGAGTCATGCTTCTCCGTCAGTCAGTCGGTCGCTCCGACCTACCGTCTGTGCGTGCGTCCATCCGTCTGTTCGTCCCTTTATCCGATCCGAACGGGTGGTAACGGCGGCAACGGTGATGGTGGCGGTGGCGGCAAACGGGCGGTCAAGCGATAGCGCAGCTAGAACGCCAAACTGACAGATCAACTGACGACGGCTGGACAGACTAAATGATTAGAGCGTATTGCCGGAATACAATCGAGCTCAGACGTACATACACCAAAATACCTCATCGAGGAATCCCATACCACTACCTCCCGATCATGGATTCATTCATCTGGTAGAAAGTCATGCGGGCGACAAGGTAGTCGCGGGAACCCGGGAACTATCATGAATCCCATATTCGTCGTGAAGTTCATGAGTCGATAACTGTTCTCCAAAACGAACGGTCATGAATCCATTCATTGTCCACCGAGCTCATGGAAATAATCTCAATTGTCTGCCGATTCTTCTCTGATGAATCCATATGGATCCCATGGAGAACGCTTACCGACGAAACCCGAGCGAACGCACGCCGGCTTGACGTCAGTCATTCTCGCGAAGCAACTTTCGCTAGCGCGCGCGAACCGGCGACACTACCACTCCATGAGAATTGAGGTCCCCTGGCCGGCCGGTAACTGCTCGACCGCTCCGCCACCGGCTGACCATGCGAAATCCGCGCTGGCTCCATGTTCGCTTAGCGCCTAGCGCGTAACTGTGTACTGTCGAAGAAAACGCCCGACGACGGCGTAACTGGTCTACTCTGTAGGATAGCCTATTACTATCTAACAATCGGTGTACTCCGCGCGTTGTTCCGTATTTTCCGCGAGTCTGATTCGCAACTTTCATTTCAAAATAAACGAAGCAATCCGGCAAAACGCCGTCGCGTTATAGAGCAGCAGAAAAAGAAGAGCCGGCCGGCCGGCCGGCTTCCAACCGACACTCCAAGGAAGCATCATGCGCGCCGTTCGAATGCCTTGCTGTTAGCCGGCTATCCCGGTAGAAAGCAACCAAGGCAGGCAGGCAGGCTGCCGGCAAAAGCAACCGACCCTCCGGCCGGCCGGCCGACCGGCCGGCAGCCATCCAGCCAGCCAGTTACCCAGCCAGCCGTCTAGTCACCCTGCTGCCTGCCTGCCTTCTTTCCGATCGACCAATCGCGGGCCTTACATTGACTCTCGCCTCTCAGACCGCGTCACCGCGCTGCGACACCGCGAACGAGATCCGCGGTTCCACGCTGTTTTTCGCGGGATTTCGCAATGACACGCAAGAAACTTTCGCGCAAATGTCTTGTCCTGAGCTCGAGATGAGTTTTGTCACATGACCGGCTTCGAAATCCGCGTATTCTCGGTTGGAGTACGATCTCAGCGGCAGAAGTGGCGAGGGATCGACTACGGGCCGGTCGGTATTTTGAGTGGCCGTCGCGGCGGCAAGCTCTTCATTCTCGGCCTGGCCGTCGTTCGTCTCGTTGGTCGTCCGTCGCTTCCGTCGTCGTCGTTGTCGTCATCATCGTTGTTGTTGTGTGCGTGCTGTGCGCCAAGCCGCCGCCGCTACGACTGTTGCCGCCACCACCACCACCGCGACCGCCACCATCTCCACAACCATCTCTACCATCAGTAGCAACAGTCAGAGCTGTATAACTACTACGACTAATACTACTGCTGCTGCTGCTGCTGGTGCCGCCACCGCCACCACCACCGTGAGCCGGCACGATCAACACACAGTGCTTGTCGCCGGTCTCTCTCGTGCTCGGCGCACTCTCGAACGGCGGTCTCTTGATCCGTCTTGCGCGGCCAAGCTTTCCCCGCCGTCCGTCCGTCCGTCGGTCGGTCGGTCAGTGAAACGAACGTCGACCGACTACCGTAGTGGTGTGGACCCGGTGTCGAGACCGAAAAGGTCAGAGCGGATCTGGATTAAAGTTCTGAGTCGAAGACGACTCAAAGTTGAACAGTGAACTGAGAAAGGACCTTAAGTGTGTGAAAAGCACAGTCGACGGACCACCTAACGGATTACGTTGAACTCGAATTCGGAAGCCGAGACCGATTCGTTGATTTTTTTGTTCGTCGTCAGTTCGTTTTGTTTGTTGCGTGAAGTTACATCAAGAGGTTGACAACAACAGCCATCATCTCTAAATCATCACCGCTTCAAACTCGCCCGCTGGATACTGTGTTAGTGTTACAGCTGTTGTTGCTGCCGTTGTTGTTGTTGTTGTTGTTGTCATCACCGTCGTCGTCTTCGTCGTCGCCCTCGTCGTCGCTCGTGTGAATGTTGTTGGTGTGGTGGGCATCCTCTCTACCGAAGAAGGCATCTTCGTCCGGGTTTTCTTCCTCGTCGTGGTTTCAATACGTCAATGAGCCGACGTCGAGAACGATTTTTTTTCGCGTCGAGATATTGTCTTGCCAGGGCAACTTTGACCCAAGTTCGAGATACATCGAGGATCTTGAAAAGGTTGAGATTTCTCCCTGAATACCTCGCTATTCCCGTTCTTCGAATCCAAGCGGACAAATGTCGAATTCTTTTGGCGCTCAACGCGTTTTTCGCCCGAACGCTGAACGCTAAGCGCCAGCCGGATCAGCCTTCTCGTTCCGCTGAGCGTCAGATTCGCGGGAAAACCAACTCGATTCCACATCATCGACCGTCTGACGGGCTGAGAAACTCTTTATCCAGTTTGTCCTCGATCGAGGTGGTTTTGGCCGGGTTGATTTTCTCTCCCGCACGCCATATGTTACACTATCGGTTGGTTGACGTCATGATTTTCTTGAAAACGTCTCCCCGTGATGCTGCGGCATTAACGAGCGTGACATTTCCTCTGAGTCGCGGATTTCTCGTCGCCGGCAGTGTCAAGTCAGGTATTTCGTTCGGGAATTCACTTGCGTACTGTTTCGGCGCCACCGGTGAGCGATTCGGGTGCGCGATCTTGTTTTAAAGCTTTTCGCGCACTCCTCTCTCTTAGGGGCTCCCACATCGGAGGACCTGTTCATGCTCCTGCTGGTTGGCTGACGGGGAGAGCTGCTGTCTGACTGCCGAGCTTGAGTTTTCAAACTTGAGAGTCTTGACTCGAATTCAGAAAGTCTGTCTTGCTTGGAGTGTCATGAGAAACATCTTCTCCATTCCCTAGCATATGTCCCGGTGGCCCGGGCCGCCTGCGTGCCCGCCCGCTGCTTGCCGGCCGGCCGGCCGGTGGTTCGCTCTACGGCGTGGCGCCAGTGTTGCCGGCTGTCGCTCTGAGCTCTAGCGCGCCATCAGCCAAGCCACCACAAGGCCCGGCAGCCGTCTCGACAGCCGTGCGCCGCCAAAGCACCCTAACGAAAATTGGGAAAGAGCAGCGGCTTCCGTGGCGCCCCTCAGCGGCGATTTAGTGAACTAGAGTTCACTCGACGTCTAGACGTCCGGGAGACATGACTGAGTTTTGGGATGGTCTCACATCTGTGCCAATATTGAGCCATTTGTCCGCTGATTTCCTGGATATTGATGATGAGGAACATTCTTCGGCTCATGCAGCGCATGGTACATTCTCGATTTTGTATGAAATTCTATGTTTTCGAGCTTTTATCAGCGAAAGCTATCTCCCCGAGCGAAGCGAGAGCTTTCCTGGCAGTCCAGAAGTACGAAATTCTCAGAGAAATCCACGTATTTGAGCCTGTGGTTTGTCGTTTGCTCGGCTGAGAGTGGAATTATACGGAACTTTTGGAAATACCATCTTATCTACATCTTGTCGTCAGATGAACACAGGAATTTCCCTTTTTTTCCCGTTCATCGACGTTGAGTGTTTGACGTTAATCCATGAAATCGACGAGAGTCAGAGCCGGATTGCTACTTCTATGCCATCGTCCGCATGCAATCCAGATCGGTGGAAGACGGATGCCCCCGGATACCGTTCGGTGTAACTGCTGAGCCATACTCAGGCGGTCCTATATATAGCCTGCGAAGAAATTCCGAACTCTCTTCCTTTGCGAAATTCGTGTGATCGCGTTGACGTTGACGTGCGTGCGTGTGTGCGTGCGACGAGGCAGTCTTCGAATGTAAGTCGAACCGTTTTCGAGTCTGTAACTAATTTCGGTGTCAATTTTTTTCGTTTCAGCAGACCCAGTTCCTTCGATGAGATGATCTCAGAAATTCACGTCGGTACATTGACAGAACAGACAGGTTTCGCAGACGATTTCATCATCTGCGAGTCAAACGACAGTGGGAATAACAGCCAGCAGAGGAACAACTGCCACGCTCAAAACATGCTTCAAGCAGCGAAAAACGACCTCTTCATCGGTCAAAATCTAGCCATGGACGAAGAGTGGCCAAATAACAGCCTACCGACGCCTCCACGGTCGCCGGAAAACCACACAAACGCTCTCGACGAAGAGCTCAGAGACCATTTCGATGAGTTGATCGGCGAAGCAGCCGCCCTAGATCTTTTGGAGGGCATGGAGCTCGATTTGTGTCCTCTCGTCGATGACCTACTGGCTGGCGTTTGGCACGGCACAGACCCCCATCCGACGCCGGAAAACGTCGGCGGCTCGCAAGAGGTTCGTCACGATTGCATGTGGTCGGGAAAATGCGATGACTCCTGCAAGCAGCGCATTCGTTACTCGTCCGAGAATTCGGACATCCATCTTCTGACGCCCGCGTCATCGCCGTTGAGGACGAGCGGAATGGCAATCGCAACGGTAACGACGGAAACCGTCGCCACTGTGAGCGACTTTGTTGATCCATCAGCCGTGATGAGCTACACGCCGCACGCCGACCACAGCTACTACCAGCCCGAAGTAGTGGAACCTCAACCACCGGTCGAGATAATCCCGGCTCCCCAGATCACCGTCGCTACATCAGCTACCCCGACTTCGAAGAGCACATGGTCTGAGGAACAGTACGACCTCTCGGATTCCACCTCCGAATCTGGTAAGTTGCTTACTCGTGCCCGAGTTTTTTTTTTGCCCCGTTTCTCGTTCTACCTATCCCCAAAAATCACCTGATCTTGGTGAATGTGTGGTTCGATTCACCTTGAAGATAGGAATTCACCCCTACCCCGATTCCCCCCTCTTTTTTTTTGCGGTAGATGAGCATATCCATGACATGAGCGTATCTTGAGGGGATTTTCTCGCTAGAAGCCGAACGACAAATCCGTCGTTTGTCTAGCGATGCCGGTATCTAGGCTTAGGAGTTGATTATTATCTTTCTGAACGGTTGTCGTTCTGAGCGTGGAGGAAAGCTCAAGATCAAGTTCAATCACAGAGAATGAGAGAGAGATAGCGAGTCGATTCACTCGAAGTCGCTGTTGTCCCCGTGAATCAAAGTTGCTTCGCTTGAAACCGAAGTAAATCAGCAGAATCGGGAGGAGGGGGGGAGAACAAAATGGTGAAAGTGGCCGGCCACACGAACAGTTTTTCTGGCTCAGACTCACTGCTGCCGCTGCTGCTGCTGCTGTTGCTCGAGTGAGTGAATGTCGCTTCTTCTTTTGAGGCGACTGACGGGGGGCACCACGATGCAGTCGCTCTGCTTGCTGTTTCGACTGCAGGAGCAGCAGCAGCAGGAGCGAACGGCTGATTAGTCAGTTAGCGTTAGCAACAGCAGGAGCCGAGCTGGGCGACCGAGAAGCAAGGAGTCCGACGAGCGAACGAACGAACCAACCAACGAAGCAACAAATCAAGAACTCACGCCAGAGCTTCCTCCATGATCTTCGATTCGACCATTTACGAAGGCTGGCCGAGAGTCCTTCCATCGAGCGAGCAGCTGATCCCGTCGCCCGCCCGTTCGTCCATCCGTCCGTCCTCTGGCTTTGTTTGACGATAGGGCGATTGAGTGAGCTTTCTCCCGGGCTTGGCTTAATAGACAAAGATTGAGTGGGTGACGCGAGCATGGAGACGGCGTTTCTCCCTCCCTCCCTCCCTCGTTTTGTTTTGAATGGGAGCGAACCTTCACGGTTCCGATCTTCGAAGTATCCGCGATGATTCGCAATTATCACGGCTTCTCCGATGACCCGTGTTCGTGCGACTGTTCGCCTGGAGGGAAACTCTTAAATTGAGGAATTCATTGCATACGGTGCTAGCCTTTCGATTTCGTCGATTCTGTGAAATCTGTTATTGATTCGAAACGAGCGCATAGTAGAGTGAAGAACACTTCGGGATAGTTCCTCTTCTTCTCTCAATGACTTCGGGCGATTCGAAATGAAATGAAGAAAACGAAATCCATTCGTAGGGAATCGACCCGGGGAGCAGTCGCAAGTGGTTGCAAAGCCTAACGAACGAAACGATCGAGCCGACGAAACGAAAGACAGGGAGGGGAAGAAGTGCCGAAGAAGAAGAAGAAGTGGGAATTGTTTCAACTCTCCGAGTGGCCTCTCCGTTCGCTCACTCGCCCGACCGTCAGTCGGTTCGTCCTCTCGTCCAGTCGTCCGACCGATAATGGAGATGAGGTGGCACTGAACATGGGGACCGGCTGCAGAGGCAGCGGAACCGAGTTATTCTTGGAGATCACCATCAGTTTCTTCGAGTTCTCTTCTTCCCTTCCATTTGCCGCTGCCTCCGCGCGCCTGCTGCCAAGGCGGCGGCAGCGACGACCGCGACCGTCGGCGGCGGGGATGGAGGAGGAACTTCAACGGGAAGGCTGCGGGGTTTCCAACGCTGGCGATGAGAATAAGGCCGAGCAAGACGAAAGAAAATGAGGCAACGCACGTGTTTTTAATTGAACAGACAGAGAGAGCGAGCGACTGACTGCCGAACAGGGGACCGAACCAATACAGCACCGAGAACGCTCGGATCTCTCCCACAACTACTGCCGCTGTCGCCACAACCGATACCGCGACCGCCACCCATGCCGAACGACAGCAGCTGAAGCTGGGTGGCAGTTGTCCATCAGCTGCCAAAAGCAGCTCTCGACTGGGCAGAGTGGGGAGAAGGGGGGGGGGGAAGGGATCCTGACGTCGTCGTGCAGGAGTATGGCTGCGTAGGAGTCTCCTGTGTAGAGAGTGGTGCATCGTCAAGGTGCTTCTATTGTCGCCTCACCGTGAGGGATCCTATTCTCGAACGTGGACAATGCGATGTGCATAGATGCGGCTGCTTCGGGTTCCAGTTTTGCCGCCGATCCGTAGTCGACTTCGGAATCCCGAAGAAGTGGAGGAGGAATGGAATCGAAAGTCAGCAGAGCGACTACCGCTGCCGCCAAACGAAGCATCCGTGACAGCGGCATCTTCTGAAGCTCCTGCGGACAATGGGAATCCACGCGAGGGCGACTTTCGCTGTGTGCCAGCGTAGATTGCTTGAACTGACTGAATCGATGCGACGGCTACCGCGCGCGGTCTGTCGGTCCGCCGGTCGGTCTGTCTGTCGGTCGGTCGTTCCGACGGTCAATCTCACAAGCGATGGTGTTGTTGGTGGTGGTCGAGGAACAGAAGGGCCAGACGCAAAAAGACGGCTCGATGCTGAGGCAAACCGCGCCCCCTGGTGCACACCACGCCAGACGGCATCGGCATCACCAGCTCAGCAGTCAAGCAGCGGAACTCAGACTCAGTTGGTCAGGTGGCCAACTGGCTCGGAATCTAGCTATGCGAACCACTGTCCCAAAACCACTCGAATCTTCTTGTTTTTCTCTTTTTTTCTCTTTATTATTATTATATCTCTGTTGCTCCCGGAGCATGGCCGCATAACTGTCAGTCTGCGTTTCCATCCAGAATTTGGCTGGCGCAGCGTGAACGGAGCGGACTAGAGGCAAGCGGGCACTTCCACCGCCGCCAGCACCGCCACCGCCGCCGCCAGACAGACAGGTAAACGACTCTGCTCAAGGTTAGCGAGTCCTGCCGGCGGCCGGCGGCGAGTCTGCCGGAGTCAAGCATCCGATCCTGCGGCTTCTCGTTCGCTCGGTCGCTCGATTGAATCGGTCAGTTAGGCGGTGAGCGAGCAAGCGAGCGAGCGGGTTTGACGTTCGCTCAAAAGACAGCCGTCACTTTGCTTCAGATTCATCAAAGGCAACGAGGATTAGCGGGCGACAAGGGTCGATGTTCGGCCACTTTTTGTTTCTCTTTCTGTCCATAGACAAACGGACGGAGGGACGGACAGACTGACCGAAGGCTTGATTCGCAGAAATCTTGGCGCGCTGCGGTTCGACAGCAGGCTGATGAAAGACGATGAAAAAAAAACACTAAGGACTTGAAAAAGAAAAGATGAGCTGGTGGTGACTCGTAATGTCAAGAGGCTATCGCCGGATTGTTGATTCAACTCGGCTGTTGCTGCTGCTGCTGCCAACGCCGCCTCCCACTTCACCAGGCACATGAGCTGCCAACCAGTTTCTTCTTCCAGTCAGTCAGTCCTTAGCTGGGGCTGTTGCTGCCGCTGCAGCAGCACTCACAACAACCTTTGTTTCTCCTCGGTTTGTTTCTTAAACGACGGAAATTAGATGATTTATGTTTTTGTTGCGTGATTCTCGCCTCTTGATTAGAGCGAACCTCACTCACAACCAACTCGCTCTAGCTCCAGCGAGGCGGTCGGTATGTCGGTCGTTCAGTGTGTCGGTCAATTCAACAGCCCTGGTGGCACTTTCGAGTGCCACACTCACCGAAGAGTGAGAAGAGGAATCGAATAAGAGCATTCATTACTATCACTGACGGCAGCAACGCCGGATCCACAGCGGGATAATGAGTGTTACGGTCTTATGGCTGAAACGTTCAAAGCTTTCCTCGCTTTCTCGGGAATCATGACGATGATCTGTTGCCCATCAGCTCTGACTGACTGACTGAGCTTACAGGCAATCGCATCGATTCCAAAGATGTCCTGCTGTTTTGTTGTAGTGGCGCGAATCTCATTGAGCAGCGTTGAGATTCCTCCCGTTCTCATCGTTCTATCTTCTTCTCCGTCTCCTTTGCTCTTCTTCTTCTTCTTCCTCTTCTCGTGATTCTCGAGAGGCACGCGTCGCACATGAACGACACATTGATTCACATGGCTAGCGACGAGGCCGCAAATCCTCCCTCCCTCCGTCCCTCCATCCGTCCTCCCTTCCGATCAAGTGTGCGACAACCACCATTCGTGACGGAGGACGGACGACGACGAGGAGAAGGAGAGTATGAAGAAGAAGAATAATAATAATCATACGAGAGATCGAGAAGGAGAAACAAATCATGCTTTAACAGGGTCTAGCACCCGTCTGACCGAAAGCCAGTCTCGGAGCATGCGGCGCATGCCATGGGAAGTCGCAGGCCTCAATGTTCCCTCCAATCTCGAACATACATAGAGGACAAATATCATCATGATGATGGTCAAACTGTCATTCCGCCTCCCTTCGGCCAGCGTCTTATCTGATTCCAAGTGGCATGTCCCGCGCTCGCTCAGAGTGGCTCTCACGAACATGAAAAGCTGGAGGAGGAGGAGGATTGTCTGTGCGAGCGCGGAGCCTCAAAGTTCGAGTGGGCGCTCGCTTCCGTTGCAAATTTTTGTATTGGATTATGCTCTTCGGCCATTCATGCAACGCCAAATCACATCGCAACGGCCTCGAGCGGACCTCACGCTGCGACATGACATGATTCAAGCGAGTTCGCGCGAGGATTCTGATGAGCACCCTAACTTCGGTCGGGTGCTCGGAAACGCATGCCCATGGAAGCAGCAGGGCAAGCTGTCGGCATCACGAAATGTCGCCTGGTCGCTAGCTGCCATCTCGGGTTTGTGGCTTGGTTGACTTGGCCGTCGTCGTCGTCGTAGGGTTGTTCTAAAAATAAAATTTCCCCACCTTGTCTTTCCCCCTCACCGAGCGAATGAGTGACTCGATGGATGGCTGCCTTAAACAGAGAAAAAGGAAGATCGCTAAAATAAGGCAGGGGAAGATAAAGGAGGAAGACCATGGAAGCAAAAGGGCACTGCCTACCTTCGAGCTGCTCTTCTCGCAGAGAAGATGCTATGTCTTGTTGCTTGCCTGGTTGGGTCGTTGCTTGCTCCGACGCTTGGTTGGTTGGTTGTACCTTCCTATCTTCCTTTCCTTCTTTCTTTCGTCCTCGCTCGCTCGCTCGCTCACTCGCGGGAATCCGTCTTCGGCTTCACCGCAGGGTGGAATGGATGACAACTGACAACAGTCGCGACATCAGCAGCCAAGCATACTGAAGAAGAGATAGAGCATTTGAACGAGCTCAAGTCGAATCAACACAATAGGACCACCTAAAAAATACGAACAACTCGGTGCAAAGAGAACAAGAAAGAATGTAGCCTGCAGATTGAGGAGTGATTGAGAACGTTCGTACCACTCCTGCTTAGCACTGCTGCTTAGCAGAAGACAAAGTGCCTCGGACCTTAATCCTGAGTTTCTTCCCTACCGCTGATCATACGGGATGATAACGGTCTCCGTCTCCTCCCTTGTTTTCGAATTCGCTCATCGGGTCATGGAAGTTGGTGAATTCCATAGTTTTCGATTTTTCTCCCGGGATCCTAGTGCCTAGTGTATAGCGCCGAAACTTCGGCCGAGAACAGCTGTTTTACGTCAAGAGAAGTCGACTCCGTTGTTACAGATGAGTCAGAAGAAACCGATGAGTCGGAGAACATCGAAGACGAGGAGGAAATTGATGTGGTATCGGTGCAGTCGGCCCCGGTACGAGCGCATCAGAGGAACCTGTCCGCGCATGCAGCTTCGGCACAGCGCTCGCTGCTCAAGACCAGGAACTTGCAGAGAGCTGCCGCGCACAAGCAGAGGAAACAGAAAGCTTCGGCATCAGCTCCCGCGACGCCGTATCTCCTCACTCCGGTGCAGAGTCCTCAGCCCAGCAACCCTGCCGGTCCCATCGAGTACCCCATGCCCAAGGTAAGCCTTCGTATTCGTCTTCGATTCTGGTCTTCGTAGCTAATCTTTCTCTCTGTCGACCGCCTCCTGGCTTCTTTGTCGGTTCTAAAACTCTCCCCACTTCGCTCGAATGCCAGCCACGCAACGTGGCTTGAGGCCTCTATCTCCGAGTCTCGACACGTCTGAAGAGACAGAATGGGACAGAAGACGAAGTTCTACTCGTTATCAGCACACACACACACACATGCTAACGGGGGTTCGTTATCTTCGCGATTTTTAGGTGACGTCTTCAGGCCGAATCGTGCAGCCAACGAATCGAAGCGCGTCGTTCCTCGAGGCTCAGCCTCAGCACTCTTCGCGAAGCGGCGGCGACCACCACCGCAGAAAACGGAAGAGCGACCATACCGTGCCCAGCAGTCGTTCGAAAGCGAGCAGAAACAACAACGCTTCGAACCGAATTTCTGACGTCGAAGATCCCGAGAAGCGAAGAGAGCACAACTCCATGGAGCGCAAGCGGAGGGACGACCTAAGGTCAGTATTTGTCTTCGTCTTCGTCGTTTCTGCTTCCGAGTGCTGCGCTCTACGCGCCGCGGTCGGAATGCTCCGAAACACGTCGAGTCTAAAAACGGTTTCTCGATCTCTCTCGCGCAGATCGGCTTTCCAAAGACTTCGCGAACTCGTTCCCGAAGTGTCGAGCTGCCCGAAAGCCGCCAAAGTCGTAATCCTCGCCAAGGCTGCCGAGTACTCTAAGCGACTCCAGCACGACTTGAAGAGCGCTGAAACGCAGAAGAAGCTCGCTGCCGAGCGAAACAAGAAACTCCAACAAACCCTCCACAATCTACGGCAGCAACATCAACTTCAACAACACCAACAGCACCTGCAGTCACACTATCAGCAGCGTAGCAGTAGTATGAGTTTCAACACGATGCAAACAGTGCCGGTGTAAGGAGAGAGAAAGGCTAGATGTTGTCTCTTTCGTAGATCATCATGATTATTACCATTATTATCACTACCATTACCACATCATATTTTTCGTCTGCATTTTTTTTCCTCCCTCATTTTTCTCGATCACCAAACGGTCATTGTAATTATTAGTTGGTTTGCGCGCGCCCTGCTGGTTCATAGTGAGTTAGGTGGAGGATACAGACGAGCTGAGTGCGCGCGATTGCGATGACGACAACGCAAGCTGACGTGCAAGCGTGCTTGTGCGCGAGATGTCCCGACCGGCATAGCTTTACGTTGGTTGAACGAGGATCACGACAGATTCGACTGCGGAGTGGGCTTTTTTCTCGAGCTGCTTGTTTTGCCACGCTGAGAAGCCGTCCGCTTGTCATTATGTCACCTCCGGGTGGTTGAGAGTGTGTGTCTGTGAGCACGGGACTGACAACTGAGGGACGGACACGCTCGCGCACGCGGCCTCGAAAACGAAACAAAATGAACGCCGACAGCGAGAAGATTCTTTTTTTTTTCTTTCAATTCCGTCAGCAAACGCAACGCACTCGGACTGTCTGCATCCTTCCTCGGCCTCTGACGTCCCGTATATAAATTCTGTACATTTGAGTGTGGACGCCGGCCAGGTCGATTATACTAGAGCGGAATAACGAGAAGCAAATAGAAATTTCACAGAACACATACACGTACACACAGACGAGAGCACGCGCATGCGCGCATGCATCCGTGCATGCATGCACGCGTGCGTGTCATAATTGATGGGAAGCTTTATTGATTGATCCATGGTCGTGTATGTGTGTGTGTGTGTGCGATGTGAGACCGAGCAACAAGCGCTTGCTTCAGAGGTGATAATGTCATCACCTGCGTCGACGAACGCGTCTGGTGGTGCATGATCACCGGTCTGAACTTGGCGATGGTTTTTTCGCCCAAAGACACGCGCACGAGGAGGAGTCGAAAGTGAGTTTCACTTGCGCCGCACGGTGATACGCTTCTTTTTTTAAAGTGCGCAGTGCGGCGGATACCAATCGAGCTTTGTTTCGTCCGTTCGTCTAGAACGACGCGCAGCTGTAGATAATCGTAGATTGTTCAAATCCTTCATCTATCAAGCACACTCCATGAAAAGACGATCAGCGCATCGAACGAGTCACCGCGTTGTGATGGTTAATGCCGCGGATTCTTGTTTTTGGAATCAGTTCGTAGCTTTCACCTTCGAGCTATGATGTGCATCGTGTGAATTCGATCACCGAATGAATCATCATCACGAGAAGAAGAAGAAGAAAAGAAGGGTACGCTGTCAAGCGAGCAATGCGGCTCCACATTTTCGGCTTTCGTTTTTCTCGGGCATTCGAAAGTTTCGTCTGAAATATTCTTAACTTCATTATTATTATTGTTTCCCTTTTTCGTCTTGATTGCGTTTACGACAAAGATTGTTGTAAACTTGTGCCGAGTTTGGATTCCGATGCGGAATCCGCGGACGAACGATCTCTAGTATTTTTCTCTTCCTCTGTTGAAATGCAGGAACTCGAAGGAATGTATTTCGATATCTTCTCCGTCGATGTTCTGAGCGCTTTTCTGCTCAGCCAGCGGACTAAAGTGACGACGACGATTAGATCTCCTTTTTAGCCTTCCTCGGGAAGGTCTGATTCATTTATTTTCGACTCGACGTTCCCCCTTTTTTTTTCTTAAATCGCAAAATCGCTGTCCCACAGTCGGTCTAAGCCGCAAACGAGCTCTCTCAGTTGAACTTCAAGTTGATCGTTGAGTCGACGATTCGTTAATCCCGCGCGCGCGCGTTATTTGGACGAGCAGTCCTTGCAGTTGTGAGATGGAAATTGAGTTTGGAACTCACTCTGTGACGCGAAACTTCGAACGAAGAGAGGACCGAAGTTGTGGACTGCAGATTCACGTAGGCCACAAAACTCATCCAAGGTTGTCGTTCATTGTAGCAACATGAAGACAGGCAAAGAGAGAGCGAGAGCGAGATACAGTTCGCTTGGCAGACGTTCGATGGAAAGCTAGCATTGATCGTCTGTCTGAGAGGAGGTGGTTGATTGATGGATGAATCGATTTTTTTCTTGATCAATCGAAAATAACTTCGAGAGCAAGGAAGCGAACCGAGTGAGCTGTTATCTGATTGCAAACTAAAGCAAGCGAGGTGCGAAAGAGGGTGTGGTGATCAGTTAGGCTAACTATACACTATGATAAGAATGATGATATAAAATCTTCTTGATATGAAATAATCTAGTTTGTACATATGACAAATGATGCTAGGCTTTTCCAACTTTCCCAATTGTGCTGTTGCGACTGTCTTGGTTTGCATGGTTTCGAATGTAAGAGTTCTCCTCTCTGAAGCTCGGCGCGATCAGCCTGTTCTGGTTGGAATCCGAGCTTGAAGCCGCCCGAGAAGGGTGCGTTCAGATTTCCGCAAGGAAAGCAGGAGCAAAGAAAGGAGAACCGATTGACGAATCGAGCGTGCAAACGGCGAAGCAATCAGCAAAACCCAGCAGGGCGCGAACCGTATACAAATTTGTATACATAGACATGTACATATGAGCAGTAATTATACGGCAAACAAATACCCATATGAACGAATCCATCAAAAACCAGAAAACAACATCAACAAATACCACTACCACTATGCGACTATTACTACCACTATGATATACCATTAAGTACAGCGATCACGTTATCATCGTGTCGATGAGTCGATCGAGTGACGATGGTGATGAAGACTTCGTCCACGAACGCTGCGGTCAGGTGCGCTTAGCTCTGAAGGGTTGCAGTCACCGAACGGAACGACGACGACTGCGGCGACGAAGCCACCGTCGCCGCCAACACCTTCTGCGCAGCGAGCGAAGTCTTCATTTCCACCGTCGTGGTCCGATGTTTGTCGTCGTCGTCGTCTCGACATTGGGCATCGTCGAACGGCGACAACAACAAGCAACAACATTAACAGCTATGAAGACAGCAAGCGACTCGAAGAATTTCTAATCAAGTAAAAAACAGACAGCAGAATACATAACTACAGCTATTCTATTATCATTTCAACAACAACAACAACGACAACAACAACAACAACCCGAAGAAGAAGAAAAAAACTACTACAACTATAACTATAACTACTACTATAACTATGACTATTATCTACTACTACGACAACTACCACCACTATTACAAAAACAACAACAACAACAGCAACATCAAATACGGATACCATCTAGCCTACGCTCTGCCTTTGCTGCCTGAGTCCTTTTATCGTGTGCCTTAAAAAACGTGCTTGGAAATGTGTCCACAGGGGCTGACCAACTGTCTGTCCAAGAAAGAGCAAAAGAAAAGCAGAGAAAAAGCTCCAAGAATCTTCAGTCTCAGTAGGCAAGTGCAACAACAGCGAACTCCGTGTTGTTGCGATGTCAGCAGCAGACACTGGGGCTGCTTGCATTCTTTGACCACAAGAGATGGAAAGAAGAAGCAGAGTCAAATCGGACGATAGAACGGAAGACAGGTGGTCAAAAGTCCGAGGTTAAGAAACCGGAGAGAAACAAAAAAGAGACGAAAAGGCAAATCCAACACGGGCAGGCAGCAACCGCGCCGCGTCTGCGACTGTTTATATTTCTCATGCTAAATGTGCATTAAGATATTCTATTACACATTATATTCTATACATATATGATATATTATAACGAAATATCTTCTCCGAGAAAAGGCCTAGGAAAGGATCGGACGACGTTTAGAGAGATGGCTAGCCGGTCGGTCGGTCACCGCTGTTCTCTTTCGTTTGCCTCGAGTTTCACGGTGAACCCTGTGCTCCTGGCTTTCTCTTTCGGTTCCGGCGAGTCGCGAGAACGATTATGACCGAACGCTGAACTGGAGAGACGAAGAAGAAAGAGAAAGAGAGCGAAACAGCTAACGAAACCGATTGTCGAAGGCTGAGGCAACTCGACCAGCCGGCCAGTTTGGGTGTTTGACATCCGTTCATCTATCCGATCCTCTCCTGGTCAGAGTCCTACAACTGTTGTTGTTGCTGCTGGTAATGATAGTGACGATATTCGGTGATCGCTCGTTCGCACAATCATCTGTCCAGTCCCGCAAATGAAGGCGGGGGATGATCGTTCCGAGGTGGAACTGAGAGAAAAGTAGCCCCGTATCATTGTCAATTTCATTCTGCTCGCTGTCAAAGCGCGCTTGCGGAGAACCCGTATCGATTTTTTGATGGAAAGAACGCGTGAGAGCTCCAAATGAATTTCCCAGTGTCAAAACGAAGACAGTGACTTCGAAGAAACCCTGATGACAGTAGATCAGGCGGGAGAAAAAAAAAACAACAACAACATCCACAACAGCTCTTGAGGATGAGATTGTGTCTCGACGTTACACCAGATGTCGTCAACGATCATCACCGAACCGTAGTTTCCTCGATCCGCCATCCACCGAGGGAACTGGCTCTTCTGCGTATAAACCTCTGAACGACAACCACAAAATTTCGAGTTTCTGACGCTGCGTCATTGAAATAAACGATATGTCTTCTAAGGACTCACGAATCCCTACTAGTCTTGCATCTCGGGGCGGTCGAGGTCGCTTCCGCTCCTTGGTTTGCGACAGCGGCCGTTTCGGAGTAATTTTTGTATAAATGCCACAGCATAGAAAATCAATCGATACACGAGAAGCACACCGACAACGGAAACAAACACAAACAACTGAATATACAAAACAACAATATACAGACGAACGACATACACACTAATGAGCGGACTAACAGACAGCAGTCAGGAGAGGCATCAATTGTAAACTACACGCAACCCTAGGGGGACATTCTTCGCGAATGAACATTCTAGTAATACAACTACTATTAGAATTGATATCGAGGTACATAAACAAATATGAATACAAAAAATATATATATTATATATATATGAATATATTCTGATGACTAGGATTATATACAAAGATGCTTTGATGGGGATGATCAACGCGTGAGGAAAGAATTATCTTGGAAACAACAACTACAACAATTGCGATCACCCTGATTAACTGTCACCCGAACACTTGAGCTAGTGCTTACGTGAAGCATATCATCATCAGACAGATATGATTATAATTATTATCATCGTCATCACTATTATCTAGTTTGACTCGGATAACTGGAGAGAAATGGAGACAGAGTGAGCGGGTTCGTTCGAGCATCACCGGGATCGTAGACGAGACAATAGACAGAATTGCGGTAGCACGGCTTCGATCGTCGATCCGAAGAAATCTAAGGCAGTGAGTTCGTTGCTCAGTTTCGAGCCTCCGGTCCTGAATCAGTTCAGAAACAGACCATATCCGTGGATTATTTTCGATCAGAATTTGTTCTCCGAGCAAAATCGTAAGCCCAAACGCGGCAGAAGTTCTCGAAGCGGGTTCCCATGATGCAAGACGCCCGTGACTAGCAGGACTTTGGAACTGTGATTAGCTCCGATCATAGCCTCGTTCTAGGCATTTGAGACAAGTTGTTGAATGCAGCGAAAGCTTCCTTGTTCATTTACTCAATTTTGTTCCGTCTTCCTCCGACCAATCATCGAATCACACTAATCAACCATCAATCTGTCCAACCAACCTTCCATCGATTCTGCCTCTAGCCATGCATCAATAGACTCGAAACGCCATGAATGGCGGTCATTAGGGTATCGTTGACTGGGCGCTGTTCGTCTGCATCTATTTCTCCGACGTCCGTTGCCACCGCCGCCCCCACGTCCCAACACCCCCCTGCGAACGATCAGCAGCTACTCTCTTCTTGTATTTAACACAAGCTTGCCCAGTGTAAAATTCCATCGAATCTTATTGCTATCTCAGCCCAAGTTGTCTAATTTTGTCCAATTTGCAAATACCGAACACACATTCACCGATCGACTTCCCTTGAACCAGTCCTGACTTCTCTGAAGAAAAAAAAAACGCGTATTCGTTCCCCCGCTAATTTAGCGGGGAATCGCGATGGATGTGGAAGATCCATTTCATTCGATGTACAATCCCAAAAATTCTTGTGAAGGCCTTGTTCAATCGATTGTCGATCAAGAAATGAGAGAAAGGAACGGAGGATGATTATGATGATGATGGAAGGATATCAAGCAGGGCGAAGCTGCAGTTGGGGAGCTTCTCCACGAGGAAGCTCTTTCGTGTGCTTGTGTGAAAGTGTGAACATAAAATAGTGACCAACTGCAGCTCTTGCCGCTTGGCGACACAATCTGCTCAAGTCCCTTACCATGGATGGAAATGATGAGGACGATCACCGGCAACACTATCATCACCACCAACACCCCAGTGATGATGATGATCGGTTGATTGATTGATTCAAGTGATGCGCGTGGGAAGAAATTCAGTCCTGAACTGATAGATGGTACGTGCTGCACTGCGAACTGCTGTCCATATGATAATTACCATGGCAGCAGCGTTGCGAACCATTCTCCAATCGCCCGGTTTCATGTATCTATTCTGATGGGCTCGTATGCCGGAATCCCCGAAGAATCAATCAGTCAATCAATCAATCAAGTGAACATAGGAAGTCGATGAGGTAGCTGGAACGATCGGCAACAGGAACATAATCCGAACGTCATGTATGATTACAATGAATGATTGTATTATTGATACTATTGGATAGAGACATCACCATTATTAGTTTGATGGATACTGAGAAAAGTGAATGCAGATGATAACGAATATCAACCGAAAGATAATGCTGAAACAACATCGATACGCGCATCTATTGATTGTAATTTGTGCCTTAAAGTTTTGTATAAAGACGCGACAAACTGAGCGTAACCGGCTGAATGCAGGGAGAGATATAGAGCAACATACGAATTGTACGTATTGATTGAAATCGAAATTCCGATTCGAAATTCGAGGACGAACGAGTTGTTTCTTCTGTGAGAAAGGAATGGAAAAAAAAACACGAGAGACATAATTTCGAATAAAATATACAACATTTTATATCCAATCCGGCAAACAGTTTTCTTTGCTTGAGAATGCGACCTGAAAAATCCGAGAATCTCCGGGAATGTGGTGTCAGTAGTTTTCAAGACAGAGAACAGCATTGAAAGCGTCGAAAGACAGCGTCTGCTTGTATTTTCAGAGCGAAACGGCGCTGTACCTAATGCAGATCGTGACGATCGGGATTTTGGGACTAGGTCGGAACTCCAGGGAGCATTGAGCAATGAGAACCGAAGACTCAGGATTGATGTAACGCTGATATCGCAATCACGCGAGCTCTGAGCGCCGAGTCGTTGATGCCGTCCCTAGCAGAACCGAGTGCGATAGCCGCTCGTGTCGATCTTGTCAGAGTCCGAGGACGTTGGTAAGCCAACTGACCGAACGACCGAAAGTGCGACCGAGTGAACGATCGACCGAAGGACCGATTGACCGACCAACGCTGCTCCCGACGCAGCCCCTCAGAGATGGGTAGAGCTGGTCAGCGCGAAGGATTAATCTGATTATAATTTGGGCTCCATTCACACCACCAAGAACCAAATGTATCGATGGACGGCGTTGAAAAGATCGAATCCCCTCGATAAGATGAATGGCGATGTTCGAAGTGAGAATGGAACGATCAGATTCGGGCTACCGTCTCCAAGAGGTGTCCAGCCCAAGTCGACGCCACGATGTTCTTGTCGAAACGCGAACATATCGATATGTGGGATGGTGATTCCGTGGTTTTTGTCTCGCTTTCTCTAACGGTAAAAAAAAGTGAGCAAACGAGCCGCTCAACGGCACTGGCAAACGAATGGGTGAACGCTCAATGTTTCAAACGTTCTGCTGATGCGGTCGTCCGGTCGCTTCGGGGAATTCTCTGGTCATTCCACGCCCACGAGCCGCTCATTCAGCGGCCAACCCCGTCGGGAGAAAGTACTGTTCATCTGTGCGAGAATCAGTGCGAGATCTGACCGTGTCGGAAGGCGCCGTGATTCTCGTTTGTCCAGAGAATTCCGTTCGCTTCCGTTGGCGACGAAAAACCGAGAGAAAGGAGAACGCAGACGGGCAAAGAGAACCAGTCTCCTGTGAGTCACCGGATTCTCGGTACTCCCGTGGAGTTCCTCGTCAGATTCCACCCGTACTTTCTCGTTTGGTGCATGACGCACCCCTGCCTGCCTGCCTGCCTGACTCAGTCACTGGCCATGAGTCGACGGATTCCCCGTTTCTCACCAGGTATCCTGAGGAACGGAAAAGAAAGATGGCGCTGACTCGGCCAGTATATGAATTCGAATTGAACAAACTGAGTGAGACATCATGCGGTTGCTTCCCAGACATCAATATGGCCTGATTTGAATTCGAGCTGGCGGTCTGGTCGACTTGCCGCTCGCCGGCGCGCTCGTTGCTTGACTCGGCGATGGATTCGATAAAAGCAAGCGCCAGCCACCGAGCAGAGATAAATTTCAGGTTGATCCGTCCGTGCGACGGCAGACCGAGCGACAGATCGACACACAGACAGACAGACAGACGGATCGAGCGTCTAACGTTCAACGTCTAACGTTCAGGTTGTCATGGAGACTTCTAGTACGCCGCCGTCGCCGCCGCCGCCGCCGTCGCCGCCGCCGTCTTCGGACCCATCTCCACAGTGGCGTCGGTGGCCGCCATCGCCGCAACGGTGAACGCTACGTGGAGCTTCCAGTTCGCTCGCTCGTTCGTCTGTCCGTCTGTTTGTCCGATTCTCTATCTTCCGTCGTCAGTCACTGAGCAATCTCAGCCGGCAGCGGCCCAGAGCGAAGCCACGTGGCCCACAGGGTTAGTTAATAAGCTGACTCCCCGACGACTGACTGACTGCCGGGAAGGCCAAGTTCAAGGCCAGTTCGAAAGACGGATCAGACCACTGCCACTACCGCTCGCATCCAACGGCAGCAACAGGCACGGCATTAAGGAGGAGGGGGGCCCCCTGGTCGGTCGAATAGTTGGTCTGTCGATGGTCGACGTCGTCAAACAAGCTTCTTCAGAACTCAACCTGTAGCCGATGCCGACGCTGCTATATAGACGAAACAGGTAGAGAGAAGATTTAAGATTCACTTTTAATGATGGCACCTCCTGTGTTTACGGTCGCCCTCCGTTACTGGGGCTGCTGCTGCCGCCGTCGCCGCCACCGTCGCCGTTGATTCCGCCAGTGGGAAGAAGACAACGGCGGGCGGCGATGACGACGACGACGACTACCGCGACGGCCATAGCTGCCTCGCTCGGCTCTTCGTAGCGGGGAAGCGCTAGCGGCTCCCCTGTAGTAGAACGGCGTCGCATTCACATTGTTTGGCCTGCCTGCCTGCCGTCACGACACCTCGTCCAACAACACCTCTTTCGTCTGGCCGTCAACAACTTCATTAGGAGCGCCACCAAAGACAACAACAACAGAAACAACAAACTGCCATAATGGAACGACGACCGACGTCAAACGGTTCGGCGGCGAGTAGACGCGCGCGCGCGCGACCGACGGTCCAGACGACCGTGCGCTAGAAGGAGATCAGACGGACAAGTGGATGGACGAAGCAGCCAACAAGCTGCAGCTGATCCCGTTCTTTGGGGGGAGCGAGGGGGGAGCGGCTCGTTCCCGACTAACTCAAACACTGCATAACTGTTAATCTCTACCTAGGCGTCGACTAGCTATCCGACTCATCAACAACAACAACCAACGCTACCCGTCACCTGCTAATGATGTGCGGGAGCGCACGTGCGTGCCGCCCTCGTGAACGCCGTGAAGCGCACAGTCTTTTTTTTTTCTTTTTGAGAGACGCCGTTTATCGAAGTGGTTGATGCCTAATGTTTCGCGCGTGACTGGGCCCCTGTACTGGAGTTCAATTGTGCTTGATCTGGTTGTCATAACGCTCCAATTGCCATTTCAACCACCTCACAACTCGATGTGGACACGTTTTCGGACTCAATTTGGATAACGGAAAAAAAAACGTCGCGTCGCCGAGAGAACGATCCGCTCTGCGACCGAACAGAAAGCGATTTGGGGACACATCACTCTCGGGAACTCCCTCATAACGCCCCCAAGTCCCTCGTCTTGAATCGATGATGGGTTTTCTTGTCGAGATCGAGCATTTTTCCGTAATTTTTAGCGTTTGGATGACTGCTCCGCTCGAAATATGACATGGAACCGCACGCGCATCCCAAAGGTCCTTTACTTCCTCCTCACTCTCTTCTCTCGATCTGTTTCTCCCTGGATGCATCTTCCTCTCCCTCTCTCTCTCTCGGTGGAGGCCGAATGTTCGAGAAATTCACGGGAACGATTCCAGGGGAGGCGGCGAGCAGTTCGAAAGCCGGCTCAGGGGCTGGCGTTGAAGAATTTTAAGGAAAAACGGTTCTTTTTCATGTTTCTCGGTACGCGTTGTTTCGTCGCCGTCGTGAGCGCGCTATCGCCAACCGAAAAAAAGATGGGAGCAGCTTGTGGGCTTAAATTTAATTGGCAATACGTCTTTAATCCGGCAATCACGGCATTTCACCGGGGGCCTCCACGGCACAACGTTAAGTACAGCGAGCAAGCAAGACACGAGTAAGTTCTGTGCGACATAGAATGCAGGATACCGGCTCTGGCTTGTTGCTTGCTTGGTTGGTTGGCTGCTTGGCTTGCTGCCTGCCCGCTGAGTGGGTGTTCGATGAAAACGATTCACTCTGTGAGCGATCTCGCTCGCTCGAGCTGCCCGGGTGAATAATGAACGGGAGCAGAGAATTTCATTGAGAATAATGGCAAATAAATAGCGAATGCGAACTCGAGGAGTCTCGTACGTCTATCACCGAGGAAAGTAGCCTGCGGTCAGGACGTCTCGCGGGACTTTGACTCGGAAAAATTCGTCTCCCACATGATCGCTTTCGATGAGCCGATTTTACACTGGCTCTGGAACAGCAAGCGAAGAATCTGTTCCTTTGTTTTCCTTCTTTTCTTTCATATTTTTTTTCATTGTTGTTGACTTACGCTTGTTGAGTGCCACACCGCAGTCAAACGACAAAGACTGCTACTTTCAAAATACGCTTTTTACGTCTGATGCGACGACGACGGCGGCACGGCGATAACGGAGGCAACAGTTGTAAAGCGGACCGAGCAGGAATCGCGGGCCTCCGTTGATTCTTTTATTCGTGGGACGAACTTGTGTTCACTCCGGAGACCTGGACCTAGCCTCGAGCCTTCGAAAGAAAGATATCCAGCGTCCTCGCTGGCTTGGATCTTGAGGATGGGGCTTTCTTGAGCGAGTCTGCGACCGAAGGTCCACGCTCCCCAGCGCGCGTATACTTTCAGAACCCTCGTCGCTCTTGTGTGGAGCGTCCAAGATGCCACAGCGGGGCGACCACAGTTTCAGCAGCGACAGAAATCGACGCCGAGGGATTCGCTCAGACGTAAACGACGATGAGAAACCAAGGGGGAATGCGAACGCGAACGTGGCGGCGGCGACGCGGCGAGTACAGTCGGCAAATGGTTGTCTGCTGATGACATTTGTCGTGGTCGTCAATGCCGTGGTCGCCGTTGTTGCAGTTTCTGTGACAAAAGTATCTATTTGCGACGGCTATCAACAGAGCAACATCGACCGTGAAACAAAAAACGTCGACAAACTCAGCTTACTTTTCAATTATTCTAGTCTGAGAACGTTTCCGATTGTTCGACGCACGGGTACATGGCCGCAACTTGACCACCTGATTCGATTTAAACCAGCTTGGGCATTCGTAACCGCGATTTCCTGTTCCCGATTTCCGCAACAATTTTTCCGTTTCCTTCGCGGCGTCTCCCTCTCTCTCTCTCTTGTTGTCAAACTTGAGTAGCATCTGGCTCCTTCCTCCTCCTGAAGCGACTCAGGAGAAGGAGGTTTTGGGGCAGGCAGGGGAAATATTTGTCATCCATTCACGTCTCGCTTGTCCGAGAGGAGTCTCGCAGGGGCTCTGACGGTTCAGCGCTTAACTGTATTTTGACTCACAACAATTTTCTACCTCATCATCGTTACGTCCAACGACGATTCACGACCGAAAAACGAAGGACGACGACTATGACGAGAAGAATGCGAGCCGTATCGGGTCGAGAACAAGCAAACTAGCGACAAAACTCTCGACGACGACGACGACGACAAACATTGTTCGGCATGATATTTGTTGGGCACAAGACGTCGTCGATCCCGCGCGCAGTCCATCGGAGGAGGTATCAAGGAATGTTTGACCGCTCGTCGTTGTCTGCGTTGGTCAGAAGCGATTCTGACTGACTCTCGGTGTAGTTCGTCCATCCGCCCGCCCATCCGTCCGTCCGTCCATCCATCAGTCAGCTCGGTGCATTGATCTGTTGTTAGGTTTGAGATGTTCGACACTGCGCATCTTCTAGTTTGCTGGGAACTCTCTTCGACGTCAACTTCTGCTCCTGCCACCGCTGAATTCACGACGGCGCAGCGTATCGGCGACGACGACGACGACGACGGCCACCACCACCACCACTACTTCCATAACCACCAGAACGACCGCCACCGATGCTGGAAACGTCACTTGTAGGCGCCAGAAAATCGACGCAACGCTGCAGATAAGACCGACCGAGTCCACTAAGATGACAGACCGTGCTCACCTGTCCGTCTGTCGGTCCGTCGGTCAGTCAAACAAATAGACGACCGGGAAGCCTCACGACGGTCGAACGGATAGACGGACGGACGGACTAGAGGGAAGAAGAAGAAGAAGAGAAAAACGAAACAACAGACAAACAGACGGGTGGGCCAACCAGCTCGGCGAGCTGGTAAGCAGTCCAGTCCACTGGAATCGGGTCTCGTTGTCGCTAGTTGTTCCTCGCGACTTCAGCAGCGGCGACAGCCGCTCTTGCTGCTGGCTGGCTGGCTGCTTGGCTGCCTGTCAGTCAGTCCGCCCAAGCGATTGCGGTCAGACACGAACGCATTTTGCCTTTTCGAGCTTAGAAGCGTTTCACACCACCAACAACGGCGGCAACAACGACGGCTGTTGCGGTCACGGCACCAGCTTCAGGATCGCGAGTAAAGTACCGATGAACACCACTTGAGTACCCCATGCGCGTTCCGGAGGTTATCCCGCCCATCCCTCCCGAACGCAGATCTGGAGAACCTTTCCCCGGCATCAGAAAAGTAGTGGACAGAAAATCTTGAGTTTTCTCAGATTTTGGGCAGAAACTCGTTATGGGTGTCTGTGTCGTTCCAGACCTCTACTAACGTGGAACTTCCCGAAGATCTTGGGTTCAGATTGTCATCTCCGAGTGCAATTTAAGAGTACGTTGAGCGGGTTTAAGTTTCGGATGATGAAAGGAATCGGCTAGATTTTCAACATCATCAAGTCCATCTTCACTTTCACGAGTTTCCTCTATGAGGCTAGGGCTAGACTAGGGCAGGCCGGCCACTTTTGCTTCCAAGTTTTCGAAACTCGCCTGTCTCCAAGCGACTACGCGGCCAGTAGGAATGCGCGTTTGTATGGTAGTAGGTATCTCTGGCGGAAAGGCATTCCAGTCTATTTTATCTTCTTGAATCACATTCAGAATGTCAGAGAATGTCCGACTATCTATCAGAGACCGCCCTCAGTAACAGAGCAAACACCACCACGCTGAGTGCTCAGGTTTTGCTAAAGATATCGCAATTGTTCATAATCATCGAAATCGTTAACATGTCCGTAGTTTGTACGAAGTGCGTAACTCTCGGGTGGTAGAAGTACGCGCGTATGACGTATCGCGTCGCACCAGAACGACGCGTCCAGGCAGCTGCTGTTGCGATTGCTTACTCAATTCCTAACACCTAAAGGTAGGCAAGCTGTTGAGCGTCGAAGAAGCGAGCGAGAAGCGTTTATTCATCGGTTTTTCTTCTGTTGCTTTTACTTCTGAACGCGTTGTTTGCGATTCTGGCCGGCATCACTATTCCGCGGCTTTGGAATTCTTTCGCGACTTACGCAGCACGTCAAGGCCAGGCCGTTGCCCCTCCGCCGGATTCGGCGTCATTCCCCGCCGCCGTCGCCGCCGCTGCGGCGGCGTCGCGGCGGCAGCGGCGGCTGCCATTTCTTGCTGCCACTGGAATCGCGAATCGCTGCGCACTGAGAACGAATCAACGACCGCCAGGCAGACAGACAGGCAGGCAAGCGAGCGAGCGGACGCGAGGACAGACAGACGGACGAATGAATGGAGGAACAAAGCCCCTAGAAGAAAGTCACACGGAAGCGATATGTGCGCTAATCGAATTGAGCCGAACTCCCGCGGGATTTCTTCGGCTCGGATTTCCTCGCGAGCTCCATTCAAGTGTTGTCATACTTCTGTCGCGCGGGTGGACTTGTTATCGATCTCCGTCGAGAGAAGCTTCTCCATTCCTGTTTGGAGTTCCCAGTTTCAACGGAATGGTCAGGGAACCGATTTGGACTGGTTTCCGGTGAGCTCCGGTGATTGCGCCGTCTCATCAGCCATCGTGGATTTGAGCGAGACGACCGCTCGGATCGAAATCGAAAGTTCCAGAAGCAAAGGTCACCGGAATCATAGGACTTCTACTCCTCCACCGAGAAAAAAACAGACTCGAAGAGAATCTGAGACGTAGTTGAGTAGAGGAGCTATCAAGTGACTGTGGTGCGCGAGTTTCGGAAGGTGCGCGAGATATCATCGGCTAGAACCACGAATTCGCCGGCCTCGCGCTCGTTTGACAGATTCCCTCCTGGTATTCACTCTCGCTGCCTCGCTGGCTTGCCCGCTCGCTCGTTGATGATGCTCGGAGGAGTCGTCGATGTTCCGAAATTACGCTGTCATGACTCGCAAATGTCGCCCAGTTCGGTTGGTTGGTCGGTTTTTTTTTCTCGGTTGGTTGTTTGTCTGCCTGCGTGTCCCTCCCTTTTCTTTTAATCACAGAGACAGGTTCCCAGTTTTTTCCACCCTGGTTCCAGCGCGCAGCGTTTCCCCTTGCTGCTGCGTTCGCCGGTTCGACGTGGATCTGGAAACGCGCCAAAAGGGACATTCACTGCCGCCGCCGTCGCCGCTGCTGCTGTTGCCTCTGCCTGCCTGCCTGCCTGCCTGCCGCTGCGTGGATTCTGCTGGAAGAGAGGCTGGCTGGCTGGCTGCATGGCAGGCCCGCCGGCCAGTCGAGCAGCACAGAAGCAGCAAGTGGATGCATTTGCAAGAGAATCACAGTCTTGATTCCAGCCCGTCACTTTATCGTGGCGGCGAAACTCCGGGAAAGCTGAACGCCACCACCGCCACCGCCAACACGGCCGGCCGCTACTTCAGACTGCGGCGGACTTTACAGAGAGCACTTGGGGTGAAGGCCCGGCGCGCATCTCACTCGAAGTCGGCGCTTTCTTTCTTCTGCTACATTTCTTCCATTTCGCTGTCGCTTCTGCCGCTTGCGTTCGCGCGCGCGCGGCCGACGCCGACGTACTAACAACGACGCAACAGCGTCCGTCCATCCGTCCGCCCGTCGGTTCGTCCGATTCCGACTGATTTGAGGATCTTGAGAAACTCTGACTCTTGTGAGACCGATCTGGACAGTTAATAGAGTTTACTGGATCAACTTCCTGAGACTTTGACTGTCGAATGTACATGGAATGGCGCTTCTTCTGGAAAAAGGCCCTCTGAGGAGCCCAGGGCCAGCACCGATATAGGCCTTTGGTGAGGCCTCAAGTTGGCTGTAGAGACGGCTAGGGGGAGCCGTCTCCCCCTTTGTGGGTTGACCACCGGGGTCAGAAACGACGGGACTTGGAATGGGCCTGGACTCTAGAGGAAAATCTTTTTCGCTCGGTGAAGTCGATGCCGAGGTGCTGAGGGCGTGGATGGTCGTCCTTGGGTGAGTAACTGACCAACGGAATACAAATCTTCAAGTGAACAGATTCCCGAGTCCAATGGCGTTCCCGTAGGAGGGTCTTTCTCACACTCGCGGCTAGTGAGCCGGTCGGTTTGCTGGTCGGCTCGCCCGTCCCATCAATCGATAGGGGCATACGATGACGGATTGGCTTCGAATTACCTAATGAGCTATACCGATCGTGAGCGAGGCGATCGTTACGTTGAATCGTGCCACGCTATTGCGGCGGCACGCTTCGGACAACAATACTGAAATTCGGCGGAGCTTTTTTCTTTTCATCGGTGGCGAATTCACTCGTCTGCTCACCTGCTCCATCATCCACTCATTCACCTATTCACCCAGTTGATACTTTGATTCAACGCTCGTGGTCGATGTAGAGATAGATTGTTGGGTGGAACGGAGAGTTGGTTTCACGACACGGCTCGGTTTCTACGCAATTCCGATCGCTTCTTCAACTTCGACGGATTAGCGAGAGCCGGAGAAGACGAAGGAGGGAAAAAAAGATGAAGAACACGCAGGAAAGAAGATAACATGCCTACGAAGCTTTCGGGTTTGCGAAGGTCTCGAGAATACGTCAAAAATCGTCACGGAATCTCCGGCGCGCTACCGGATGATCCAGAAATTTGGTTCGGGGGGTTGTGGATGCCTCGCTCGAAACCTCCTGGGAAACGAGTCGACATCTCCTTCCCGAGAAGTCGAGGAGAAGAAGAAGGAGGAGCAGCGGGCTCTAACAAAAACTTCTTCAATTATTTCCTAACTGGCAAAGGAATCTTCAATCTGCAGCTGAGAGCTAACCAAGCAACTGAAACACAGAAGGCAAGTAAGTGGTAACAGTTTCAACTGGAGCCGGCGTGCATAAAAACGTGTGACCGAGCGTACTAGCAGAACTCCGCCGCCGTGCGAAGGGTCAGAGTCTCGAATCTGGGCCAATTATCTCGGCTGGACTTCCAGCGGTGGCGGCGGTGGGGTGAGCGTGGTGTTGAAAAAAGTGGAAGAACATTCATGCGCCGAGGAGCCGCAGAACAGATCCGACGAATGAGATCCACATGTCTTGCTTGGTCCGACTCGAGTCGAAATCGAGGTCCCCTTTCGTCCGATCGGAGAACACTGCGCAGAAGTTCGTCGCAGAAGAGTCTCTGTGGCAACGAAGACGACAAATTTTGTTGGCAGAAGCGTTGTCGTTCAACTCGTTCGTTCGGTGAGATTTTTCGATCGGCTCGAGTGATAATTTTTCCCGCAGAGTTCGGTCCTGTAATTTTTACCTCGAATTTTTTGTGTCACTCGTTTTCTTCCAACAACATACCTGCCAGTTGAGCAGTCAGTCGGTCTGTAAGTCTCTCTTATCGCGGCTTCTACGACCAAATGATTACCTTGATAATGATGATATTAGTGGAGGGACAAGACGAAAAAAAAAAGACTTATGGAATGATAAAGATGGATAAATCAAGCGCTCACAAGGAAAAAAATATCTTCTGTCGCCCTAATCTAATACATTACAAGCAGTGAAAGGCTTTAAAGAAAGCGCTTCGCTTTTTTGGGCCTCAACATGCTCGCAGTCGTCGGTTCGTCATCCTCTTCGTCGCCGTCGTCGTTAGTGCTTCCAACTTCGGCGGCTTCAATGTTGTACCCCGTGAAGAGCGGATCCGCCGATATTTTCCCAGATCCGAGCCGAGGTTGGTAAAATTTCCAACTTGGGTTCGGGACCGCGAGGTCTCGCTCCATTCGTCGACGTCTCGGATGCTCGATCGCTGTTTCCTCGGACGAGTAAGTTTCTCGTGCCGCGCAGTCTGGAACAAAAGCCGAATCCTTTCTTCGGCACCAACGAGTTTAGTTACGAAGTTTCTTTTTTTGCAACTGTCTATCTATCTCGTTACTGGATTGCCAGTCGGTTTCTTGCTTGGCTGGTCCGACTATCCGTCAGTCAGTCAGTCAGTCTGTCCGTCACTCGGTCGGCTAGTTGGCTCTTTCCTCCATCCGTCCATTTGTCCGTCCGTTTGTCATGACGCGCATCAGCCGCTAGCACAGATCGAGGTGGCTCGCGGTACAGATAGTACATTGTCAACGCGGCAAGAGCATTCCGCCATTCGATGGGGCAACATTGACACCATCGAAGTGTGGGAACTCGATTTCTCGAGTTAACGACGCCTGAAGACCCGTACCGCATTGACTCGACAGGATTTGAATCCACAGCACCCGTAGATCCGAAGAAAACACAGTTTTCAAGCCTACCGGATATACTGAGCGCGTCTCCGAATCGAGCCATGTATTCCAGCTTTGTTGGTGAAGCTCGACCGTGGCGGGGAACTCATTCCGCCTTTCAACTCGATTCCTCGTTTCCGTGGATTCTCCATCGATTGTCGTCGAGAAACCTCTCGCTCTGCCTTTGTGAATAACGATTCTCCCGCTGTAGGTACATACTCCTACTCCTTTGGGTTTCGTTTCCGCATTCATCCAGGAGGTAATCGACTATGGTGACCTGGGATTGCCAGTACCAGGTACATTCTTCTTCGAACGATGTAGTTTACCGTACGACGATTTACACACATCATCATGCGGATGACGTAACGTGATTTCTGTTCTGGCGAATTTGTTGATTTGTAACGTTTGGCAGCGGAACGACGACGGCGGCTACGGGTCGAAGAAGTATACATAGACGATAGTTTCTCTTTCGTTGGGCAGAATCTGTCGACTGTCCTTGTCTGGAGCAAGGCAGTGCTCCTCGCTGATGCGGCTTGCCATTCGGAATGTTTGGCGCGAAAATGAACGACTCCGGATGAACACAACGCTAATTATGGTGCGTTCTTTGTTGGCGAGCAAACCGAGTGTTCATTCAAATGATGGCTCATCGTACTACGTTCAACCACGTTCATTCAGAAACAGCCGCGGCAGCAGCGGTGGTGGTGGTGGCAGCAGCAGCGGCAACACCACCACCACCACCACCACCTCGTTATGCCAAAGAGCGACGACAGAAACCATTCACGAGCCAGCGGCCACCGCGGTTCGGCTATGATGAAATTTCATTAACTTCTCCTCGGGTCATGATCCGCCCAGATCCGTAGACTTCGCCGAAAATTCTGTCTTTCCCCCGGATTCCTTACCAGCGATGCGCTACTTGCAGATGGGCTACTAGCAGAAGATCGCCGGATCTTCAGCATGAACATCGCTTCCAGTTTGGGGAGAGACGACTCATTCGGGGTGGAGTGATTTCGATTCAGTGGAAGAGATTGTGATCGAACCCGGGAATTTTTTTCCACGTTTCCACATGTTTTTTTCTTCTGAGACTTTCCCGTTTCGTATCCGCCGAGGAGTTCCAGCGACCTTTTCCCGTGAACGGCTTCCACCGCATGAATCATCGGTGTATACATTTTTTGAGAATGAAGAGAATTCTCGGAGAAGAAGCTGTGCGCGTTCACTCTTAGATCCTGACACCACCACCACCATCACCACTGGCGCGCAGACGAGATCTTCGAGCGAGAAGGGCTTGCTCAAAACATCGGCAGCAACGGCAGCTCTGCGTCACTACAGGTTATGGATGACGTCGTAGTCGTCGCCGTCGTCGTCGTCAACGTAGTCTCACCAGTGAAGAACCAGTTCGGACAGAAATCGGTGTACGACGCAAGAGAGAGTTGCAGTTGGGCGTTGGCCTCAGTTGGCGGCGGCGGCAACGACGGCAACCGACAACGCCGGCACCGATGCCGTTGATACGGCCTGCTCGATCGCTCGCCGATCAGGCCGATCAACCAGTGCGCTTCAACCGACAACCGTCGCAAACAGCAAAAATGCGACGTAGAAGAAGAAGAAGAAGCCGTACCCGCCGCCGCCGCCGCCGCGAGTATTACGCTCAACCGGTTGTTCTTATTGAAAGGAAAACCACCGTTAGCCATGTAGACGAACCGGACGGACGGACGGACAAACCAAACCAGACGTTTGACGCGAACCAGTCTTCAAGCAGAGCAAGAAGCAGCTGACGATCGGAATGCAACGGTACGGGAAGATTCGCGATCTTCTCGATCTCTGATCGGAAGGTGCCAGAAACGCTTCCGAGAACATGTCCGGGCATGCAGGAAATGAAGCTGCTCTCCATCGGCGCCGCCACTCGCTGAGTTCATCGTTGCATCATTCCGCCATTCTATTCGAAGAACGCCGTACTGTAGACTCTGCGCTAAAAATAGATGGACGATGAAACATTTCTCGTGAAACTATTATCGTCTGACCTAGCCTGTGAAGGCTTGCTCTGCTCTGCTGCTGGCAAGCGACATTCGTCGCCGCCACTGGTCATGACAAGACGAGACAGTGCCGTCGTTGTTACCGCTACCGGCGCGGCGTGAGCTGCGCTCGCGAAACCGGTGTGACAACCAGCCATATGGGAAGCGGGCGACCAGGAAACGTCAAGACGACTCCATTGGATCATTGGTGATTCTGACGATATGTACGAGCCGGAGGGATTCCGTGGCTTCTGCTCGGCGCCTCATCTCACCTGATTAGGCCTTCTTCGTGGTCTATTGTCAGGTTCTGATCTTTTCATGATCATTCCGGATTCCTGGCAAGCTTCTCGGGCTGCTTACGATTCTTCCCGTTTTGCGAATCTTTAGAAATCGAGATGTCTCTAAACCCGCGAAATCCGGAAACGATCCAAAATGGTGAGAATCCTGGAAATCCGGGGAAATCATTCGGAAGAAGTTATGTTCCGCGATGATTTTCCGATGGTTTCCCGAACATTGGTATTCTAGATGTGGCTAACTAACAAGGTACCGGTGGAAGACATAGCTTCAGGCAGATGCGAGTGCTATCTATCGCTGTAGCTTCTTTTGCCGGTTCGTGACAAAACACGTTAACCTCGTTTTAATATTGATAGGACACCGCGATCAGCAAGAGCATCTCGCTTGCTCAGTTGCCGACCGACCGACCGGCCCGCCTGCCTGGCTGTCCGCTTGCCCGACCGACCAGAAGCTTGATCTCGAACTAACGTTGTGTGGCGTTCGTTTAAGGTAGCCAGGTTGGCTGGCTAGGTAGATGTAGAAGCGCCTCGCATCTGATATGATGATTAGCGGCACCGGCCGCCGCAGCAGCAATCGTTGCCGTCATCGGATCCAACGCCGCCGCCGCCACCGGTGCTGCCTCCTGGGCTAGCAGGGCTAGATTGCGTGCCCGTGCTCAACCTCGTACACGAAATACAAACGAAAACCCCTCGTGATTTATTTCTGTCTGAACTCTGTGGGAATCGCACACGGAATTCCGAAACCGACGTGCTATTCGGATGAGATACACTCCGTTTCCGTCGATTCTTATTTCCCCTAGATCTCTTTTGAAAAACAAAGAACACTTCCGAATCATCTGCTCCTGAGTTCAGCACGCGAGAGTTTTCCAGGCTGGCTTGCCTTCCGAGTTTGTCCTTCGATTTTCACTTGCCAACCTCTCGGGATTTTCCAACTTTCTCAACAAAATGGTCAACCGTCGAACCGATCGACAAATGTCGCACACTCGCGTTACGTGGAAATGGTCCGCCCCTTCTCCTCCGTTCGGAACACATACTTTGACTTCGTGGAAAAGAGATCGTAGTTCCAGAGAACTATTTACAATCTTGGAGCGCGAGGGTCGGATAGATGATCCGCATTTTGAAATTCCGATGTCTTGTTGTCTTTCGCGCGGATCCGAGCTCCACCCGAATGCTATTTGATCGTTCTTGAACATAGTCCTCCAAGACCAAGGAGTGGATCTAATGTCAACTAGGAAAAAAAAAAGCTATTTCTGTTCCCGCCACAGTATACACTCACGGCGATGACAAGTCGCCTCAATTTATCTCTCACACGTAGTCTACCAGACGGCCGGAAGGATCACGAGATGAGACTAGATCGACCGACCTACACTCAGGAGCAAAGGACTAACTCCGAACACAACCGGAACTCGGAACCTTTGAACCCTGACTCCTGCTTGGAATCTCAAGTCATCCCAATCCAACTTGTCGGCTGTGTGGGACGTTTCCTGAAGGTCTCATCTCCCGATTCCCCACCTGCACGACATCCCCCAAGCATCCGTTGAGGAGAAGAAAGAAAAACTCCAATTTCGTTCGCTGTGATTGGTAAAGATTGAGCGACCGGGGTCTGTTTTTCCCTCCCGAGACGGAGAGAACCGGCGGCGGCGCCTTCCTCTGGCGGACGTGCGGGCGGACTGGTTCTCCGGCTGGCTGGCTGGTTGGTTGGTTGGTTGGTTCACTCGCTGGATGAGAGCTTGGCCTGCTGACTGACTAGCTGCTAGACTCGCCTTGACATTCACGTTTCCGCTGAAACTATAGAGCAACATTAACATGCCGCCGCCGCCGTTGTCGCCAGCACAGAGTTTTGCGCCCGACGGTCGCCGGCCCGCTGCCTGCCTGCCAGCCTGTCTTCCCACCCGGCAGCCGCGTAGCCCGTTTGACTGACTGACTCGCTGAGTGTTTGGTTGGCTTTTCGAACGCACATTCCATTGGGCTTCCTGGAAGAGCCATTGATGTGACAAAACAACGACGACGGCGACAGCAGCGACCACACCTCGTTCGAAGAAAACCGTCAGCAACCCTTTACTACACGGCGGGCCCCAACTGAATGAACGAAACACTGACTGAGTGATCGATCGCAGACTGCAGAGCTGACCACGCAGCGGCCACTTGAAGCTCAGACGTCGCCGGGACGACCCCGATTCCGTACGATCCCCGGCATCGATCCTCACGGGAACGTGAACCCACACGACCCGGGAAAAGTTTCGAGATATCCATGAATTTCGATGAAACTTCTGATCGTGAGTCGAATGTTGCGGGATCGCCGCGGGAATGATCGCGCGCAAACGTTCCGCCGCGAATGTTCCTCGCTGCGAAAATGATCGCGCGGAAACTTTTCCCTGCAGAAGTTATCGCGCGCGAGCAATTCGCCGCGAAAATGGTCGCCCGCGAACGATTCGCCGCGAAAATGGTCGCGCTCGATGTGGAGGGTCAAAACCGCTTTCTGTCGAAAAAGTACGGGTACGCTGTTCTCCATCTGGCCGATCGGAAGTGCAGTGCGATGCCACGACGAATTCTGACGGAAGGTACGCGTTCACGAACGCGACGACGATAATCGCTTTCGTTATGTGATTGTTTCGCTCAATCGATCCCGTTCAACGTCGTCGGCGAGGGAGAACGCACGGTTGAAGGGCGTGCTTGACTTTGGTTGAATAAATTTGGGCGATTGGATCTGTTACGGTTCTCGAGATCATGCGAACGATTCGGACGGATTCCGGAATCACGGTGCATGCCGCGTACAGTGCCAAGTCTAATCGGGAACGTGATAAGCGGTGACTAATCGCTCGATACGTTAGTCGTCAGTTAGTCGACCTATTCATACACTCATTCAGTAACAAGAGAAACGGGCGTCGGCCGGCTGCTCGTTTGGCTCGTCGGCCGGTCGGCCGTTCAGATGATCGGTCGTTGGATAGGCTGAGACGCAGGTATGATTTACATGATCTCTGGCTGCGAGCTGTGGAATTTATCCGTGAAATTCCAAACTTTGTTTTGGTGAACGGCGAGCTCCTAAAACATGTGGAAAATATGTGGACCGGTGCATTCCTCTCCGCTTAGGCATCCGAGCAGCTGATAGCTAATACGCGGTATCCATTACGTTGGAGAATGAACGAATGGATGGATGTATATATATATATATATATATCTTTATAATCGACCTGACAATAATCCTGTCACTTGGAATCACTCCAAGACCTGAATGATCACTGATTCTAAGTGAGACGAAAGCTGATGAACGTGAGAACGATTGTAAAGCGCTATTGCTGAGAATGCTGGGCTGATTTTTCTCACGAAATGGTACTCATCAGTGGGAAATGACGTCAGCTAGTTCCTCGATCGGCTAGAGCTCTTCTTCTCGATTCTGCTTTCATATAACGGGGTCTTCAATGACAGTTATAATTCCGAAGCTAACCCTCGCGATCATCGATCATCGGTGTATAGAAAAATTCAAGCAAATTTCTCCTGAAACCATGAGAACACCGAATCTAAGCTCGATGCTCAAATTCGGGCAGTCCCATTCGAGACAGCAACGATGGGAGAACCCTGATCAGCAGAAACATCGATACGGATTCGCGTGCTGGCGTTGCCTGGAGGGCGAGGACCTTCCGCGCCACGGACTTCCGGGCTTGGCATCCTTGGTAAACTTGACAAGTCCAGGTTTTTCTTTGCATCTTGCCTAATGGTAAAGGTCATGCGTATTCCTCATTTATCGAGGAGGTCCAACTAATTCATCACCGATTACCTCGCGTTTTCCATTCAGGAGCTTGATTCGCGGCGGATTTCGTCGACGTCATCTATCACCATGCGAGGAAATAATCATCCGACACTTTTCAAGTGATAACCATCTTGGGTTTGGCGAGTAAACCATTTTTGTTGACACAGAGACAGATTCAGGTTCGGGCAGAGTTACGTGGAAACAGACCAATCAAACAAACGAGCAACTGAGCAACCTACAGGCAGACGAACAGACAAAGAAAAGCCTCATGAAATGACGTGTTTTGTTCGGCTTCTGTCGGCCACCACCACCACCACTACCGCAGTCGCTGCTACTGCCGCTACTGGAATTCTTTTGTTTTTCTGCTAAGAATTCTGTTCACGTGCCGAACGACAGATCCGTATTTGCTGATTTGTGAAATGCTTATCTGTTGTCATCTGAGCTATTTGAATGGCGGAGTCGTTTTGCTGACTGAGTGAGTGACTGAGCTGCCGTGGAGCGAGATACGACTCCCATTCAATGAACAATCACTCAATTAGAGGCCTTCGAAGGGGTGTGCGTGCTCGGAGCCTGCGCAAGTCCATAGATCACCTCAGAAGGGCCGCGCATTATTGGAGCCATCTGGAATTGACGCTGCCGACATCGCCGCGTCAGTGGAAAATACCGTTCCAGACGGAATTTCGGAAAGTACTTCCAGCTCGCCGTCGCAGATCACGTCAGGCTTGACGTCCGCGTCTACGCGATTGGTGGGAACAGATATGGATATCTCCAAAAACGCCCGAATCAGCTGAGGATGAGTCACCACCTTATATCTGAATAACAGACCGGGAAAGGACGGAGGGCACTTTGATCATGGGGCGGCGGTGGAAGGTGCAAAACATATCTCGAGTCCCGCGAAGACGACGACGACGACATTGTTCATATCTTGCAACCTGGTAGAGGTTGCGATCCTCCATTGGGACAGTCCGCAAAGCGTTTCTTGGAAGAATGACGTGCTATTGCACTCTGGGAGTCGCCTGAATAAGTCAAGAGTACCAGGTAGAAGTAGGTGACGACAACAGTCACAGAATTTCCGCGAAACTTCCGCGAAACGCTGTCGAGGAAACTTGGCGCCATCGGTGGTCGACCATGAATCGGAAGTTGCGTCGAATCAAATCGACAAGCTCAGTTCGCTGCTGGCCCAGGCTCCGAGGTGGAGTTTCGGGACGACGATGGCCCGAGCCCCAAGGTCGAAGGGCCAATCAGGCCACCAGCCGCTTGGGCGTCGCGCAGTTTCTCCGGCAACTTCTCGTTGTTTGTCGATCCTGAAGCTCTTTAATCTCATGTGAGCTTTCCTTCTCAACCGCCTGCTTGACTTGACTCGACTTCACTCGAACGGTGGTCGCGCCGCGGTCGACCGCCTCCGCGAAATCGCGAAATGGTTTCTGACTGGAAAGCGAATTCGTGCTCCTCAATCTATTCTCTCAGGCTGCTGCGCGGTTGCTCGGCCGCGGCTGCAAGCCGCTGTCAGTCTGTCTCCACCCAACATAAAATCGAGCTAACATAAAATTTATGTAGCATGGCGCGCATCTTTTCTCGCGTCATTCTCCTAACAGCATAAACGTCGTTGCCAATTTTTGCCACCTCAAGCTTACCCCGCTGCTCGGTCGGCCGACCAGCCGGCCGGCCGGCCGGCATCATCACAATGACAGCAATAGCGGAGGCATAACCGTCACTTCATTTTCGGCTCCGGTCTTCTTTATTTTCGGAAAATAACTTCATCTCCTGTTCACTTTCTGTATGCTCGCTCGTCCCCTTCGGCAGACTGGCCGGACGGCTCCGACGGACAGACGGCCGGCCAGCCCAGCCCATCTGTCTGTGCGTCTGATGATCTCAATAGATTCATTCGTAGGGCTCGTTTTCGACGGGGACGTGAAGCCTTCGTTGACGACGTTGTTGTTGTTGTTGTTGTTGCTGTCGTCGTCGTCGACTTCTTGAAGTAGTAGTAGGATAATTTTCAACGAGTCGACAGATGCCAAAACGAATGCAGACGAACAAGAAGATGAAGAACTATAGGAAAACTTTGAACGCTCAATTGTTTCTCGGCAGCTCCGGAGGCTTCCCCAAACCGGTCCGACCGTCGCGTCGGCCTGTCCGTCCATTCGTCCGTACGACGAAGGCTGCTTGAGGAAGCCGTGAGGATTTAATTCGTTTCTTCTGTCAACCTCCTCGACTCCGAGCCCACAACTCTTGGTGAAAGTGTGAAAGAAAAAAGAAAAGACGTGACGTCACACATTTCCACTGGCCCGCTGGTGGCTAGCTCACTCGCTTCTGTTGTCGTCGTCGTCATCATCGTTGTGGCTTTGGCGTTAACGTTCCGGCGACTACGACACTCCCCGGTTGTTAACACTAAACGACAACGATGTTTCTCCGAATAGTAATCATGTTTTATGTAGAGAGAAAAAAGAAAGAATAACTAGATGCCAGCTTACCTCTGAGAATTGAATCTAACCTCAAACTCACACTCCCCCGCATTCCCGTCCAACAACCGTTTCGTTGAACCGAAACCGCCATTTTCCGACGTCACACTTGTTGACAAGTGACGCTCCCTGGAATTTTCGCCTGCTGTTCGACTTCTGAGATTGGTTGGTTTGGGTTTCGGGATCGCTTTCTGTCTGTCGGGCTCCTCCTTCGGCGTTTCTCCACCTGCGGCACCACCGTGACGGAGATCTGGGCCTGATTCGGGCAAATTTGGCACTTTTTATGGTACCACTATGGGGTGTTGTTAATCAGTCAGTGTGCGTCCTGAGTTTGATTTAGATGGCATCGTTTTCCCCGTGATCACGACTCAACGTTCTCAGTCAGACGTGGAATTCGATCGTCTCGGCAGATGTAATGGGATCCGTAATTCGGAAAAAATGCAAATCCGGGGGTTGTAAATCTCCAGAATCTCCAGTATTCAAACAAAGACCCGGCCAGGAGAGCGACCAGGTGGGATCCTGCGTGTCCGCCTGTCCGTCCGGTGGCCACCGGAGCAGGAAACAGTTTGAGGTGAAATTTACAGAGTCGTCGACGCGGACGTCGACGCGGCGGAAGATTTATGCCGACCTGGTTGAGTTGCTGGGAAAATTGAGCGCTGAAAAAGTATTATAAGCTCCTCAATCAACTCGCACGTCAACTTCAATGTTTATCTACTCCCAACTAAATGATCGCGGAACATCAGCAGCATCGGTGGTAGATGTAGTACATGCACTTTTAGAGTTTCCCTTCGCCGCCAAATGTCAAAGGTGTTGTTTCGCTCAATCGCTCAACGGAGCGAATTCTGCCGGACGTCACAGGTTTACATGGATAATTGGTATCCGGCTGCTAGCGACCGTGGATCCTTTGGATAATTGATTTCAAGGAGACTCCGTTGGTTCATTTGTCTCATTTTTGACCGTATTCCGCTTTGTTTTTCGAATTCCGAATTTTCCTGTCTGATTTCACTTTTCGCTTCTCTCATTATATCGATCCCTGTTTGCTGCTCGTCCTAATCGTTTGAGTGAACTCGATTTTCCTCGATGCATCTGGTCTTTTTTTTTTTTTGGTCTTGTTGTTCTTCGAGTGCTTGCTCCGCTGCGTGAATGGATCCATCAAATTCCGGTGATCCAATCATGCGTTGACGACGACGAAGAGCAAAAAAAAAACTGCTCCAGTAATCGAGATTCTAATTTTCTGGAACTCGGAACGGTTATCTCTGAAGAGCGATGGCAGCCATGCGCGCAACGTATCGCCGAAGCTCCACAGTCAATGGAGACGACAGCGATAGCAACAATGAATTGAGATCGAGAACCTCGCAATCCGACTCGGGCGGGTGAAATTTTCAGAAGAGCTTTCGTGATGAATGGTGCCGAGAAAAGCCTTCACGGGTGTAAACTTGGGCGATTTTCCTCTCTTATGCATTCCGGGTAACGTGCAGCCCTTGGCGAATCACGGCGCCCTCAGCCGTTGATCTTTCGGAATCGCGCCGCGGTCTTCATCAACGTTGACACGACCTGTTGTTGGTCACTTTCCAGAAAATCAACAAAAATCTCGCCAAATCCCGCTCGGAAAAGCCTCGATACTATTCGACCGCGACGACACATAGCGTCCACGAATAGTGATAATGCCAGAACGGATATCAGAAATTCCGGCACGTGTCACACGAACATTTTGTGGATGACGAATGACGAGTCTGGTTGAAAAATGGAAAGCTTGCGGGAAATTCCATCGTGACTCTCGGAAATTTCGAGAAACCTGGGGGAGTCTCAATCCCAAAACATGCAGGAACGGTTCTGAACTTTCTGAAAAACCTTTGGTTTGCTCCATATCCCAACCCCAACATCCAATCAGTCACAGCACTCATGTCAACAACGTTCCGGTCAGTGATCCGCTGAGGGAATTCGAAGCATCTGGCTCGCAAACGGCGTAATCAAGACATTAGGACAAGTTTTCAGTGCCCTCCGGATTCTCAGGGCGTCGTAAAAAACTCTTCGTCCGTGCGATAGAATAGCGAAGTGGAACAAAAGAAACTAACAGCCGATAAATTCGATCCAATGACCGGGAAACCGACGCGATAACGAACAGGAACCATGTGAAAATTATGAGCCGATGGAGAATAGGAACAGCTCGACGACCAGCTGCCCCAAGTGACAGTATACGTGTTCCCGAAATCGTACCGGTCACCAGTCGGCTCGAGGTTCAGGTCAGGCCTCAAGAGTTACCAAGGTTGCCAACTTTTGCCACGGTTACCACTGCTGTTGATAGTACCGATGATGGTTATGTTGTTGTTGTTGCTGCTGAGGGTAGTCGGTGGTGTTAATTCCTCCGCCTCATCGTCAGCGCTACTAGTAGTGGTTGCTGTTCTCGCACGCTCGAGGGAAAAGCCGCTGAGATTTTTTGTCGTCGGCAGAGATAATTTCCCTCCGACGAATCGCTCATATAATTGTTGCTCTCATTTTGTATTTTATCTTAAAGCATCTGAGCTGCTGCGTTCCTTTTCTCCTCCTCATCCTCCTCCTTCTTCTTCGTCGTCTTCTTCTACCTTCGCTATCGCCTCTTCTGCCACTGCCGCAGTTACTGTTGCTCGGTCGGTCGCATGTTCGTTGGGTTGAACGGTCGGTTCGTCTGTCCGCCGGGTCTTCGGTCTGTCCATCCGTCCGTCCGTCCGTCAGGCAGTCGGTCGATCCTTTGGTTGGTCGGTGGTGGTGGTCCTCCTGCAGGTTTCTGATACATACTCGGCTCCTGATCCGCAAGTGTTGCTGCATCTCCACGCAACATTGGAACCGGGCTGGTAGGAAAATGGAACCATCTGTCAGTCATGACGCTCTGATTGCGAACATGTGAGCTGATGAAAAATGCGCTCGCTACGCTCACCTGGAACGCGCTGCTGCCCGTATGGGAATACGCCAGCCAGCCAGCCAGCCCGTCATCCTACTATTCAGCGCAGCAAGTCGGCTATACAGGCGGGCAGCGAGAGCCGCTCCAGAGTGACCCGCCCGTCGTACTTTGTTACATATGATATCATCCTGCTCCGTTCGTTGAGTTGTGTAACGACAACAACCGGGCCGCCGTGTGTTCACGATACTCTCGTTCTTCAATTTGTTGTGGTTTTTTCGAAATACTCCCACCGACTCGAGCGCGAGCTCGGGTGGATTCGTTCGTCTGAAAGCAGATCATCGTGGGGAGTTTTCAAAGGCGGGCAAAAGAGGGGTTCAGTCTCATGAATCGAAGGATTCGTTTCCCATGGGAGGCTTTCGAGATATTGAAAACGGGCTTCGACCGACCGCGGAAACTTTCGAGCGCTAGGACCGCAATCTATTCTGCAGATTCGCTGAATTTCTCTGCATTTTCGGAGTTAGTGTCGCGAAAGGTGACATGTCTAGGAATCTCTTTCGATCTCGCGATCTCGATATTCGCTAATCCTGATGAGACTGGGGGAACTATCAGGACACATATGAGTTACAGATCATCTGGAGCTTCGACCTTCAGAGCTCAGGCTTCGTGGGTGTCAATCCTATTGGAACTTCTCGGACCCACGATTGCGTACTGCAAGTAACAGTCGGAGCCCTCTATGGAATAATCATCGCATCGGAATCAGAGTCGAATATTGGCTTCGTTACTCCAAGCTTCTCGTGTTCGTCATCGTGGATTGAGTTCTTTGTCGACGAGTGTGCAGAACGTCTTCAAGTTCTGATAATCTTCACTCCACTCAACTTCTGTGAGCGGCACCGGCAGGCAGTGATTGACATTCACGTTATCCACTTAGTGACTGACAAGAGTGGAAGGATTCGACCGTTCCAGAAACAAGAAGTGATAGAATGTTACAAAAAAGTTTCTCAATCGACTCTGCGTTGTGCTTCGTTGGAATCCGCTCTTTCGTCTCTCGTTCTCAACGACGAACCGCTCATCCGTTTAAGAGGTCTTCTTCCAGCTGTTTTTTTACCCTGTTTCCATCCCATCAGAAAGAGGTTTGAATGTCCGCTCGAAACTAGTTTCACAGCCACTCAATATTTCCCTTATCGGTAACACCGCCTGCGAAAGTGCAGAAACTCTTTTCTGGTCGCTCACAAAAAAAAATAATATGGGATTGGTCTTTGGTCGAGCTCGGTGTAGTTTTACCCCTTCTTCTTGTTCTTTTCCTCGAACCAAACCCTAGTTGGTGGTCGATGCTCGCTGGTTTGTTTCATCAACAGATGGCAAGACACGAACTCGCTGCAGCGTACGCCCAAGCCTCACGCAGTGGCCACGTTACAGGACGAGAAAAACACGCTTGTTTTCTGGCGCTTCTTTTGTTTTCAATTTCATAGGCTGGATCCTTATCCTCCTTAGCTCGAAGAAGACAGTTCGGTGGAATAACACACAGCTAGAAGAAGAAAAAGAAGGAGGAAGATTTACGGGCGAATCGGCGCAAAGACAGATAAACGGTCCACGGTTGAATGGCAGCGAAGGCAACATCTGAAGGCGATCGATGTTCTCAACGACCACACCGTGAACTTGATGCTAAATTATACTTGTGGGAACTTGAAGAACGAAGTCAACGAGATCGAATCTGCGCTCGATCATAGATTAGTTTGCTCGATTCGCTTTGCGCTGCCTGTTGGAGAAACGCGATCAACGTAACCTGGGCTGAAACTGGAACTTGAGCGACAGCACAGGAAATGCTCCCGTAGACCAATTCTATTCAGATAATGCTCTAGCGCTCCAGCTTCTATCTCGAGCATGATATGGTGAGTTGGAGAAGCGGAAAATTAAGGAATTCCAGTGAAGCCTCGATCCTGAAACTTTCACATCTTGCTCGCCTCGTGAGAAGAGCTCATGAGCTTTCCTCTGGTCAACTCGATCTCGAACTAGCCTCAAACATTTAGCAAGTCATGGTCGATCCAACCTGATATCTTCGAGAAATTCTGGAAGATTCCCCGACACCGGAAACCGAACTTTCAGCGCCATATCTTTATCTCCCATGGCTCCCTGAGTCGAGACCCGCTCCCTCCTGTGCTGCGCCGCGATAGCTACTACGGCTGATGTTGACGCGCTGCTCGTTCCGCAGTCAGCCGCATCGTTTCGTTTGTTGTGTTCGATGCGCGATGAGTTCATAAACAATGTCGACACGAAGTTTTTTGCGTTTGTGCTCGGCGTTAAGTGGACATAGATCGATTGTGCTGTCGCCTACAGCTAGTAAGAGACTCTATCTTCAAGTGCGTGCTGCGCAGCGTCTACTCGAGCGCAGTCTCACATCCCATCAGCATGGACGTGCTCTCCAGTACCGGTTGCTCAGTACTCAGCCAAAAGGTGATGACAAATCAAAGGCATCCAACTCGGAGCCGGGCTCAGAGAACTCGGAGCCGGGCTCAGAGAACTCGGAGGACCAGAATCCGAAGCGGCCAAACATCGGTCGATTGCTCCTCGGGATATGGTTTTTCTCAGGCCTTGTCATGTACGCTTTGGGCCGCGAGGAGCGGAACGGGGGCAACCTTCCCACTGCAATGGTGTCGTGGAACGAGTTTTACCACGAAATGCTCGCCAAAGGAGAGGTTGAGAGTATAGCTGTACGGCCCGGGTTCGATCATGCGATCGTCGTGCTGGCCGGCGGGGCGATCGTCAAGGGGAAACCAGCTAACCGACGAGTCTTCTACATGAGGATTTCCAGCCTCGAACACTTTGAGGCGAAACTTCGAGAGGCCGAGAAGAACCTAGGAGTCATGCAAGGCTCCGTACCGATTGTCTATTTGCGCTCGGATGCGTTCTCCAACGTAGTCTTAAACACCGTCCTCATCGGCCTGTTCCTGTTTGCGCTGTACATGATGATGAAGAACGTAAATTCCAAACAAGGCATGGACATGTTGAGTCAGATGGGACGCGCGAAATTCACTGTTGTGGACCATACGATCGCGTCGAGCAAGCCAAAAGTTCGCTTCACCGACGTCGCTGGTTGTCATGGAGCCAAGGTGGAAATCGGGGAATTCATCGATTATCTTCAGGATTCTGAGAAATACAAGAAACTCGGGGCTAAATACCCGAAGGGAGTGCTCCTGTTAGGACCTCCGGGTTGCGGCAAAACAATGTTGGCGAAGGCTGTGGCCGCAGAAGCTCAGGTTCCGTTCTTGGCAATGGCAGGTTCTGAGTTCATCGAGATGATCGGAGGCTTGGGTGCAAAACGGGTGCGCAATCTCTTCCAAGAGGCACGGAAGCGGGCTCCGTGCATTATCTACATAGACGAGATCGACGCCATCGGTCGCAAGCGAAGCAATCAGGACTTTGGCAGCGGCGAGGAGGACCAAACACTGAATCAGCTGCTCGTTGAGCTGGACGGTATCTCCTCAAAAGAAGGAGTCATAATGTTGGCGTCGACGAATCGAGCGGATGTCCTCGACCAAGCTCTCCTGCGACCTGGTCGACTCGACCGACACATCCTGATCGATTTACCCAACCTCGCCGAGAGGATCGAAATCTACGACAAGCATCTCAGCTCCATCGTTTTGGACCAGATTCCGTCGAGGTACTCGGAGCGTTTGGCGCAGCTGACCCCGGGTTTCAGCGGGGCCGACATCGCCAATGTTTGCAATGAGGCCGCTCTGCACGCGGCACGTGAGGAGAAACGCTGCGTCACTTCTGAAGACATCGATTATGCCGTGGAACGAGTCGTCGGCGGCACCGAGAAAAAGACTCACGCGATGAC